>JACTOM010000110.1:3397744-3839681 GCA_015832385.1 Elymnias hypermnestra | reverse complement strand
TCCGAATCCTCACAAACATCCATTGTCCTCCTACGCAAAGCTTGCTGGCTTAGAAGCCGGTTAAAAGCCACCTCTTCAGTTTCCTCTCTAAGCCTCTTTTGCTCTAGCCTGGCTTGAGCAATTCCAGTTCCCCGCCCCCTTTTAGCCACTTTCTCCCCTTTACAAACAGAGCTTGCTCTGCTAGAAGTTAAAGAGGCATCAGAGTCTGAGATCTGACTCATTTCGTCACTTTTACTTTTTCCCTTCCTCCTGCCACCGTCCATGACGGGGCTACAAATAACCCACAAACAAAGACTTTCTTAGGATCAACCTAAGTCAGTAACATAACAACAAATCGATAATGAAAGATAACAATAAACATTAACAAACAAACGAAACGAAACATCGACAACCAACAAACAAGAAACAACGAACCAACAAACAAGAAACAAAGAAAAACCGACCATCAATAACAACAGTTAAAATACAAACTCCTTAACAATACAACAAACTAACAAATTCGATGAATGACAAAGAAATTCTTTGAAACACAATCGATCTCCGGTTGCTGCGAGTGCATTTAACAAAGCTAAGCGCACGCACAGCCGACACGTCCTCTGTCCGAGCGAGACAGCAAAAACGTTTGTATTCCAGTACGACGCTGTGTAGAAGTCATAAATGGAAAATCGACTCTTACCCTATTAGCACGCTTCTATCTTAGATTATACCGTCAGGTGTGATAACAATTAAGAGTTAACTTGTGAGCAACAAAAAAAGATAGGAAAACTATTGTATTATATTTAAGAGACCATAATAGTCTCTTAAATATAAGACAAGGCATTTGGGTACGCGCTAACGTAGTTTGAACATTGTCTGGGCCCCATTAGTCACTTGGGTATTGAGCGGATTGTACGCATTAAGACCTATTTATACGTACATCCATTATTCATAATTCGTCATTAGACGTTGTTAACTATTTGTTAAGATGAGTAATATCGGTTATTTGTAAGTTTATTGATTTAGTACAAATTTACGTTTAAAAATAGACCATCTATTTGTTTATAAAGAAATACAGCATACTTTTATGCCTGTCCCCTTTAAATTATAACCTTGTAACTGCCATGTCCATTCAATATTTTTTATTTGAACTAAATTTAGTGTGTCCTTTTGTTAATCTATTCATTACACATCGGCTTATACCTTAAATATTAGTTTTTATGCGACAGTATTAATTTAATACATCTTAAATGCCATTAATATTTTAGAAAGCAGCATTTTACATTTAAAAGAAGCCAAAATCGAATGATAGAAGATGGTAAATATTATGAATGAAGCTTTGAAAAGGTAATAAATGAAAGTGAATGTAAACAAAACGAAAGTTATGCTTTTTGAATGAGATGAATCTATGATGAATAGCAACATTTTGATAGACGGAGAAGAAGTGAAAGAGGTGAAAGAATTTGTATATCTGTGGGATCTAAATTTACAAAAGATGGAACATGTGGAAGTGATATTGAAAGGAGAGTAAATGCAGGGAATATGGTAAATGATGCTCTGCGCGCCTTTATGAATAGCCAGATAGTGACTCAAAGGGCCAGACTGGCGGTGCATGCAGGAATGTTGGTGCCAACACTTATGTATGGTAGTGAAAGTTGGGTATGGCAGAAGAATCACAAAATAAATGCGGTAGAGATGAGAGTGTTGAGAAGTATGAGTGGACTGAAACAGAGTGATAAAGTAAGAAATAGTGTGCTCAGAGATCATTGTGGTTTAAAAGAAAATGTAGTTAGTAAATTGAGAAAGGTGTGCTTAAATAGTTTGGGCACGTAGGGAGAATGAATGAAAGTAGACTGAGTAAAAGGATTTATGAGTCAAGAGTGAACGTGAAGGTTGGAAGGGTAAGACCAAGGCGAACGTTCCTAGACCAAATCCAGGAAATTTTAAATAAGGGCCAGGTCAAGAGTGCTCTAAGCCGTCGAACTTGTATGAAAGGTTTAATAAGAATCGAAGAAGCGATGGAGATATGCAAGAATCGTGGCAAGTGGGAGGACGTGGTCCCTGCCTGGGGTAGGCATGGTATGGGAATCAGGCGTGATGCTATTGCATATATATGTATGTATGTTTATTAATGACTTTAAACATTGTCAATAGCAATTTATGTTATGAGTATATTTTATACATTTTTATCTTTTACAATATGAGTTTCCAGCCCCCTGAATAGGATACGACTGTATTTAGTTGTATATACACATTATAGACCAGATAGTCCGTGTTATTAGTTGTATTATACACCACTGTTACATACTAAATAGAGCTAAACTTATTACTAAGAAGCGGTTTGACAAAGGCAGTGTTATCTCTTATAGCAATCTTTTCCAGACAACCTTAAGAACAAAGAAAGATAGTAAACGAAAACGTATTTCCTGATCCTGAATTATTCTGATCCCCGCCTTGCTGGCACAAGCACTAGCAAAAGTCCTGGGTTCGATTCCGGTTAGGAAAAGTATATTTACTGTTATGTGTGAACGGGCACTAGTAGGTGACTTCGGCTTTGGCTAATTAGTACCTTATTAGCAAAAGACAAGCCACCAAACAAATAATTTGGATTCCGGTACGATGGTATTTAGAAACCCCTAAGAGGTAAACTATCTCTTATCACGTTACTGCGCTATCTTAGACAGTACTGTTTACCATCAGATGTGACCAACAAACAGTCAAATAAAAAGACCGTTCTTAGTAAGGCCTTTCGCAAAATTTTAAGTCAATCAGGTGTATAAATTTGGAAACAAGATTGGTGATAGTTTTTCCCTTACATATGCAGACTGATACGCTAATTATCTATCGTATTCTATATTATAAATGTGTGACAATATTTTGACAATTATGGCTCTTTTGTACTTGTAATTAGAAAGTACTTTCATTTTCAAACTGTCTCCCAGCGAAGCGTGTATAAATGGTACGAGACGGGGAAAAGAAAACAAAGTACGGAGATAACAAGATAACTGTGTCCGGAGTAGTTTCCCATTGTTACTTGAGTGTGACAATTTAATTCTGCCAGATACATGGTTTTTCAGATGGCTTTTTAAATTGTTAGCATTCTCACAATGTATCTTATAAATGTTAAAACATTTTAAAAGTAGGCAACAATTACGTTGCTGCTTAGGATTTAATTTCATTCTTGATAAAATAAAGTGTTCTAAGTATTTTTATCCTGTAAATGGTTAAAAAAAAAAATTTACATATTAAAAAAGGGAAGAGCTGCTGCGGAATGTCTGGCAGATGTGAAACGTCGAAATTAATACAGGTTATATGTATATAATAGGGTAGCTACCCTTTTTGACAGGAAAAAAATTGGTATAAAAAAGGTAAGGTAAGTAGCAGCTCATTAACGATCCACTGCTGGCCACTGTCCTTCTAATTCATAGGAGTTAATTTTTTAAGCTGTGTGATTGTGATTGAAAGTGTTTTTTATTGTATGAGAATTGTAATTAATAAGATTAGCTACAAAAACCTTTTCAAGTCATCATAATTTGATGATGGGTAAAAAATGGAAGTACAACCTCTATGGATGTAGATTACAATTCTAGTAGCAATATTACATGAAATCTTGATAAATTATTTGATTAAACATTTCTTAAGAATCACTCTATCTGTTGCTAAAAATGGTGCATGTAAATCTGTTCAGTAGTTTTATAGCTTTACAAACAAATATCGATGCTTCATAATTTGTTTCATAATATCGATGCTGGAAGGATTAGTATTATGTTTTTTTTAACTATGTTTGTATAACGACATAAACGTGCACATTCTATATTTTGCTTAATTTTACAACAAATGGAACTGTGAATGCATTATGGTAAAAAGGCAGACTTTTAAAAGCCCTCGTCCATCCTAAACTTTGGGCTTCTAGTTTCCTCAGTCATTCAATGAAATATAGCCGAAAATTCTATAGGGATGTTGTTTTTTCCCAGTCGAATACAAGTTACAAACCAATAAAATAGATTCATATTAATTTATGAATGAATAAGTATACTAACCCAGTAAAATCAATAATAGGAGCGATGAAATTGCGTGGGAGGACACCCCGACGGCAGACTCGCTAATAATCGAGTAGCGTCTGCTGGTCGAAACACGGAACTACTCGTAAAAACAGGCTAGGAGTACAGTGTTATCAACTCCCAAAAATATTTGTCCCTTAAATAGAGGAAATATGGGGTCGACTGGTCATTCCATAACACATTCTTGAACTGAATACATACTCATACATAAATATCATCAAAATCATTTAGGAGAAATACAGTAGCATACATTAGTAAAGAAGAATTATAAACGTATATAATAATTAACATACAGCTTGTCGGTTGGTTAGGGCAGCAATAGTATTTTTAATTTTTCACATGTCTGTTAGTAAGTAATATATAACATAGTAATAATAATTAGTAAGTATATTTGCCTCATTGGTCTAGTGGTTAGCATGTTCGGCTACAGACATAAGGTCATGGGTTCGAGACCCGGGTCGGGCGGTTTAAAAAATGGACATTGAGTTTCCTATTAAGATTTTTTCAATGTTTACTCGAAATTCTACCTCCGTGCCTCGGAGAGCACGATAAACCATCGGTTCTGCGCCTGATCTCTCTCCCGTCGTGTCGGATTCCGGTCGTGTCGGATTCTTGTCGCATCGGACTATGAGAGTATATTTGTGTACTATGCCGGCCAATCCACAGTGGAGCAGCGTGATGGGTCTGTCCCCAGCAGTGGGACCTTTTATAAGTAATGTATTTAAAAATATAAAAGCCGGCCTCGCTGGCGTAGTGGTGCGAAAACACGTTTTGCTAGTAGAGGATCCGGATTTGATCTCTGATCGGGTGAATTTGGGAAATTGTATTTTCGAATTTATCTGAGTTTAGACTGGAGGGAGGCTTTGGTCGCCATCTACCAACAAAAACTACCCTAACTACTAAACACAAGCAAAAAGATTGTTCCGGTATGATGCAGTGTAGAAACCATACATACATACATAGCATCACGCCTAATTCCCATAGGGGTAGGCAGAGACAACATCCTTCCACGTGCTACGATCCTTGCATATCTTCCTAGATTCTTTCATTTTCATTAAACCTTTCATACAACTTCGTCGGCTTAGAGTACTCTTGACCTGGCCCTTATTCAAAATTTCCTGGATTTGGTCCAGGAACGTTCGCCTTGGTCTTACCCTTCCAACTTTCACGTTCACTCTTAACTCATAAATCCTTTTACTCAGTCTACTTTCATTCATTCTCATGCACAAACCATCTAAGCATACCTTTCTCAATTTTAGTTACTACGTCTTCTTTTATACCACAACGTTCTCTTATCATACTACTTCTTACTCTTTCACTCAGTTTTAATCCACACATACTTCTCAACGCTCTCATCTCTACCGCATTTATTTTACTATTGTGATTCTACTGCCATACCCAACTTTCACTACAATAAGTAAGTGTTGGCACCAACACTCCTGCATATACAGCCAGTCTAGCCCTTTGAGACACCATCTGGCTAGTCATAAAGGCGCGCAGGGCACCATTTATTATATTCCTTCCATTCACTCTCCTTTCAATATCATTTTCACATGTTTCATCTTTTGTAAATTTAGATCCCAAGTCTACAAATTCTCTCACCTCTTTCAAATGTTCCCCATCTATCAAAATATTGCCATTCATTATAGATTCATCTCATTTAAAAAGCATAACATTCGTTTTATTTAAAGATTTATTCATAATATTTACCATCTCCTGTAGCTCATTAGCGGATGACGCAAGTATTACCTGATCATCAGCGTAGAGTAAAATTTGATGAGTATTTCATTCATTCTTACCCCATACATACTTCTTTTAAATCTGTCAAACATTTATCCATGAAAAGGTTGAACAGCCATGGTGACGCAACACATCCCTGTCGAACACTTCTTTCGACAGAAAACGTGTACGCTCCGTTTATTCTGACACAAGCACTAGAACCCTCATAGAGAGACTTCAATGCTTGAATTAGATTACCTCTCACCCCATACGTAGATAACGTTGTCCACAGCTCATTCCTCACCACTCGATCATAGGCCTTTTCTAAATCTACGAAAGCGCAATAAACTTTTTGTGTAGAAACCAGAAGATGTAAATTGGCTATTAGCAAACTAGCACGCTTCCATTTTAGACTGTATCATCACATACCATCAGGTGTGACAGTCAAACTGTCACGATTAACTGTCAGCAATAAAAATATATGTTACATTAAATTGTATTATTCAAATCATCCAATTTATCCCGTAATTATTCAAGATGCATACTTTGTTACATTGAGTTGATTTGTGTATATAAATACGTGTTTGAGCCATAACAAAAATCTTTAAAATGTCATGAAGCTCTTGTTAAATGACATTCCACTACTAAATTTGGGGTGAAATCCTATAATTTGGCAACCCTGTAGGTTGAACGCGGTGGGGGTATTGCTTGTGTAGGGCTTGTTTTGCGCAGATGGACAAACTTACCGCGCAATGGGTGACGTATGAAAAGGGATATAAGCAAATTGGCAATTCAATACCACGAAGGTCCTTGATTTATGACTCACGTACGTTTTTATGATACACATATTGAAACGGCTTCGCTGTCGTAATAGCTTGAATAATCCCTTCGCTATCAAACCTTTGATAGCGAAGCGAAGGGATGTTGTGTTCTTTACCCGGCAGTGCTAATTTAGAAAATCCTATGCGACTATTTGGTGGGTTTCGACCGTAAATAGATGCCAGCAAAGACGTCCCGCCAAGCAAAAATATTTGTGTTCCGGTACGAATCTATTTGGTATAGAAACAAATAAGAGCTGTCCCTCATCAAATTATCTCTTACTATAGTATATTCCCAGCTTCATCTTAGGTATAAGAATACAATACAATATTATTCATATATAAGTCGAGTTGGGTTTACTTTATATACACATAAGACTAAATGGAAAAAAAGCATGGATAGAATTTACTAAATTATTGTTAACTTTATTTTGTATTACATTTTAATTATTCAATTAAAATGGTATCAGGCTTTTGGCCCACCCTGTACACACACACACACATATATATATTATTTAGGCACACATATACATATATCTGTTGGGTAAGGTAAAATGTAAGTAACAAACCTATTGACGTTTCACTATTGGGTCTTATCCCTTATAGGAGTAAGGGTTGCTAGAGCATAAACCCACCACGCTACGCCAGTGCAGGGTGGCATTCAGGAATTATGTTGAATATTTAACTAAAGTTTTGAATTGTGTAACTACTCATCCAAAATAGCGGTATACATAAGTTAAAACGATCACCCATTTATGACCAGGACCCGTAGACGGGTTACTTTCGAAAACTGCTAATTCCCATACATTTTTTGAGCGTTAGCAATCTTCTAAAGAAACTTGTCTAGAGGCCCAGATCTCCAAAACAAATCATCCACTTCACTTGAAATTTAGTGGCGTTTATTACGAAAGGATTTCATTTGTCCACGAGTACGAGAATTACTCGGGTGACTTTGTTGTATTTTTGTTCTGTAGTAAAACAAGTTTGATATTATTTGAAATTTAAGTTAATAAAAATATACATTTGAAGCCCGCAGTCGAGCAGCGTAATGGGTCCATCATCTAAAACCACGTTAAATACTCACTTATAAATAAGAAAATACTGGAATAATCTTTGTTACATATTGCGCTGATATATAGGATATTCAAATTGGATTGTGGAAACAATCGTTATATTAAAAACGTACTATAGTCATCGATATTTTCTAATGTTTTATTTGGCAACGGTTATCTGCTTGTCAAAGATGGTGTCACATGGCTAAAAGTAAGTTGTTTTTCTTAAATTGATTGAATGACCTTGTATCTACGATGCTCCGGTTAGTATTACATAAGATACTAGGTTAAATTTATAGATTGGCACTATTTTTATAACTTCTGGGAAAAGTTACAAAACTATTAATAGTACAGGAAAACCGTGACCCCTGAATAGAATTTTTAAAAAAACTACGAAGATGTGTTTATAAAAGAGTGCTAATTCAAATTCATTGTAATGCTTTTCGATAGAATACAATAATTGGGAAAGGTATCAAGATTTTTATACATGACACTGTAGTTCTTTAAATTTTTTTAATATTTAAATAAACAAAATTTTCAATGGATCTTAGCAATAGGAGTTTTTAAAACTGAAATTCATGTATATTATTGTGTATAAATTATTGCCAATGATATATCTAAAATAAAGCAGTGATGCATTGAATAAAACACTTACGTTCTTTACTCGACGAAAGCTC
This sequence comes from Elymnias hypermnestra, assembly GCA_015832385.1. Taxonomy (NCBI): domain Eukaryota; kingdom Metazoa; phylum Arthropoda; class Insecta; order Lepidoptera; family Nymphalidae; genus Elymnias; species Elymnias hypermnestra. The sequence goes on along the minus strand of JACTOM010000110.1, from coordinate 3,831,378 downwards.
TACCTCTACTTGAATGAGCTTTGAGGGTTACGCATTTTTAATAAAACACCTCAATCAGTTTTAGATTTGCCTCTACATAATTTTAAGATATATGTCAAAAACATCCTTTTACAAAAGGCATATTACATCGTTGAAGATCATTTAAGCGATAAAAATGTATGGACTTGTTTGCACTTGCTCACAGAAGCAATATATTACACATTGTAAAATACAAAACAATCTTTGAAATAGTAACCGTTGAGTTTCATGTCGGTTTCTTCTCCGCGGATTCAACTTTCCGAACCGTGGTAGATTAGTTACCACCCTACAGACTACTGGCGATTCAAAAGTGCTTTTTGAGCCTACTTAAATTAAAAATATTTTGATTTTGATTTTTAATTTTATAATATAAAAATCAATCGCAAAATGTGTTGGTAAGCGCATAACTCAACAATGCCTAGGTCAATTTTGACAATTCCTTTTTTTAATGTTCTTTGAAGTCCAAGAATGGTTTTTACGGCGAGAAAAGTTCGAATAATTGCAGGGGAAAACCCTTAAAACAGTTCTATAAAAATGTTTTCTAACTAAAATGTACAGTCAATTTGACCTTTAATGCTATTCAATAAAGTTCATAATTAATTACAAGTATTCACTGTTGTCTAAGCAATGTAGGTGTGTTACTGACGTCAAAGAGTCAATTTGCACTTTATTAGTGCCACAAAATGTAAGAGCTATAGATATTTAGTACTGCTGTAATTTCAAAACTGCAATCTGCCACATTCCAAATCTTTTTGACAGAATGAAGTCTAGTTGATAAATATATTAAGTGACGGATCAGTCTCATTCGATAATTTGCAAATAAAGTGCACAAGGCCTACACAAGTTTTCTCTTCGAAAATTCCGTAAATTATGTATCATAAATGATGTTACCGGTAGAACGAAATACTATTGTATTGTAGTTCGGGCATTACATCACGCCGCAGGATGGACAACAATGGATGAGTTAACGACACAATCTTGTACTCATGATTTTACTTGGCTAATTGCAATTACGATACATCGTAATATAATTATGCTCGTTCACTCCGGTTTACGTATATAAACATGTTAATTCTACGACAATCATACAGTAGAGAGCTCTGCTTTCTTTTAATACAAGGGGGGTTTAAACTTACCCTTTATATTGAAAGTGTATAAATTATTAAAGAATACGAATAAAAGTTATATTAAAATATAGAAAAAACACATCTCAGCTTTCATCGCTAAGCTCAAGAACTACTGTATCGATTTGAATAATTCTTTGAGTATAACATAATCCATTAATCGAGGAAGGCTATATAGAGTTATATATAGGTTATATAAAATAGTTAAGTATCAATGAAATATATTGCGAAAAAAGGAAGAAAATTTCTTCCCTTTGAGAGCTCCCTTTGCGTGTGTTACGTAAACGGTAATAATTATGCAAATAATCATGCGACACAGATTTATTCTTGTTAAAAGGTTCTAAAAAAACTCTACAGCATACATGGTTATTTTAAGTTTCACTCACAATAAGCTTTTTTATGGCAGGTATTGTTGAAGTGAAACTTCAGGCAGGTAAAATTTTTACGGATGAAACGTACGATTAGCGTCACGAAGATGTGCAGTTTTTATGCTAATTCGTTTGAAGATTAGGTAGAATAACATGTAGCAATTTAATATGTCACTCGTTATTTAATATACTATTTTTCATAAAGTATAAAATAAACATAATTCATAAATTCTCATTTCTTTAATAAAATTTAATTAATAATTTTTAATATTGGCATTTTTATTTACATTTCGTCATTTGAGAATTGAATAAAGTATTTGTATTAATTTTCAACACTTTTAATATTTTATAGACAATTACATCATAAAATTCCTAACATATCTTCCTTTTCCATCCCCCTAAGTCTCGGAAATCTAAAGTTTTAGATTTGAATAAATATAAATAAGACTTAAAAATTAGTTGGCCAAAGAAGTTTCACTTCTGACATGAGTACTTTGTACGCACGCACCTTTTAACGTTTTTTTCTCTCTGTCTAACCCTCTTTATCAAATCACACAGACGAAGTTATCATATCAAGTTATATAGAAAGTTTTTTTATAGGAAAAGTCAATATAAACTTTACAAGTCCCACTATTTGAACCCGCGACCTTAACATCTGTAGCTAAACAATAAAGAAATGACCTTGATACCATCATGATGGTGACTAATATATACCAAGCTAACGTTTTTGTAAACAAACACGATGGCCCGGTAATAGATTATTTAAATAATTTTTCCTTTATGTTGATTGCTAGAGCGACCATTACGATGTAAAATTCAATTAAACATCGAAAGGACTTACCTAGTATATGTTGGGTGATGAAAGAAAAAACTGTATTAATACGTTGTTGGAACAAGGCGCTACGTGCTACCCGACGCGAGTAATGTTCAAAACTGATTGTAAATAGAGTTTAGATACTAGAATTCGTCGAAAAATTAATATAGTCCGCTTGATAAAATTCACAGTAAAGGGCGGACCATTCCCAGAAAGTGCCAACGAAAATAGTTATCTGATTTCATTCTTATTCTATTACTAGACTTAAGGAAAAGAATATTGTGGGGAATATATCGTATATCTTTAAAAAAAAAAAAAAACAATTTTGCAGCCTTATAGGCTCGATTGTGTGAGTACTTTCTTTGTTAATAAAGGTCCTGGTTACGATTCTATTTATCTGAGTCTGGACTAGTGGAAGGCTTCAGTAAAGAGGTGTGCCAAACATGGGATATATATTTCGGAAAGATGCTGTACAGAAACCTGAAGAGATAAATTAAATCTTATCAGAGTAGCGAATTTCTATCTTTCATTGTACGTTTCACTTAATATATGGTGATATTATATTCCAGTCTTAACCTGTCAGAAACAAAAAACGCATTTATTTATTTATCAATTTGTCTATGTGACCGTGTATCTATTTCTCTGTTTATTTATCTATCTATTTATTTATTTATTATAACTGTAAATCGAATATCAATAAAATTTAACTTATTTTTTTCTGTCATTATTTTTTAGTTTAAATTAATCTTTATAACAGCGATAAAACTCTTCGAAAGTTGGATTATGACAAACACTAGTCAAGCCCAGTCACGATTCTTTAACCCAAATGCTTTTTTAGTCTTTAATTGGAAACTGCGGGTATCTATCGTATAATATCAAATATTTATGAGTGAAATTCATCAAAATCTGTGCAGGCTTTTTGAAGGTTACTCATATAGAGGACCGAATTAATCAATAGATAAAAATTAAGAAAAATGTTTTCGTTATGTATATTGTGTAATAATATATTGAGTACAATACTGTTATTTTAAAGTGACAAACAAAAGTATAATATGAATAATATATTTTACAAAACGTCAGTGGTCCAAATGAACATACGACAAATATCAGGTTTTATTAATACAATAGTATAAATAGAACTTATCAAAGAATTATCAACTTATCATTTGATAACACAGTTTATATGTGGATCAAAATATCGATATTATTGATATTAACGTGGCATATATAAATAGATGTAAAAATCTACTTTAATTTAGCTATAGACTTATTAATTTGTTACTATTTTTATTCATAAACAAACAAAGTATTTTGTCACTTGTTTGTAGCATAATATTTTTATTACAATGTTTGATTTCTTTATTATTTCTATAAAAGAAAAAGAATTACTACTATTCAATAATTAACGAAATATATCAAAACATGAACAACCTTTCATAAGTTGAGTTAACATAGCTATTAAACCAACATATATAGACTTTTTTGCGCAGGACCGACAGCTTAACGTGCTCTATGAGACACGGGGGTGGATCACACCGCCAAATTCCCAACTTCGGGCAAATATTGAGAAAATCTTAATAGAAAATTCAATATTGATTTTTGAATTGGCCCGACCCAGGACTCGAACCCAGGACCTCATGTCTGGAGTCGAACATGCTAACCACTAGACCAATGAGGCAGTTAGAATAGACATGCCGCCATGCAAAAACCTCTTACCAGGTTAGCGTACTTCCATGTTAGACTGCATCATCACTTATCATCAAGTGAAATAACAGTCAAGCGCTAACCTGTCACCAATAAATAAAAACAAAATATAGCACACGTAGTAGACTACAAGACCATGGAAAAAATTAACTAGTGAAATGAACCAACGTGAATAACGCTTAGAAGGCTGTTACTATATCATGAAATAACTTTGAACGCTATGCCGTCATTTCTTAGTGGTACAGGTCAGTGCACGAGTAAATAATAATTTTTATATCCTAATATTTTTATTTGTTACAGTTTATTATATACGGCTATAAGGTACAACGTAATATTTAATAACATTATATCAAATAAAGTTGCCGTACATAAATTGCTGTAACATCATAAATTGATGTACGGCAACTTCTTTTTTGATATAATGTTATTAAATATTACCGTTGTACCTTATAGCCGTACATTATATATGGTAACAAATAGCAGTATTAGGATGAAAAAATGATTTAATCGCGCACTCACTTGCACCACTCAGAAATGACGACATAGCGCTCAGAGTTGTTTTATGATATAGTAACAGCCTTCTAAGTGTTATTCACATTGGTTCATTTCACTGGTTCATTTTTTCCATGGGCTTGTAGTTTATACAGAAGAATTAATTATCTTATATATAAAATTGTCGTGTCAAAATGTTAGTTACCATAATCCTCAGAAACGGCTTGACCGATTTTCACGAAATTTTATATGCATTCAGGACGTCTGAGGCTACTATCTATTTTTCGTACTCCGAAGTGATGCCCTAACACTTTTTTGAACAAAATATAGGTTTTTTAAATTCGTGGCATCATAAATTACAATGCCATATTGTTTATTGCTGACTGTATAAGTAATGATACATATAATATATGATATATAATCTATGATCCAAGCGCTCTAATCTGTGATGAGGTAATCTATCTCTTATGGTTTCTACACAGCATCGTACCGGAACACAAATCTCTTTGTTTGGCGACACGTCTTTGCTGGTAGGATGATAACTAGCCACGGCCGAAGCCTCCCAGTCCAGGCTCAGACAAATTAGAAAATGCAATCGCTCTGCTATCATTCGCAATACTGTGCCAGGGAGTACTATATAAAGACTTACTACATTATTACGTCATTAGTAGTGATAAAATATCTGGTGTTAGGATTACATGGTGATTTATATCCGGTGATTTTGGCTAAGTACGTATAAAAAATGATTGTGTTTGTTTCCAATGATTATCTTAGCACTGGCGTAATGGTTTGAGATCTCACATGGTTAATGGAATTGGGTGTGATTTACCGCACAGCTAATTGAAGAACTTTTAAGCTACAGACGCACGCACATAGAGCACGTCAAGTCATTGGTCCTGTGCCTGATCTCTGGTCGTGTCGGACATCGGGCTTTGAGAGTGAAGCAAAAGAGAGTATATTTTGTGTACTATGCCATCCCGCAGTGCACACCTATGCTCTAAAAACCCTGTCTCCAATGACTGAGGAGGCCTGTTCCCACCAATAGGACATTAATGGGCTGCTACTTACCTTAAATATAGAAGAGTGTATTTTCAAATTTATCTAAATGGCTAGTTACCATTACCAGCAAAAATGTCAAGCAAAAAATTGTTTTGCGACAGAATAGAAAACAATTTCCTAATGTGTCTCATTTGGGGCATTGAACTCGGAACCTTTGTTGGGAAATTAAGTACTGTACCCATTACCTATATAATAGTTTCACATTATTACCCACAATTGATAAAAGGGAGCTCTAGGCTTCTTTCCTATAAAAGAGGCGTCTTCGTCTTCTTTTTCGCTGGGAAATGCTTCTTGCACGCGGAAAAAAGTAGAAACTTACATCCGAGAGTGTGGGACTCGCTGGTCACTGAAACCCAGCGGAACCCTCTTCATCCAGGTGTTGGGGTACAGATGTCCGCTGACGTATTCATCTCTGGCACCCCGGATGAATTCGACATAAGGGTTAGGTTGAGGGAGAGCAGGCAAGCAAAATTACGCTTCCTAGCGCCGCCTTTTCTCTGGCGAGTGGGAGTAGTAGCATCTGCCATAAGCTCTCTTTGCCTGTTTAGTGTCTCCTTCTGCAGGATGACTGCCTCGCAGAAGGAGATCACTGCTCTCCAACCTGACTCATCGCCAATCAAAGCACACAAATTGCTGGGGCATTAGGGATCAACCAGCCTCTGTGCGGTGTGTCGACGGCTAACCCACATGTGCGGCAAGCAGGCGTCTCCTCGGAAAATACATCAGAAGAAATATTTTAATTTATTATATTTTAACAATAAAAAATAAATTTACATATAAAACTTCACAGCTTCGGCTGCCTTCTAATGCCATTAACCAAAAAATGCGTTGCGGTACAATGCTGTGTAGAAACAATAAGAGGTAAATTAACTCTTACCAGATTAGCGGTCGGCCAGCTTAGACTGTATCATAACTTACTTTAGGTGTGATTATAGTCAATTAAGAAGTCAAGTCACTTGTCAGCAATAAAAAAGCAGTCTTGGTTATCTGTTAAAGCTGAAACAACATTCAGAAATTTCCATTTTTATCAACGAAGAAGTCAAATATTTTATGTTATTACATACTTGCCTGTTATATACGGTATCATCTGCGTAGATCCCGTTTTCATAGTAATATGGGGAACTGCGTTCTTAGTGAGCGTTTACATGGCGAAAGGAATACCTATGTCGAAATTCAAGACAACCGTTACAACGTTACTGGATATATTTTGTATATATGGTATATAAAGTAGTTGTAACTGGCATATTTTATTATAATTATGGACGTTAAAGATTGGTTTCCCCGAACTTCCAAACTGTTCAAAAGTCAAACAATAATTTCATAATCTCACAAAGTTAGACCCAATATAAAAGCCGCCCAAGGGTCAGATTGATCAAAATGTCTTACCAATTTTATAAATAAAAGGATTAATTAAATCCCAAACTTTATTAATAAAGGCGATAAGTACTGTTGTGCGAAATTGTATAGAGTTTTATAACCGAAGTTTCATTCAATCAAATTTTATATCGTCTGTAGCATTTTAAGCGGTCAAAGATAGATAATATTAACCTTCATTTACTCTTCAATTTGTAATATTACTAGGTTTTGCTAGCGGCTTTGTCTGCTTTGACTACATATTAAATTATTACGGCTATCTAGTTTAAAAGAACGATTCCGCTGCTACAGCGCAGTCTTTATGGCTCGTGACAATTACAACTTTATGCCAGGATTTAAGTATACTCTATCCAGGTTATAAACTATTTGTGAGCCAAATTTCAGCAAAAACTATTCAACCGTTTTTGCTTAATCGAGTAACAATCATCAAAACACACTCCCGTTCCGATAAATTCCTCAGATTTTCCGATGAAAAGGTAAGTTGAAGAATTTTTTAAAGATACAGACATATGGACTTAATATCAATTGCATATAGAAGGTCGATGTTATGTAAACTTATACAAAACTATTTATAAAAAAGTTACCAATATGTTTCTTGTTTGTTTAGACAAATGGATACACCGTGTCCACTTTTGCCACGTTATTTTAATAAATAAAGACCTACTTGTGTAAAGTGAAAACTTCCTCAATATTACATCATTCGCCTTTACAATAAATCTAAACTAATATTATAAAGAGGAAACATTTGTGTTATTGTATTAATGTTTGTAATGTTTTGACATAAAAACTTGGGAGCCGATTTATAAAAATAATTCACCATTCGAACACTGCATTTTCACTGAGCGGTGTAGGCTGTTTATTTTTGTAAAAAAAATAAAAATCCCTAAACAAAATGCATAAATGTAACCCAATGTGTAAAAAAATAGTCACAAAAAATCTGTCATCGCGTGCGCTGCGGAAACTATTGATGATAGAACAAGAAAAACTACAATAGTTATGCCTCTATAACTACTTTTTTTACAATTTAAAAAAATATAAAAGTGCCGACAATAGTCATACCATTTTATTCTTACCTCTGTATTTATCCTTATCATATAAAGTGATACTTTCTTCAAGAACTTTTCAATACCTATAACATTCTATTGAAATTATAAAAATCGGACATTTCAGTCAAAAGATATAATGAATTTAAAAATGGGAAGCTAAAGAAAATAATGTTATACTATAAATGTTCCATGGCTATATTCATTTTGTTTGCAGTGTACCATTTTATTCCTAAGTCGTTATACACAAGAAAATATTGTTTTGATTCGTTAACACAGTTCTTCTGAAATATTCAGTACACATATTTGTATATCTGTCCTAAAGTAATTAAAAAGTAAGGGAAAATAAACTTTTATGTTAACAAGAATAAATCTATAGTCCGACTTTCCACTGTCACGAGATCGGTATCTACGTGGGTGAAACCGCGGGGCATTGCTAGTATAGTAACAATTGTGTATGTGCCTCGTTGGTCTAGTGGTTAGCATGTTCGACTACAGACATAAGGTCCTGGGTTCGAGTCCCGGGGCGGGCGAATTTAAAAATCAATATTAAGATTTTCTCAATATTTGCCAGAAGTTGAGAAGTAGGCGGTGTGACCCACCGCCGTGCCTCGGAGAGCACTTTAGGCCCTGCGCCTGATCTCTCTCTGGTCGTGTCGGATTCCCATCACATCGGACTATGAGAGTGAAGGAACAGAGAGTGCACTTGTGTACTATGCCTGCCAATCTGCAGTGGAGCAACGTGGTGGGTTTGTACTCTAAAAAACACCCTCGTTCCTCGGAGTGAGAAAGCCTTTGCCCAGCAATGGAACGCTAATGGGCTGCTACTTATTTTATATGTATTTTATATTCAACAATGAATAAAAATATAACAATACTGATACGTTTGAAAAGGATTGTTAATCAGTGATTTCTTCCAGACAATCTTAAGGAGAAGGAGATTTTGCAAAAGTAGATAGATGATTCATAAAGAGATCACACTTACTAATAATACAAAACGTAGTGATGCATTGGCTATAACTGTCTCGCTCTCTAATTCGACTTAACGCAAACGAGTGTTACGTAGCCGAGCGTGACGGTTCAGTCTCAGATATTACCCTGTTGCGGCTTTCGCCGAACTACGTATTTGCTGCTCCAGCTCGACAGGCGTTAGTTTGATAATTCAATTGTCAAACTACCTGAATTTTTTTTTCGCTATCGAGTCTTTGCACGCGATTTTAACCTGGGACACATATTCCAGCTAGGTAGGTCCAATTTTGAGAAGGAGGTCAACCGCCGAATACAGCTCGGTTGGACAGCGTTCGGGAAACTACGCCAGATATTTTCGTCCGATATCCCTCAGTGCCTGAAGACAAAGCTCTTCGAACAGTGCGTGTTGCCAGTGATGACCTAAGGCTCCGAAACGTGGTCGCTGACTATGGGCCTCATTCGAAAGCTTAGAGTCACTCAGCGCGCGATGGAGAGGACTATGCTCGCAGTTTCTCTACGCATCGCAAATCACAAATGAGGAGATCCGTAGCAGAAACAAACTCACCGACATAGCCCTACGAATCGCGAACCTGAAGTGGCAATGGGCGGGGCACATAGTCCGACGGACCGATGGACGTTGGGGCCCGAAGGTGCTGGAGTGGAGGTGGACCGACGACATAAAGAGGGTCGCCGGTAGCCGCTGGAGCTAGGCGGCACAAGCCCGGGCCTTGTGGACGTCATTACGTGAGACCTATGTCCAGCAGTAGACGTCCATCGGTTGAAGCGACGACGACGACGATCGAGGTTAAAACAATTTTTCCTTTTTAATTTCCACAAGTACGACTAAAGTATTTAACATACCCACAAAATGAAGTGAATAGCAACCCTAAACAAATTTTAACTACAACAACAGTACTTATATTGTCAAGGCAATCACTTAAATTGCTTTTATATCCACAACTCATCATGATATATTTCCCCAAACATATTCTCGCACATCCATTTTGTATCACACTCATATAATTGAAAGGGACACCAAGAGCTATCTACCGCCTCTATCGTGAGTGGATGTGGATATGTACTTACGGAGAAAAGTTCTATATACTCGTATATAATGGTTATATGAAAGTGTTTATGGTGCCGTTAAGTGAATTATAATAAGCGGTTTCCCATATCGTTACCTTCGCAGTTTTTGATCCCGTGGAAATATGGGTAAAATCGTAGTAAGAGTTTACTTTGCGAAAGAAATAAGACCATTCGGTTTGAATATGATATATATATATGTGTTCATAAAGAATAAAATGGAATGATTAATACCAATTGATTTGTTAGTTCGTCATTTGTACCTTTAACTGACTTCAAAAAAAGAAGGAGGTTATCAATTTGCCTAAATTTTTTGTTTTTCATGTTTGTTTTGAGTTGGTGAAACGATCATAAAGATTATTTTTTTATATGAAAAGTGGTACCGTTCTGATGATGACATCCATGAGTAAACCGTATAAATCTTAAATTAGCATTAAGCCTGTGTGCGATAAATGGATGACTAAGTCGAAATCACGCCAACCGATTTCGATGATGCGTTTTTTATTTGGAAAAGATATACTTCAATGGTTGTTTGATGATAGTTCGGTTAAGTTTTGATCATGAAATCTATGACAAAGTAACAAATCTCTAAGATTCTTAGAGCAAATTATGTTAATGTTATGTGTTATCTAACTGTCTGTAATAAAATTGCAATGAGTTTATGTTTGTTGCTGCATTGCAATATTTACTTCAGGTGTATTATGTTTGAAGCTGTGATAGCCGAGTGGGAGGGGGGGGGGGGGGGCCTTTTGCATATTANCATAAAAGACTGGTGAAGGTGGGTTGGAAGTTGCGGGTTCCATCCCGGTACCAATAAAAACTTCACTTTATTAAGGTGTTTCATATAAAAGGTGTCTCATATGAGCTACACGTTTATTAGGTGTACTATTCAGACGAATTTGTTAGTATACTTCAGATTCACTAAAAATCCAAAGATAAATTTTTTTTTTAACAAAAATAGAACCATCTTCAAAGCAAACTATTCCAAACAAAAGTTATAGTCTAAAAAAAATAATGGCGTGGTCGTCGTCGTCGTCCACTGCTGGACAAAGGTCTCTCTTAATGAATTCCAATGGGCCTGATCTTGCACCGCTTGTATCTAGCGGCTGCCAGCGATCCGCCTGATGTCATTGGTCCACCTGGTGGGGGTTCTGCCGATGCTGCGTTTTCCGGTGCGAGGTTACCACTCTAGCACCTTCGGGCCCCATCGTCCGTTGGTTCTGCGAACTATGTGCCCTGCCCATTGCCACTTCAGCTTTGCAATTATTGTTATATTTGGAATATGCTTATCATCATCGTTACAATATTATTTCCATAATGTATTAAAGTAGAATAAATTCAGTCGCTTTCAAGTTTTTTTTATCGTCTACGTAATTTTAATAGACTTTCTTTTAAGAAAAGTTAATTGACTTATCTAGAATGTATTCTCTGACCATGATTTGAGGTCCCAAGTTCCATTCCCAGTAGAGCAAATTTAGAAAATTGGATTTTCTATTTTGTCTGAGTCGAGACTGATGGGAGGCTTCGGCCGTTACTACTTACTACCCTAACAGCGAATTGCCAAGCAAAAAATTGCGTTCCAGTACGATACAGTGTACAAACTATAAGGACTAAATTATCTCTTAACAGGTTACCGCGCTTCTATCTTAGTATCACGACTGTATAATACGTAAACGACACTGTATAACATGTAAGCTACATACGAGAGCTGAAACCTATGAGCAATAGAGAAATTGTTAAATTATCCCAAGAAGCGAAAAGGAGAATAATTAATTCTAATTTTCACTGACGCCTTTGAGATGGCATATCCTCGCACAACTCAGTTTTTTCTTCTTTTTCCGCTGGGTTATGTTTTATGTGCGCCGGATGAAGTATAAACTTCCTTCCGGTAACCCACTGGAACCAATCTTCATCCAGGTGATTGGCGTCCAGATGTCCTCTGGCGCATTTCACTCTGGCGTCAAGGATTAATCCGACCCTCTTACGGCGAGATGGAGTAGAGTCTGCTAGAAGCTCCCTTTGCCTATTTAGTGCCTCCTTCTGCAGGATGACTGCCTCGCAAAATGAGGTCACTGCTCTCCAACCTAACTCATCCAGCATAGCGCCTACAATGCTGGGTAGTGCCAGCCAAAACTTACTTTACTCGACGTACGATTTAAACATTTAACTATCTTTTTTATATATCTATGATAAATATGTATCTATTGTTATAGGAAATTATTCGTACCAACGCACAGCTCTTGCAATTTCATTTCGGAAACACTGCGGCTGACTGCACACGACCGCAACAGCGATAATTCGCGCAGCAGGAGATATTGCATTCAGAATGGATGAATAAATTTATTGATGAACGAGGATAAATGTATTTTGTATATTTTTCATTATATAGATTTCTGTTCTGCTGATAAGATATTTTGATATGTTATTGAAAAAAAAAAAAGTAATTGTAAAATCAGCGATCTTGGAAAGTCGGATATAGGCAACGGGCGATGGAAGGAGTTATGCATGTTTCTATTTGAATAACTAGAGATGCCCTGCGGTTTTACCCTCGTAGATACCGGTCTTGTGACAGTGGAAAGTCTACTACGTTACTTAGTTTTTAATTATTCCCTTTCAGATTATTAGATGCACAAATCTGGAACTTCATCAGTACACAGATTTTACTTTACAACGATTGTATATCTAACTAATACATTTTAAATTCATAACATCATTTACGTAGAATGTCCGCCATTAGTAAATTTAATAATATTCTACAGGTATTAACAGATTTTTAAACTAGTGTTTTAAATCAGTTAGATTATATAATATATAATCAAGCTATAAATTAAATATATTATATTGTATTACTTCATTGTTTAAGAGCTTCCCTAAACAACATTAGACGTGGATATTTTGAGATTTTTTTTATGTTGACATTTTCAAATTTGTTATAACTTGTGAATGGAATGTCCGATTTAAATAATTTTAAAAGTATTTCATAGGTATTGGAAAGGTCTTTAATAAAATAACAGGATAATGATTAAAACAGAGGTATGAATAATATGGTTTGATTATTGTCGGCAATTTTATTAACTTTTAAATGTGAAAATTAGTTATGGTGGCATAACAGTAGTTGTACATATGGATTAGCGGTATTTTTTGTAGATACTATGCTCACTAATAAAAACAGTCTGTTCTTGTATATAAATAAAAAAATAAAAATAAAAATAAATAAAATAAAAATAAAATTGATTTATTTCAGGTTAAGACCCATAGAATTTACATAACCAAAATAAATGAATGAATGAAATAAAATGTACAGATAAACACAAGAGAGATTTGACAAGTAAACAATATCAAATTAAATTTAGTTTTCAATTATGAGACACAAATAAAATAAAACTTAATGAATAAAGTCATAAGTGTCAAAATTTAAATCAATAAATTAATACAAAATGAAAAATTATTACATTTCAAATAGAAAGTCGCTATTTTATATTCCTCGTCTGGTGCATACTCAACCAGGCACGAANGGGGGGGGGGGGGGGGGTATACATGACAACATATGAATAAAATTATTACAGCCATGGAACATTATAGTAAAACATAATTTTCTTTATTTTCACATTTTAAAATTTGCTATATCTTGTGAATTAAATTTCCGATTTTAAGAATTTGGAAAGTATTTTATAGGTATTGAAATGTTCTTGAAAGAAGTATCACTTTCTATGATAAGAATTAATACGGAGGTATGAATCATATGGTTTGATTATTGTCGGCACCGTTATTAACTTTTAAAATGTAAAAAAGTAGTTACAGTGGCATAACTACTGTGGATATTTCGCAAACTTTTTTTATATATATTAATACGCTCTACAATATTTAAAACGTTTTTGAGTTCTATCATCAATAGTTTTCGCAGCGCCCGCGAAGACAGATTTTTAGTGATCAATTTTCATACCTTGGGTTACATTAATGCATTTTTATTACGGATCGCCTTTTGTTTTGAGAAAGTTATATATTATATCCTATGTCGCTCAGGGAAAATGCAGCTTGTGAAAACATTACAAACATACATACATGCCAAAACACTAATGGTTCATTTAGTTTAGATGACATCTGAACTCAAATATATGTGGCAGGTCGTAAAGAGGACTATTCCCATTCGACTATGATTACGATAAGAATGACGCAATCTCTAGAACAACAAATGTTATAGACAAGGCTCAATTATTGGTGAAGCTAATTTGACAAAGAAGGTGAGGTTCCTAGTTCCGGAAGTTAATAGTTTAAGAAGTATTAGGATCTGAACGTGCTGAAAGTATCGACAATAGATGGATGAATCACATGTTTCACTCATACCAATGTTTATCATAATATTATGTAAAAAATACGTAATTAGACATACAAGACTTTTCTGTTCTCATGCTTTGGAACACACATAAAACTTATACATTCAATTGATTTATATAGCTTCCGATTTCTTTGGTATTGTCTTTATAAATCGTTCCTGAATCCACCTAAAGTCCTTTCCAAAACATTAGGAGGACTCAATTACATGTATTTTGTAGAGATGATAAATTTACTGCAGCTAGGAAGACTAAATACTTATCACTGTCTGTATTTTATACTTATTTATTATCTATATGACATTGTATATTTCCCTCTTCTAGTTCTAATAATTAAGGACCTGACATCGTCGATTAATTATCGAACAAGTTTTATTAATAGCCTTTCGCAAAGTAATAATGACGGCGAAACTTTAGACTTTGAATTTTGTTGTTATCTTTAGAGTATTATGGAGTAACTTCTTACAATAAATTGAAAAACATCTATCGTTAGATTAGTTAAGTACAATCATCGTAGTAACTTCTTATTGTAATAATAACCGATTCAGGCAATTATATCTGCTCCTATATAAATTTTAAAATAACTGCTATCTATTTGATGGCTATTTAACATTTTTATACATATATTTAAATATTTTTATACATTAAAATAAATGTATTGTTGTCTATTAGTCAATTTAATATGTTAATAGCAGTACATTAATGACCGACTGCTGGGCATAAACTGTTTACTCTTAAAATACAGGGATTTTAGAGCACCAACCCACCACGCTACTCTTTAAGATTGAGGACCTCGTTGACGCAATTGTGCAGGTACTTGCTTGCTAGTAGAGGAGCTGGAATGGATACCGGCGAGGGAAAATTTAGTTCTATTTTGTTTTTAGTAATGAATATTAACAATATGTATAAACAAATAAATTAACTTATATACACTAACATTATGTGTTATATTTAAAGGCTAAATTTATCACCTCGTAAAATATACAAACAAAGAATATATCTGATAGCATCACAAACTCAAAACGAACCATTGAAAATTTAGTAAATTTTGTGGACTAAATTGTATAGCCTGGTGTGAAGCTCTGGTCGTGGTTAGTTACCATCCTACCAGCAAGAACGTGCTGCTAAGCAAAAATAAATAACATTGTAGAACTCACAAGAGGTTTCCATCGTAAACTGTATAGCCACTTAGCATCAGGTGAAAATACTAGCGATAAACTGTCAGCAATAATGGTAATATTTTTTGTTACAAAGTTAAACAATAGACTATGTCAGTGTAACAAATATTCGGCACTCCTTCACATTTGTCTAACACAAGGGTAATGAATCTAAATCACATAGGATGTACATGCAGTGACAGGTCACCGAAACTAATGGATACTCAGTCGGTTTAGCAGCTGGCAATAATATAAGGCCGTCACTCGCAAATGTTTGTGTAGGTAGAAGCGCAAAGATTAGTTAAACAGATCTACAAACATTCAAATTATTTTTAGAAGTGAAACTTCTTTAGGCACATAAGAGTAAGATTTGTACGAAGTAAACACTGCATATATTCGTGAAGCTTGAAAGGTGGAGCTTGTCGACGAGTCCTTTTGTTTTAGTCCAGTTCTGATGATGGCATCCATGAGAAAACTGTATAAGTCTTAAATTTGCCTGTGCGCGACAAATGGACGAATAACTCAAGATCACACCAACCAAATTTTGGTGCTACGTTTTTTGTTGGAAATTATATACTTCAAGAGTTGTTTGATGATAGTTTGGTTAGATTTTGATCATAAGATCCATGATCAAGTAACGGAACTCTTAAATTCTTAGGAGCAAATTAACGATACTCGGGAGAATCTTATATAGGCTATCCGGACATTTGAGTCACGTACCGTAACGTCGTTTTGGTCAAATGACTATCGTAGATAAATATGATGATCAATCGAACTCCTCAGCGGTTTACAGTAATGATGCGATTTGTGGAGAATATCTAACTGTCTATAATCAAATGACCAATGAGTTTAAGTTTGTTGCAGCATTGTAATATTTACTTACGGTGTATTATGTGTGACGCGGTGGTAGCCGAGTGGGGGAGAGGTACTTTTGCGTATCTTTATTTGCGTATTAGTGAAGAGCTCGATTACCATATAAAAGACTAGTAATAGCGGGGTGCCATAGTTCGTAAAGTTGTTTTATTTAAACGGTGTTGTCCCATATGAGCAACACGTTTTTTAAAGTATAACTTCTTCGGCTACAGACATAAGGTCTGAGTTTTGAGTGCCGGGTCGGGCAAATTCAAAAATCGATACAGAAATTTCTGTTAAGGAATTCTTAGTTTTTGCCCGAAGTTGTGAAGTTAAGCTGTCGGTCCTGCGCTTGATCTCTCTCTGGTCGTGTGAGGTTGCCGTCACATCGGACTATGAGAGTGAAGGAGTAGAGAGTGCATTTGTGTTAAAGCATACACTTGACTGGTCTATGCCTAGTAACCCGCAGTGGAACAGCGCGGTGGGTATATGGTCTAAAAACCCTTCTTCGAGTTGGCAGGTTAATTTTACCGGGAAAACAAAAAATATGACCAGAGCGTGATGTTAAGACGTGTTTAAGTTAGCTATTTGCGACAAGATTTGTTTCCCATGTGGGGCGTCCCTAAGGGTCGGACGAGGTACTTGAGATACGGTGATGGCGCCTACGCATTACTACGTATATAAAAATCCGATGTACGGCCGTTAATAATTATTTTACAAAAATTAATTTTATAATAGTCATTCTAGTCTATTTATGCTATTGTCCATTCAGGGTGTCAAACGAGAGAGTGGTATCGAAAGCAAAATTGCCAAGCCTTACTGCTTTACTTAAGCAAAGACGCTTGCGTTGGCTTGGGCTCGTGTAACGGATGGAGCCATCTCGTTTGCCTAGGCAGGTACTCTTAGGAGCAGTAGCGCACTCTAAAAGACCGATAGGCCGCCCGCGATTGCGCTTCAAAGATTGAAGCCAAGAGGGACATGGCTGATTTTGATGTTTCCTTTTGCAACTGGGAGAAGCATGCGGCGCAAAGAGACCAATGGAGAAAAAAACTGAAGGATGGCTGCCTTGCACACGACAAGGCCTGGTTCGAAATTCTGAAACGCAGGCGTGAAAGAAGAAACACCACCAGATCCATAGCACGTACAGGACTGGACTTCTGCTGCCCTACCTGCTTCCGTAATTGTCATTCCGCTGGCTTATTTAGCTACACAAAAAAATGTCGCCTAGACAGTGTTTAAACGTCTGTCAAGACGTATTAAGGCCAATAATGATGAAATATGAATAAATGTAGTGTTGCAACTACAGTATTATGTTAAAAATACCTGTGGCGCGTTTTCGCCAAGTGTCGACTATTCGGACAAGCTTTATTTGTAGGAAAGTGACGCCTCAGTCTCATTCAATACTTACAAAGTAATGTGCATAGCCTATAAAAGTTTTCACTTCTAGATAGTTTGTGGGTTGTTACGTCTGCAAGATTGTTTATTCTGTGTTGAGAGATGTAGCTAACAACGTTGTGACGGACTCGGGCGGGTCGTGATGTACACAATATCTGCAGTTTACGGCTCTTCACTATGAACGTGCTGTTGAACAAAATATTCTTCAACATATGATGCAGAGTTTAACTGCTGGCTTACTGCATAAATGCACGTATATACAATATTAGTTATCACCCATAGAAATATCAATTTAACCAGTATTCATAATTTAATAGATTCCTTCTATAGACTATTGTAATTATTATATTGTGATGATTATAGAATATAGGTTTATTAGACTATAATTTAGCGTCTCTCAAAATATATAGTAATTTGTAAAAAACGCGTAGTTAACAAACAATTCTAAGCAATTATATAATTGAAATAGTTTGCAGTAACTACTGATCTAATTAAAAATTTAATTTTCTGTGCGCTTATATGTGACTAAGCTGCTGCTAAATGGTCTAGACTTATTTGGACATAATTGTTGTAGTTGTTTTGTTGTTGTTTATATGAGCCATATAAACACTGGCTAAGAAACTACGCAGGCGCAGCCGGAGGGTACAGCTTATATTGTTATATTAATGTGTATAACGTTAAAAGCACTCTGGTGTTTAGTAAGATAACAACTGGAATTATGATTACACTATAATCAAATTTTTTTAGTAAAAATGTGTAATTTATGAATAACTAGCAGACCCGACAGACTTCGTTCTGTCATAAAGATTTGGAATGCAGATTTCAGTTTTACGATATGATTTTCGAAATGGAATTACAGCAGTACTAAATATCTATAGCTCTTACATTTTGTGACTATTCATTTGATTTTAAACTTATAAGCGGCAATAAAGTGCAAATTGACTCTTTGCCGTTAAGAACACACCTACATTGCTTAGACAACAGTGAGTACTTGTAAATTATTATGAACTTTATTGAATAGCAAAAAAAGTCAAATTGACATACATCTCAGTTAGAAAACGTTTGTGTGGGAAACTGAAAAAGGCTGTTTTTAGAGTTTTCCCCCTTCAATTATTCGAACTTTTCTCGCCGTAAAAACTATCCTTGGACTTTAATGAACATTTTAAAAAAAGAATTGTAAAAATTAATCCAGGCGTTGTTGAGTTATGGGTTTACCAAGACATTTTGCGATTCATTTTTATATTATACATAGTACTGAAATTGAATTTTAAAAAGTTGAAACTGTAGTTGCACAACTTTTAAAGGCCTTAATAATAATTTCTTTGTCAGAGGAAAACAAAATTCTGGCTTAGAGGGCTGAAGAATCACGGATGATACGTCTGATGAAATAAGGAAAGCCTACATTAAATGAAATGTGGTATAGGATATATGAGATGGTATTGAAATCATAATTTGCTGGTCATCTTTGATTTGTAGTTCATCCAGTAAACGTTGATGTTAAACATATTAAAATGACTTATCACTAGAATGCGAGTACTTTTCAATTTTAATAATAATTGGTTTAAAAAAAGTAATTATCGGTAACACTGTAACTCGCCGATGGTAGTCCCTTTAATCTTGTTTAAAATTGGGAGTTAAAATTACTTTTTACTTTAAAGTTACGTCCATGTCCATGAGTGATTACGTCGTATGAAAAATGATTCATGAATTTTTCCTGCCAGGAACGAACTGTTGCTGTCTCACACTTAAGATGAATTACTGAAAATTGACGTGAACGTTATTTACACCGGAGGATGTGGCTGATTTTTAGTCGATTTTCATGTCCCACTTTGAAAATAATCCACCTTATTTAAGACGTATATTTAGAAGTACCAATTCTACAGTTTCATGTTATTATTCATACATTCCTTCTGTCGTTATATTACTAGATCATACTGGAGGTGTTACAGGTGTGGCTCCCGATTCCGTGAAATTGAAGCAAAATTAGGATTCAAATATACATTTTGGCTATTCTTGGATCTACTTGAATCAGTGCAAAAAATATCGCCAAACTCGTTACTTACACGCGTGCAAAATAAATATAGTCTTCTTTTGCCGTGTTACTTTACTTCGTCGTTACTTTACTATGATTTAACTTAATTCTAAGTAACAACTACAGACTAGAAGTGCTAATGGACTGTACCTGCTTGGCATCAACGGAGTATGGAACAGGTTCCAGTTTGTCGGAGTATGGAACAGGTCCAGGTGAACCAGTTTTAGACAAATTAGATGTAACTATTTCCTTATTGTACTATAATAAATCATACCTATAAAAAAATCATGCCTTTTAAAAACGAAGCTTGAACATTACGGGATTCCGTGCTAAATATGGCCTTTAAGCTTACTAAACTCCTACAAGTTTCTTGTTTATGCAATAAATCATTGGTCATTAGCAGTCCGTTAACGTCCCATTGTTGAGTACAGGTATAGTCATAGGAGAGTGAGTTTTTAAAGCATAGGGACTGTACAGTTTTCACATTTCATGGTATTACTAAAAGCATATACAAGTTTCCACACGATGTTTTCCGTCACGGAATAAATCAAATTTTCTAAATTCGGAAGTCCAAAATATTATAAAAATTGAAGAGACAATTTCTACGAAAAATAGGCTGAGTAATTTTTATCATTTGAATCATCAAGATTTCTAAAGGCTTTCAACCCAAATTGCTTAAGGGAACTAAACGCGTTTTTCTTTGGAGAACATTAAAAATCTGATAGGCGACACAATTGCTTTTCTTCCATCAGCAGGGGTGCTGGTATTTATTTTATTTGCCCTTTTGAAGTTTATTTATACAGAAAAGTTTTGTTTTTCTTCAGTTTCTGTTTTGGAAAGACGCATAATTTATTGTTTTGTTCGATGAACTATCTAATCAAACCCTTTAATTATATTGTATAATAGTATAACGAATACTTGTCTAATAGAGAACAAATTTAATATATTTGTGTTACATTAATATAAACTGTATGTTGATGGTATTGGTTTCCAAAAGAAATTAGCTACATTTAGAAATACAATATAATGATTTATTATATATATATATATATATATATATATGTCGGAGAATAAGAGAACGGAGAAGCATAAAGCACAGGGGCGTAGGGTTCTCCGCCGACATCGTTATTAATTTCTTATACTGTTGGCCTTCGTGGGTAATGCCGGTGCAATCAAACACTTTATTAATTAACTTGAACTATAATGTTCAATCACTTAATGTTCCCGATATCAATTTACACAAACTCATTAACAATAATGGCTAGGAACGCGATAGTTCCAACAGTAGACTGCTCCGGTCAAGCGCCACTCGACAACTGCCGAGAGACTCCCGCCGGACTGCCACCATTGACTCTGGCCATGCTGCTGGATGGCGCCAGCGTTCCACAGACATCTGCCCTCCGACATATTATATATTAATATATTTTAGAAAAATTGTTTTTACTAGCTGTTCTTCACAATATCACCTGGATCCGATAGATATAGACATTTACTTAGTGAATATTTACATTGCAAAATGACTGAGTTTAGCTTTATAATATATCCAACCAGCCATCACCGTAATATTGCCTTCCCATTAACATGTGAAAGTGATATTAAAGAGAGTGAACGCCTTTATAAATAGCCAGATGGTGTCTCAAAGGGCCAGACGGGCTGTGCATGAAGGAATGGTGGGAATGGCAGAAGAACCACAAAAGTAAAATAAATGCGGTAGAGATGAGAGCTTTGAGAAGTATAAGTGGATTGAAACTGAGTGACGAAGTAAGAAATAGTGTGAAGAAAACTTTGTAGTATAAAAGAAGATGTAGTAACTAAAATTGAGAAAGGCATGCTTAGATGGTTTGGACACGTAGAGAGAATGAATAAAAGGAGACTGACAAAAAGGATTTATGAGTCAAGAGTGAATGGTAAAGTTGGAAGGGGAAGACTAAGGCGAACGTACTTGGACCAAATCCATGACTTTTTAAATAAGGGCCAGGTCAAGAGCACTCTAACCCGACGAACTATATGTATATACGTGTTTATATCATGATATGAAAATAGTCATATATAATGCACCTGAATATTAAATTTTGTGAAAATGTATATGCAAATTAGACAAAGTTGTATTTACATCGCTTTGTAATTTTTCTTTATATTTTAGCATAACTTTAAAATTCATGAAGGCAGAAGACAGGGTTATTGTTAGTAACTAATGTAAGGGAAAATTATTACGGTTTTTTTTTATTAAAACTACTGAGTTTGCTAGTGAATTTGTCAAGTAATTATTAAAGAAGTTTTAATTATTAAGTATTAAGAATTTTTAATTATCAAGTAATTATTAAAGAATTAAAAAATAAATTTGTCAAGTAAAAATTATAATCTAAAATCTATATACGCACTTGAATATTAAATTTCGTGGAAATGTATTTGTAATAATTGGACAAAGTGTATTTAAGTCGCTTTGTACGTATCACAACTATATCACCATATTTGGTTCTTTGGGGTATAGTTAAATTCTTACTATATCCTATCTTACTATATCCTAATTCTTACTATATACTATATCCTTAGGGGATTTTTTTCTCCAATAAAATAGCCGGGTTTAATTGATATTCTTACGTCATTTCGGGCAAATCTTTAAAATTAAAATTGCCCAGTTTGCTGGTAAAGCGTACAATTAGACCATGAAATAGTCAAATTAGAATCTAAATCCAATACAAATGCACTTGAATATTCAATTTTGTGAAAATGTATTTGTAACAATTGGTCAAAAGCGTATTTACGTCGCTTCCATACTGCCGGACCACGATAAAAGGTTTAAAGCTTTGTGGCTGTATTTCGAACGGTCTAATCTCTAATTTGTTTCAAAATGGTGTCTGTATTGGTTTTGTAATGTGAATACATTAATGTGTACGTAACAATATATCATTAAAGGATTATGTGGCCATACGTCATCCGATACTGCGGTTTATAATTAGTTGAATGCCGTTCTAGACTTCCATTTGTTATAAAACTGTGTATTTTATTGATTATTATTGAATATTTAGGTAAAATTTTGTTTTCAAGTCTAGCAACGTACTGGTAGTAGAGAATATTATGCTTGCAAATTTGGCCTATCGAATTTGATACTGCAATCCAATTAGCCGTTGTAAACCTTCTTAATAGTATATGTATGAAATGATCTAAATAATAAGTTATTTAGTTAAGTATTAATACTATATCCATCTGTCGGTTGGGCAGCGTTCGGGACTCGGTTGGGCAGCGTTCGGGAAATTACGGCATCTCTTTTCGTCCAATATCCCTCAGTGCCTGAAGACAAAGCTCTTCGAACAGTGCGTGTTGCCAGTGATGACCTACGGCTCCGAAACGTGGTCGCTGACTATGGGCCTTATACGAAAGTTCAGAGTCACTCAGCGTGCGATGGAAAGGGCTATGCTTGGAGTTTCTCTACGTGATCAAATCAGAAATGAGGAGATCCGTAGCAGAACTAAAGTCACCGACATAGCCTTACGAATCGCGAACCTGAAGTGGCAATGGGCGGGCCACATAGTCCGACGGACCGATGGACGTTGGGGCCCGAAGGTGCTGGAGTGGCGACCCCGCACCGGGCGGCGCAGTGTAGGTAGACCCCCCACAAGGTGGACCGATGACATAAAGAGGGTCGCCGGTAGCCGCTGGAGCCAGGCGGCGCAAGATCGGGCCTTGTGGGTATCATTTCGTGAGACCTATGTCCAGCAGTGGACGTCCATCGGTTGAAGCGACGACGACGACGATCCATCTGTCATTGTATGTGACAATTTCTTAGAATATAAAATAAATAGAGTTACGCTAAAAAGATTGATATATGTCAAAAGGAATTGTTATACCATATCTCTATGAAATACTTTAGAGATAGCGTTTTCTGTAAAACCTTGATGATAACCGAATCAACTCTATTCTGTAGTTTCTAAGTTTATTTCAGAAGGACAGACAGACATTCGCGACGGAGATCTTTGTTTTAAAAGCTTTAAAAGCGTAATTGAATAAAGGAATTTTATTGGATTTGATTTAATACTATACGCAATGAAAAAGTGAAAGTAGTACTAATTGGAATCTACTTGTTATAAACCTTTGAAATTTTCATTAGCTTATTGTTTGAGTATTAGCTTTTATACCCAAATAAAGGTATAACATTCCAATATGAATAAGGTCTCAACTCTACGTTAATACAGTGCCTTTGTTATCTACGGTTATGAAAAGTTTACCCATTAAAAGAGCGATAAAACTACGTCAAAAATTATTCTCGATAAGAGAAGTTGCGAAACGCGGCGAATATTGCGACTGAACTTTGAAATTGCTGAATTTAAAATTTTCAATCGCTTTTTATATAAAAATTAAATTTCTTATTGAAATACTTCTTCTTCAAACGTACTATTTATGCAATTTTTAAGCTATATATTATAATAGCAAGTGATATAAGTGGATTTCTACGGAATCTAGTACGTTTCTTACAGTTATTACAGAGAAAGCAACATTTTAACCTTTTAATTTAAAGCTTTCAATACGCTGTACAATTTTGCGCAAAATAATTACAAAATTCGCTATAGAGAACTTTGTGATGCATGTATTAGTAACGTAAAGGTATATTTTGGATTTCAAGGCAATCTTGAAAACGAAATTGAAATGATATAAAAAGAAAAAAATTAAGTAGTAGCCCATTAACGTCCCACTGCTGGGCACACGCCTCCTCACTCATATAAGAGAGGGTTTTTAGAGCATAGACTCACCACGCTGTTCCACGGCGGATTGGCAGGCATAGTACACAAGTGCACGCTCTATTCCTTCACTCTCATAGTCCGATGTGACGGTAATCCGACACAACCGGAGAGAGATCGGGCGAAGGACCGACTGCTTAACGTGCTCTCCTCGGCACGAGGGTGGATCACACCGAGAAAATCTTAATAGAAAACTCAATATTCATTTTGAATTGGCCCAACCCGGGACTCGAACCCAGGACCTCATGTCTGTAGTCGAACATGCTAACCACTAGACCAATGAGGCAGGCAGTGAAATGACAAAAAATGATACAATGTAACACATTGTATATTAAATATTACCAACGATGATACTGCAATTGTAAGAAACTAGAGTGTTCAATAATAGTACGAATCGAAAAATTATTAGCTATAACATTGATAAGATTATTGAGAGATAATTGTTTGAGCCGGTGACCAAATAGGAGAATCATTTTGTAGTAGAAACAGCCAAAGTCGTGGTATTCGGCTTTATCGTTGCAGAAAATCAGGCTTTGAGGCGTGTTCCAAAGCACTCAGTATATGAAGGATTTAGAACTACGAGTAGAATCGTTGCGGACGCGATATTTGGAAGCACAAAAGCAAGCCTTCTTTTGAAACGAGATTGTAGAATGTATTCCGGACAAAGAAATTCTCCCTCGAAATGTGGAGTAAAACTTATTTAACTTCCATTATAGATTTTACTAAACATATGGATTTATTTCAACTATTTGCTTCTAGAAATAGTAAAGACACAGTTTCTGTATATTGTATATTCTGTATATTTTCGCACTATAACGTAGATTTACATTTACGTTATAGTGCGAAAATATAACGTGAAAATTTGTATTTTTTTTAATTTTCGCAATTATTATTTATAATAAGACATATTTTACGGATTTTTAGGCGCATAAGTGTAACTTTTTTAAGGATAAAATTCGTGATTAGCTTCACGAAGATATGCAGCGATTTATGCTAATTAATTTGAAGGTTAGGTTTTTAATAATTTAATGTACTGTTTTTCATAGAATAAAAAAAAATATATTTAATAAGTTAAAAATTTGAAATTCAAAAACAAAATTTTATTAATAATTTACAATATTAACGAAAATCACGTGACCTTTTTTACAATTTGTCATTTGAAATTTCGATAGATTATTTGTTTTTATTTTCGACAACTTTAATATTTTAATAACAATTGAATTGCAAATATATATTGCTTTTTCCCTCCAGGTAATCTAAAGTTTTAGATTTGTATAAATATAAATAAGACTTAAAAAGTCAAAGAAGTTTCACTTCGGACATGTGTACTTTGTACCCACGACTTTTTATCCATACTTTATTAGTTTAATATAAATTTATGGGTATTATATCACACCATAATAAGAGATTAAAAAAGTTAAATCCTGCGCCACTTTATCATTCAACAAGTTAGTGGCAGTTTAACTAACTGTTTAAACTAATGTCTTGGTAACAGATGAACAGAAACTAGTAAACGGGTCGTTTTTCTCTATTACTGATTATAATCTTACCTGATGGTAAATAATAATACAATCAAAGATGGAAGCCAGTGCCGAAACCCCACCAGTCAGTATTACACACATTTGAAAATACAGTTCCTAAATCTATCATGTCAGAAATCGAATCCAGGCCTTCAAAATTATAATAAAAGTGACTATGAAAGGATCGAGACCTACTAAAATTTACTTAAACCATGAATGTAATTTGACTCACGGAGACCATAAAAAGGACCCCTAACGAATTTCGATTCAACGAAATGGAGCTTTATATTATCATTACCGTAATTTAATTTTATATATGCTATGCCGCGTTTATTAAAAAGTTAAGATTTTATTAACGTTTATATTTTCTACCATATGAAATAACATATTCAGTGTTGTTTAAATTCTCATTTCTATTTCAATGAGGTCTTGTAATGGCTTCAGGGTTTAAGTAAATTAGCTCAAAAATTATTTTTCGCTGACTATGGGCCATATTCGAAAACTCAGAATCACTCAGCGTGCGATGGAGAGGGCTTTGCTCGGATTTTCTCTACGCGATCAAATCAGAAATGAGGAGATCCATAGCAGAATCAAAGGCGATATAAGGAGGATCGCTGGTAGTCGCTGGAGCCAGGCGGCACAAATTCGCGCCTTGTGAGCATCATTTCGTGAGACCTATGTCCAGCAGTGGACGTCTATCGGTTGAAGCGATGATCAAGACGATGCTTCATGTTTGAAGGTCGCGTCTGTACTTTGGTGCCAGCTTTATTTTCTTCACCAATGCCTTCTAACGTGTGCGATCCTCGGCTTTCCTTATGGCGGTCACAAATGTAAGACCTGTAATCGCTTTTACTTGGTCGGATCAACGGCTGGGGGATCGGCCGTGTGGTTTATCTCCCTCCACCTTGCCAGTATCTATCAACTTGTCTAAGTTGTTGGGCTGATGACAGGCAATGTGACCAAGCCACGTCAGCACGTAACTGCTCCAAAATAGATTTATTCGTCCTCTGCGCAGTACATCTCTAGTGGTTGCCTATACGTTTTCGCCGGAATTAGCATATTGTGATGCCTATCTGCCAGCCTATCTCAAAGAACATTTATTTTTAATGATTCGGACAGAAGAATTTTAAGGCCATCCCGGAGTCTTATACTAAACATTATTCCCCATAAAACTGTGTTGTTTGGGCAATTATTTGCGGTGCAAGGGATTGAATTATGGGACGAGCTACCTCTGACGATCAGAGAGGCTAATTCTTTGAATATGTTTAAAAGTTCACTACCTCTCCCTGTGCACTCATACGACGACTATATATATATTGGTATGTCTCTGTATATGTATTCAAGTATGTTTTTGTATATACCTATTTCCCTTTGAGACAGCTACCCATTTTCGTAACAAAATTTCCTTAACCCTAAGGTTGTCTGGGAGAAATCGCTACTTAGCAATAAGGCCTCCTTTTTGTATCCTATGATTAAGTTATTGTATCTGTTATTTCATGTATTGGTTGTTGTGTATTATAGTATATTCTCTTCCTGTGTCTCTTCATGATATACGCAGCATTCTTCTCCTGGACCACATTTTGAATGCCTTTTTTTAGTTCAAAAATACGTAAGTATTAAGACAACTTATTACACAACTTTCTTTTAATTGTCTTATTGAGAGTCCAGTATAGTCCTTGATAAGACATTGTACAAATTTTCAAATGAATCCCCGACGTTTTGTGATCTTAAATCGAGTTCAAATGTACTCCTATACGAAACTAATATAAGAGTGTAAAAATGCGGCGCTACATCGAAAACTATTCATACAATTTCACAGACACATTTTAGTTTATAAATTAAGTATTAGAACTTGGCTTAGCAACCTGCAAAACTTGTTATACGAAATCGGGTACTAAAACTCTCGAAGCGAGAATTCTATCTAACTTCAATTTACTTTTATTGTCCCTTCGCTTCCTATTCTCCGAAGGGAACTCTTTTTAACGTTTTAAGGGCATTGTAAACACATTTTTCATACTAATTTTCGCGACCCAATGTCGAAATATCCACATTTTGATACCTTTTCATTACATCGAATTGGCGGGAGTTTTCTTTGTAATAACATTACGTGATTGACTTATTTTCCTTTACAATTCTATTATTTTGTGATAATTTTAATTATTACTATATAAAGTACATTGCTAAAGTTTGCAATCTGATGGATCGCTGTATTAAGGTATTGAACATTATATAGTGAAATTAGCTGTTGAAAGCGTTGTCATTTACGGATATTTAGAAAAATGGAGCAATCTCGATTTATGTGACATCTAAACCTAAGACTGCTTGAACACTCGCAAAATTGTGCATCAAAATCGTTTCTTCGGTGTATAAAAAAATCAGTTACATAAACATTGTCTGCGTGTAAATCAGCTTCGTTAAAATATACCCAATACAAATATATTTAATACATTGTAGGAAAATTTCGCTTCAAAAAAACCGGTAGTAGTTAATGTAATGTAAATTATAATTTTTTTACAAGCGAATTTCATAATATTTCGTAAAATGAAGGTCCTAGAATTTATGGACTTATGTAAGTAGATGTTGATTGAAACTGTACAATAATGAGATCAAATAAACTAGTGAAGTCAATGGAGCACCAATTTATGTTTTTTAACTGTTTCAATCTTGCTGAAATTGTACGAATAGGCAACCGAGACCGAACGAGAATAGGGTACCGAGAGGTTTGACAACAGATCTTGACGTCCTGGGTTTGAATTACAGGTCGAGCCAACTGTTTTTTATTATTATCGACAGGTTAACCCGTAACTGTATTATTACCTGATGGTAAGTAACGACTGTGAAAGTCTTAATGTAAGGGCACTGATCTGTTAAGAAATCAATTACCTCTTATGGTTTCTACACAGCATCGTTTATGCTTAGCGGCATGTTTTTGCTGACAGGGTAGCTAGCGAAGCTAGTAACAATTGTCCCAACGAGAACATCAGAATTAAAACCTGATATATAACAGAACGTTATCTGCTAATTTCTTTAAACAGAAAACCATCTATTATAAATAATTGAGTATTATTTTGAACTTGGGAAGTTGGCGGTGTTATACACTTCGGTACCCTTTGTCGTGTTGCATTTTCCTTTCTATAAGTAAAATAGGTAGAAAGAATACAAAGTGCACGAATATTTGCGCATACATTTGTGTGAAATCATCTGCATTTGTACATAAAATAGTTCGCCGTAACCTTAATTGTTAGAAGAATTAATAGAGGTACCCAAAAGTAATCAACAATCTGATAACTGGTATTTTTGTTTTAGTACTATACTCATCTTTGTGGAGCAAAGGAGCATACCATAACTTTAAAAACTTTAAATTTCCTTAAATTTTGTCCATCTATAACATGTCGTATTACAGCAACGAGCAAAGTAGGAGTAATGTTGACTCGGCAAAATAGTCAATGTCAATATGGCGGATCCCGTGGCTCGCATCAGCTGCTTCACTTGTATCGTGACTGCATCGTGACGTCACTTAATTGTGACTTTCTGGGATTTATATACATAAATATAGAAGCTTAAATTTATATCAAAACGTCCTTAATAAAAGCGAACTTAAGGTGTATAAACAATATTAAATTAAGGTAACCTCATAACGCCCCCATTTCGCAAAATTAAAATTCATTAGGGGTTTGTTTTATAATCTTCGGGTATCAAATTAAGGATAATTTATACTTCACATTTTTATGAAACAAATATGATTGTTACCGATTTTTTTAACACTATAACTTTTTAATGAAGTTATAAAATTGTGATATTTAAAATGTTCTTCTTACTCGTATCCTTTAGAAGACATAGGACTATATAAGAGCTTTATAAATGTGTGCATAGGAAGTATTATTGTTAAACATTCTTCTTGACAGTTATTACCAAAACTTTTTTAGTAGAATTTACAAAGCAGTGCATTTAAAAAAAATACAATTGACTCTCGATGATTAGAAATTTGATTCAATCAGAAATGACCAGCAAAAAAATCTAACTATCAAGTGATTAAAATTACTGAGTGCCTAATTATGTAATGTCGATTACGAGTAAAATAAAACAGATGTTTAAATTACTAAAACTAAAGGTAGAAAAACATCAGGTAAATCAAAATAAAATGTAAAACTACTATAATTGCTTTATTGCTGACAGGTTAATCTTACGTTATGGTAAGTTAAGATACAGTCTAAATCTTATTGCTGAAAATGGTACCCTGTCACATGTCACACGTTGGTTTTCTGTTAATTATGCATATTAATCTCGGCTAATACTAAGTGTATTGAATTCGCTTTGCCAAATGCAAAATAAATCTTTATAAATATCCAGATGATAGTCCCTTAAAGAAAGTTAAGTGTACAGTGTCTTCTTAGAAAAACCTAAGATTCTGGGATTCAGTGGGGTGCCCATATTAAGACTCTCGCAAGCAAACTTAGTTCATCTGCATTTGCTGTTAAAAAAGTAAGACAATACACTGATATTGAAACTGCTAAAAATGTGTACTTCGCTTATTTTCATAGCATTATGTTTTACGGCATACTGTTATGGGATAAGGCGGCGGACATTGAAACTATCTTTATATAGCATATTATAATATTGAAGAGTATTTAAATGATAAAGTTGTTTGGACTTGATTCCAGTTACACATGAAAGCTAAACACGTTGTAACGTACAAAAGCTACGTTTAAAGGAGTAACCGTTGAGTTTATTGCCGGTGTCTTCTCGGCGAAATCAACTATCCGAACCGGCGGTAGATTTATTATAAGCGAACAGACTACTGACGATTCAAAAGTGCTTTTGTAGCCTTCTTGAATACCTAATTTGATTAAGATGACAGCGCGTTTACATCTGGTAAGAAGTAATTTAGTTTTGTGGTTTCTACACAGCATCATATCGCAACGCAATTGTTTGTCTTTGCTGATAGGGTGGTAACTGGTTACGACTGAAGCCTCTCTCTAATCCAGACTTAGATAAATTAGAAAATGCTATGACTTAAAAAGGCCCTAAGGGTAATCGAATCCAGGAACCCTGCTAGTGAAGCTAGTATTGCACCACTGTCACAGCGCGGCAGTCAAAATACTGGGTAGCTTTTGTGAATCCACGATACACAAAATACTCTATAAATCAGAATGACAACATAATCTATAGAAAATCATAGGCAAATTTCTGGCAACGTGACATTTATACACTCAAGATCGTTGTTATTCTTTTAATCAGCACCTAAATTACTAGTACTAGTCTTCTGAAAACCGAGAAGACAAACAGTAGCAAATTTCCAGTTAGGCTTCTTGCAACTACAATGGGTTAAATGAATATAACCTATTTGTAATTTTTTAAAGAAAATTAGTTTATTTTCGGGTTAGGAAAATTAATGGTATTACAAATGTAAGCGGCTGCGAATGACAGAGCACACAACCTCATTATTCTGTCACAAAGTAGGCACCGATTGCTCGCCAGATGTCACAGTGTTTCCAAGATTGATGCGATAACAATGAGACAGTGAATGTTCTCAACTATCACTGGAATATATTTCGCACTATTGGACACCGTTTTTGCTTGTTACCGTTATCCATTGTACCATTTCTGACGACTTATCACTATGGAGTTGGCTATTTCTTTCAATACAGTTACAAATATAAGTTATTGAGTACGACTTCGTGCACATGTCTTCACATTTACATTCAAATGTTTCAAATTCAAATCAATCCTGTCGATTGTCTATACATATGCGTTAACTTATAATGGGAAGTGCATGTGATAATATAATTCGAATAAAATATAAAATAAATAATATTATAAATAAAGGATACGGTTCGACATTTGACTAAATCGTATTCCTAGAAACAAAGGCCTTCCCATTGGTGGATTTCTAAACATTTTCATTGATGCCAATTTGCTAAACAATCGTTGTAATGTTTCATAAATGATTAGAATTACTTAAATTATATTAATTGTTACTATTAAAAAGTAGCAATGTTACTTAACAAACAATACTACTTCATAAATAAGTTAATTAAAGAATGTATATAGCGGTAACACTCTCACTGGTGTTTGGACATAATTGCCTCAGTTTTGAAAAGTTATAAAAGGTTATGAGTAGTAAAAATTTGTTGAGTTTTCAGTTTTATTCAACGTTTCATTCGGTTACCAGTTATATATATATATATATGTCGGAGAATAACAAAGAACGGAGAAGCATAAAGCACAGGGTCGCAGGGTTCTCCGCCGNGACCAAATCCAGGACATTTTAAATAACGGCCAGGTCAAGAGTACTCTAAACCGACGAACTTGTATGAAAGATTTAATGAGATTGAGAGAAGCGAAGGAGATATGCAAGGATCGTGGCAAGTGGAAGGATGTTGTCTCTGCCTACCCCTATGGGAATAAGGCGTGATGCTGTGTATTTAGCGGTAACACTCTCACTGGTGTTTAGACCTAATTGCCTCAGTTTTGAAAAGTTATAAAAGGTTATGTATGGTAAAAATTAGTTTGTTTTTTCAGTTTTATTCAACGTTTCATTCGGTTACCAGTTATTGTGTTAGTAAATTGGGCTGCTCTGCGATACATAGCCATATCTATTTCTCTTATTTAAATCCTTGTTCTTATTGAATTGTCATAATGATAATTGTGTTTTGTATTTAATGTTAATGTATGTTAATGGTGCAATTGTACTTCTATATTAATAACAAAATGAATAGAAAAAAGTAACTATTGAGTTTCTTGTCGGATTCTTCTCAGTAGTGTACCTACAATCCGAACCGGTGGTAGAGTCATTGACACGAAAGTTTATTGAGTTACTGGATTTAAATAATGTTTTACTTTGGTTATTGACTTTTATTATGAAATCCTAATTCTTTTAAAAACAGTTAAAGTTATGAGCATATCACTAATTTGCTGATTATTTCTCATTCCTGACACATGCAAATTATGTACCTAATAATTACATTGTGTTCGCTTCGTCAGCAGCGGTTCTGGATTCCTGAAAAGATAAATTCAGGAAATTTTAGTTTTGTTATATACTACTTCTATTACTAGATAGTAGGTATGATGGTTACTATATCACCTTACCAACAAAGACGTGACGTTTGCATGAAACAAGAAGTTTGTATTCTGGTAATGTGCAGATTAGAAATTGTAAGAAATAAATAACCTCTCACCAGGATATCACGCTTTCACCATAGACTGTATTATCACTTACCATTAGGTAAAATTACAATCAATGGTAAAAAACTATGAGTAATAAAAAATGTATAAAATATTCGTTACGTTATTATGGCCGTTAAATCTTCTTGAATAGAAAAATATCGTTAAGTAACAATTCTGTAGACATTTGCTTTAGTAATGCAACACCAAAGATACTTTTATTTTAAGAGGATGGTAATTATACGCGAATTTAAAAAAAAAGTGTGCTATCTTTTTTTACATAAATTATTGACACTTAGAATTTCTATATAAAGTATATGTAAACTCTTATTAAATAAAAAATTTCCGAATTAATGTCTAATCAAAACTGTTTTAAGTTTGAGTTGAGTGGAGATTAGTCTGAATAAGAAGACTATTTTCGATTCCTATTATTAAGTCGCTAAAAGTGAGTCAATGTGTCTAAATCTGATACTAAAGTCAGTCTAGTAGAAAATAGTACAAATTACATAAAAAAATTGCATTCAATTCGTTAAAAATGTATTCAGCCTGGCTAAGATTACAAAATAATAATATAAGCTTTAAAATATATAAGTAAATTGCTTTGCTTGGTAGAAGCAGTCATACTCTAGTTTCATTTATAACGATTCATACAGGTAGGTAGTTTAAAACTTAATCCTCAGAGTAAGTATGTTTTAAAGTATCTATAATTTATTTTTAGTATTACGCTGTAGAGATATTTCTTTACTTTAAAATCCGTTCTACAATCTCGTTTCAAAAGAAGACCTGCTTTTGTGAGCTACCGAATATCGCATCCGTATCGTTTCTACTCCTAAACTCTTCATATACTGAGTGCTTTAGAAAGCGGTTCAAAGACTTATATTCTACAACGATAAGGTCAAATACTGATAGCTTCGATATTTTATCTCAGCTTGCAACTTCTAAAGGTTCACATTTCGACGTAAATACAAGTTTAAAATGTCGGAATACTGCTGGTTTATTGCCAAGAATAAGTAAATAATTATTATATTAATACATTGTAAAATACCGTTATTTTTTATAATAATTAGTGGAATTTTGTTGCAAAATCTATTGATTCCACCTCAATCAAATGACGCAGTTATAGTTATTATCATTGTCGATATCAAAATTTGTTTGTGCTTTTATATATATAATACAAAAATTAAAAACAATCTTGGGTTAAAGATTTAAGCACGAAAATCTGCAAAAATCACATGTCCAGCTCGGCATCCTTACATACATACATACATAACATCACGCCTCATTCCCATAGGGGTAGGCAGAGACAACATCCTTCCACTTGCCACGATCCTTGCATATCTCCTTCGCTTCTTTCATTCTCATTAAACCTTTCATACAAGTTCGTCGGTTTAGAGTACTCTTGACCTGATCCTTACATACTATAAAACAAAATCCTCCGCTTTTTTGTCCACGATTAAATCCAAAAATACTAAAAGGATTTTCATAAGGTTTTCATTCGTTGGAGATCAAAAACTTAGTAGCTCGCAAATTTAAAATTGTTAATTACAGCTTTTTTAAAAGCAAGAAAAATTTTGACTTCTGTATTTTTTTTTTTTTTATTTTATAAAAATTTCAAATTGCCCTCCAACACGGGTCGGAGACTTTGTACATCTAAATATCGCATAATTACATCGTCATATTCTAGTTTTAACAATTTCTATCGTATCAGGACAGGCATAGACATTTTCAACGCTATATAAAAGCTTATTAGATAGAGACAGAATCTCAGTTTTCTATAATAAGGCTATTTATCGACTAGAGTATTTTTGGACACTATATTTGGTGCCTAAACAGATTGACTTTAGCGACATAAAGGTTTTTTACCATATTAATCGAAAGCTCTTGTGCGTCTGCAAAATCTTGCTATTCGGTTCATATTTGGCCTGCGTAAATAACTTGGACTTGGACTTTCGTCAAAAGCTCAAGTGGCTTCCTATACGCCGTTGCCAGGATACACATATATCTTTTCTTCTGTATTGTGTGCTATTTGACCCGAAAACGCCTTCATATCTTAAAGATATGTTCAACTTTCTTGGAGAGCAATCGCAACTACGATCATCACGTCAGCTTTTTCTAAAGACTCCTATTTGTAAAACAAATTATTTTCATAAATCTTTTCAAGTTCAAGCTACGAATTTATGGAATTCGAAAATAAGGCAATCAAGATCACTACACATTTTAAGAACTTACTAAATGAACACTGTCTGCAGACGACTTATATTTTATTATATATATTTTTGCTTATTTATATTTCATTTATTATATATACTGTATTTGTTAGTCTATTTATGGGCCAACATAAATATTATTGTAGTTATTTGTTTATATTTTTCTACGTATTACGATAAAGTTATTTGTATATAGGTCTACAGTTATACACCACCCACCACTCTCTGCTACAACTACTCCTATACCAAAGGTTGTCTGGTAGAGATCGCTACCAAGCGATAAGACCGCCTATTGTACTCTGTATTGCGTTAGCTGTATATCTGTTTTTATTTTGTAATACTTTGGTGTACAAAAGTAATAAATAAATAAGTACGTATTTTATGGACGAAAGTACCAAGTTGCCTCTTTATGAAATAATTTCGTAATTTAGTATGCGCACTAATTTTCGGCGCATGGCTTAATATCTCTTATACCTCAAAATATTTGAAAACTTGTTTGCTGCTTCGTGAAAATTTTTAATTATTTAATCTTCACTTAATTCTTCAGATTGTTCACAATTCATTTCACTTTATTTACCTTAAATATTTTATGATGGTTATGATTTATTGTGTTTTTGATGGCATATCTCAACTTATTTTTAGGATATAATTGCTTTGTTACGTGCGTGTGTATTCAATATTTTATTATTTATATAACTTTCGATCCTGACTTGACGAAAAAATGAATTGTGATTATGATATGATGTGCTTAAAATGCGGATTGCAATGTCATACTTTCCTCCCGTGATGCATAATATACTATTAAAACATTTAGGTTAATATAATTTATGTAAATAATATGTTTTCTACATTTTTGTCTCGTCGATAAATTTAATCTGTATCTAAAAAGTATAATGGATTAAATGTTAGCCTGAAATGTCATTAAAAACGTTTACTGAGGTTTGAAATTGGGAGCGAGTACGCCGCTGTTCTTGGCTTGTGGAAATTATTGGTTTGTCGGCCAGCTGCAACTGACGGGTCGCGTGAGCTCATTATCCTGTCACGAGGCAGGTTCCGATTTCTCCCAGAATGTCACACATTCCCCGATTTATGTGGAGCCAATGTGACATTTGATTGAGCCATTCCTTCCGTTAATGTCGCTTATTTTGAATGTCGAAAAATGTGAACATAATTTGTAAGACAATTTCTTTCGCTTTTTTAAGTGATTTTTTAAAATAAGACAACGCAATCAGTTTTGGATTTATCTGTGCATAATTTTAAGAAAATTGTCAAGGACATCCTTTTATATCATGCATATTATAATGTTGTAGATTATTTAAGTGACAAAAATGTTTGGACCTGTACGGCCGCTGAAGTGATCAAGTTTAGCAACAATATATATATGGTGTCTAAAAATTATGCGAAAAGGAGTGTTTCCTTTTTGTTTTTAGAAAAAAAAAATTCTTTTTTGTTGAACAATTTTGTATTAGCAGCTTTATATTTGTTTTGTTTTTGCTTTCCAGCGTCGAAACATAGAAATAATTTAATACATATATACATGGATTGTTATGAAACGTACAAAAAACTATTTGCCCATGTGTTAGTGTAGTTATGATTATTTAATAATGGACAACATATATCAGCTGCTGTCACAACCCCATAAATCATTGCGATATATCGAATCTGTTAGAGCAACTGCGATAACAATGACATACTCAGTAAATACAAATATTTAATAGTGAAAAATGAAGCTTAGTTTGGTATACTACATATTTCAGTGCTGTTAACTCTCCCGGAAATAAAAGTTAAAGCTAAGTAGCAACATAATAATTTACTGTACCCAAATTAATGTAATTACGTCTTTTAACTTTTCTAGGCGAGAAAGAAAGAGTTAGAGACTTCGTTCGTTATTAGTTACCGTCTTACAAGCAGCAACGTGCCATCAAGCAAAAAAAATGCGGTCCGTTAGGATGCTGTGTACAAATCAAATGAGGTAAATTATTTCTTATCAGGCTAGCACATGTCTATCATAAACTGTATAACAGTCAAGCGCAAATCTGTTAGAAATCAAAAAACAGTCCTCCTCGCTCAATGGAGACAGGGTTTTTAAGCTTAGTGCCACTACGCTTTCTAACAAGTTTAAGAAGTTTATCAAAAATTGCATATGCTTTGATATAAATTTTTACTGATATGTTAATTTTCAAACGAAAATCGTATTGTTTATATCAGTAAGACATGCCTTCAATGCAAAAGTGATGCATCGCTGAATATAGTTTGCATTATAATGCAAAGTCAAGTGACAGCGAGAAGCGTGTGAATAAGGAAGCGCTGAGTCAGAAGTTCGGAAAGGCGGTGCAACGGCTGATACAAATTAGATGCGCTCAGAGCATGACCTGAATGCTTCAAGGTGACTTGCTGTTTAAGAAGCTTGAATTTTCCACCTGTACGTTTATGTGAGGTATTCATTTTTATTGCGAACACGTTAATATAAGACTTGTTTTTCGCGAAGGAAATCTTCAAGAAGGTACCG
Organism: Elymnias hypermnestra; assembly: GCA_015832385.1. Classification (NCBI taxonomy): domain Eukaryota; kingdom Metazoa; phylum Arthropoda; class Insecta; order Lepidoptera; family Nymphalidae; genus Elymnias; species Elymnias hypermnestra. The sequence goes on along the minus strand of JACTOM010000110.1, from coordinate 3,793,427 downwards.
ATAAAACGAGGTTTTCCTAATATGATTTCGTTGTCGCCATGACATAAACAATTTAACGTCTCAGGGTCACAGTGACTGATAACAGTGAAAAAACCCATCCTCGCCGCTTGCGACCCAATCTTAAGGGACTTAATCTTTAATTTTTAGACTATCGGTTACTCATTAGCTCAATTGGACGTCTCCAGTTCCGGGATTTCCTCTTTGCCGACCTCTTTCGATATTCCTAATCATAATGGTTTTGCTGAAGAATATCACCGTCCTTCAACCTTCATTCTCCATCAGCATAGCTTTAACTACGGCTTCCTGGTTCAATCAGCAGTGATGAAATTGCACTGTTTGCTCCCGTCCTATTCAAAGAGAGAGAGAGAGAGAGAGAGAGAGAGAGAGAGAGAGAGAGGGAGAGAGAGAGAGAACACTCTATTGCACACAAGATAACAATAAAAAGACATTTGAACTAAGATCCTTATTACTATAATTATAGCGTGCAAAGGCGGTCTTATTGCTACAAGCAATCTCTTCCAGACAACCTTATTATGTTAAGAAGCAGACTAAAATAAATTTTAGGGCAGAACACTCACAATTAGGATACTCACAATTTCCAGTAAGTGTCAGTATCAACTGGAAGGTAATTTTTACCCATTTCCTCCCCAGGCGGACTTCGTACGACTGCGACTCGTAGACTGTTGTTTCACCTAATAATCTTGACACATTCTAAAATAGTTTTGCCTTAATTTAGTAAGAGGTAATTTTACTTAAATGATTTCATCGTGTCTAAACATGTATTTAGAATGGCAACACCTAACTGCAATAAAAGTAGCGTACGTTACTCTTGTCTTCCGAAGTGCCAGGGTAGATTGCGTCTACTGATCCAATGGTGTTCCAAAAAAGGATGTGGAAGGTATCACTGGGTTTTAGTGGATAATGTGGTTTGCCAGCGTGTCCCACACACCCGATAAGCTTTTAGGTCTGATCGGGGTGCGTACAGGTATTTCCCAGCATGAAAAAAAACCTATGTTACTCTTACTATATACCAACCAGTGAAAGTCTTGTTATAATCGGTGCACTCTTTCCAAACATTAACCAGCACAAACAAAAATACAATAAATATATATTTTTATGTAAGTACCTTATAAACTTTTATATGCATTAAGGGAATAGCAGTTAATTTGAAATTATGAACTCCAATTTTATTTATTTGTATAGATGTATAACTTGCAAAAAAATGACACTGACGTCTATTAAAAGTCCACAACTCGTTTTTTTGGCTTTGAATATTAATGTCTCATGCCTAACTTTGAAAGAAATTATGGGGTTAAAAAATTTAAACTGTAAAATGAATAACCTCTGTTAAAAACAACAGGTACTATGTTGGCACGCGAATGACCGATTAGTGTACTATAAAATGCAGGTTTAATCTGTAATCGATGGCTTTTAATCAGAAGATGATTAATAACGTCGGCAAAATATGACCTACAAAAAATACTACCCCAAATCTTTCTATTGTTAATATGTTTTACCTTGGGCGTGGTTGATGTCGTTTCACAGAACATTTACTTTCTTATGAGAAAAACAATTACATTATTGTATTACAGCTGTTATTAAAGTTGTAAGAAGTATTCCTTTTTATCTATTTTCTGTATTTCATATCAAAGTTAAACTATTATTTAGTCAAGTAGGCTTGATATGCTTTAAATCGTCAAGATTAGCTTTACTATTAGTTTTAAAAAGTTGCTGAATAATTATTCAAGATTAAATGTAGTGTCTTTTGAAGTGAAACTTCATTAGGTGCATGAAGGTAAAATTCTTACGAATGCAACGCCTGAGTAGCGTCATGAAGATGTGCAGCGTTTTTATGCTAATTCCTTTGGAGATTAGGTAGCTTTAATATTTACAAACAACATACAATTCATGAATTCTCGTTTCTAAATTTTTAATTTAAAAACATTAATTAAATGTAATTAAAAATTTACAATATTGACAAAAAACACGTAGCATTTTTATTTACAATTCGTCATTTGAGATTTTAAGAAATTATTTGTATTAATTTTCTAATGACAATTAAATTTAATAAACTCCTTACAGGTCTTCCTTGTTCCCTCTCTTAGAGACTTAGATGTCGGAAATATAAAGTCTTAGAATTGTATAAATATAAACAAGACTTAAAAATTTGTTTGCCAAATAAGTTTCACTTCTGACATGTACTTTCTACAAACGCATTTTTAATTTATTTTTACGATGCCACGCTAGACAAATAATTTCTGGACTTTCCATAAAAAATATACAACAATAAGCAGTACCATTGCTTCATACTTTTAATATATAGGTGAAAATTGTAAGGTTATCTTTGATTAGGTGAAAGCTTTCATAATAATGTTATATAAAATATTCTGAGCACATAAAGAGAGTTGTTCGTTAGCACTTCACTTGAATATCTTCACTAAGGCAGGTGCTCGCTACAGTCGGGGAGTTGAGATCCGCGCCGCTAATGTTTTATTCGCTTTAATCTTCAGAAGTGACTCCTAAATATTTACTTTGCTATGCTAATAATAAATTAGCAGGCTAACTTAAGCTAATATATTGGATTTTGGAGGCTAATAAAAATGAAAATTCAAAATAATCTTACGAATTAACTTCCTACAAAATTCGTCTTAGTAAGTAGCAGCCCATTATCGTCGCACTGCTGAGTACTAGAGAAGAGCTTTAGATCAATGGAAATCATGGACCCACCACACTGATCCACTGCGGTTTGACAGGCATAGTACACAAAAGTGCACTCTCTATTCCTTCACTATCATAGTCCGACGTGCGGCAATCCGACACGAGCGGAGAGTGATCAGGCGCAGGACCGACGGCTTAAGGTACTCTCCGAGGCACGAGGGTGGATCACACCGCCAAATTTTTCCCAACTTCGGGCAAATATTGAGAAAATCGTAATAGAAAACTCAATATCGATTTCGAATTGGCCCGACCCAGGACCTCATGTCTGTAGTCGAACACGCTAACCACTAGACCAATGAGGCAGTCCATAGTAACTAGCAGCCCATTATTGTCGCACTGCTGGGTACAGGCCTTCTCTTTCATTTAAGATAGGGTTTTTAGACAATAAACCCACCACGCTGCTGCACTTCCGATTGACAGGCTTAGTACAAAAAAGTGCACTCTCTATTCCTTCACTTGCGTAGTCCTACGTGATGGAATTTCGACACAATTGGGGAGAGAACAGGCGCAGGACCGATGGCTTAACGTAGTTTCCAAGGCAGGGGGTAGAACATATCGCCAAATGTCCAATTTCGGGCAAATATTGAGAAAATCTTAATAGAGAAACCTCAATGTCGATTTGAATTTTGTTCTATATTTCTTAAGTAATATCAATTTAAATATATGTTGAAGAAGGAGAAGAAGCATAAAGCATGGGCATAGGGTTCTCCGCCGATATCATCGTTAGTGTTGATCACATACATACTGTGGGTGTTGGTGGGTAATGTTGATGCAATCAAACACTTTATTAATTAACTCAGATTATAATGCTCAATCACTTAATGTTCCCGATATCAATTCACACAAACTCATTAATAATAATAGCTGGGAACGCGACAGTTGCAGTAGTCGATCGCTCTGGCGGACCGTCACCCGAGAACTAGCAAGTCCGCCGCCGGCTCATGACTCTGTCCCACGCCGATAGATAGATGACACACACACACACACACACACACACACACACACACACATACACACACACACATATATATATATATATATATGTCGGAGGAAGCTATTGCAGGAGTTGCTTGTTGATTTGTACGATAACGCATAACATTCTCTTTATGAAGTAAATTACCTTTCGTAAATCTTAATTTAATTTAAAACGAATTTTCACATTGCTACAAAGCNATATCTGTGGAACGCTGGCGCCATCTATCGGCGTCGACAGAGTCAATGGTGGCAGTCCGGCGGGAGTCACTCGACAGTTGTCGAGTAGCGCTCGATCGGAACAGTCAACTGTTGAAACTGTCGCGTTCCTAGCTATTAGTGTAAATGAGTTTATGTAAATTGATATCGGGAACATTAAGTGATTGAACATTATAAACCGAGTTTAATTAATACAGTGTTTGATTGCACCAACAATACCCATGAACGCCCACGGAATAAGAAATTGAATAATGGATCTAATTAATAACGATGGCGGCGGAGAACCCTACGCCCCTGTGTTTTATGTTTCTCCGTTCTCTCTTATTATCCGACACATATATATATATATATAATTTTGATTGTGCATAAATTATAATAAATAGTGAATTTTTAGTAATATTATGTGATGATTCGAGGACTAAAACTCTCAAGCTTCTTTAGACGACTACTCGAACAAGCATCACATTTTAGTATGTTACAGCTAAGTCTTATTCAATATCCACGTAATAAAGTGCACAGTGCGTCTTAATAAGTTTTTATTTTGTTGTGATGTTACTAATTTGTTTGTACAACGTGATGTTACAACGTAATGCCACTTAGCGATATTGCGTTTTCAGTGGAGTTGTGGCTAGCCGCAGCTAAATTAACATACGAGGAATGGGACATGACTCGTTTAAAAGATCATCTAAACTACGTTTTTATTACACCTCTAGATTGCGCGGTCTAAAATTTAATACGATTCGTCGGCCGTTGTACTTTTTACGACAACAAGTTTATCAAGAAATAATGCCTCAATTTGCATCTGACCAATAAAACTAGGAAGTGGACAACGTAAATAATTATATTTACATTATTTTATTAAAACTTATAAATGAAAGTAAACTTACATTTATTTATAAAATAATAGAAGTTCATCGTTTTAAATGCGAGTCTTCTAATTATCTAACTAGTTAAAATCATCGTAGGGCGACTTTTTTACTTGTTTCGAGTCTTAAATGACAAGATTCCTGCTTTGGCCTTATTGGTTCCTCTTCTTTTTGTTGTCCAACATCTACCAACCTGCAAACGGATCCTGAGCACATGCTTTTCTTGGAATATCACAGCAAATAACATCGTCTTTGCAAGGCCGGAAAACGCAATTTTTCGAAAACGAAATTTGTCGTAAATTTTACGACTGCGCGTTTGTTTAAAGGGTTACAAGTTGTCGCCCGCGTAATTCTTTATTATGTGGGGTAACCCGTTTTTAGTGAGAGGTTACATCAAGCAGCGGCAACATACAGGTAGAGCGCTATTATTTCATTAGTTTTAATTGCGTTTTCGAGGAATCTTAGTTTTTTTTTTAATTATAAAATCCTAAGTTACTTTGAGTAACATCAGCTATCTGCAAGTGGTATTCCCATGCAAATCGGTTCGGTCGTTTCAGATTTTAGTCAGAATAAACTTTTTATTTATGTAAAATTGAAGACAGTCACTCCGATATTATTTATTGATATAGATACTTAAATTTTACTTGTGCATCATTAATTTTAATGCATAATGAAACAATCCAAGATTAGGCCTAATTTTTAAAGTTAAGTCTTCGTTCAATGCAATTTTACACGAGTGAGACACAGATAAAGTTCGAATGAGCTTTAAATAAACTTCGAGTGAGTTCTAGAGAACCTCTGAGTGAGTTAGAGAAAATCGTCGAATATGCGGTCTAAAAAATTTTAAAGTGATTCACAGAAAGCTTTCAGTGAGTCACAGAAAAGCTTCGAGTGCGTTACGTTCGAGTAAAAAAGAGCCCACGAATACTTATATATAAGAAGTTTCACTTCGAAAGTTTGTTTAATTTTCACACAGCTCTTCTATAAAATTAGCATTATTGTGTAATCTGTTTTATTCATATATGTCACCATTGAAAACAAATCACCGATTATAACCTTCGAAATACTTCATATTATGTTTGAGTCCTTTATCGTTGCCCACCAGAGTGGAAGGGAAATGTATTTATTTTCTAATACGTTATAATAAGTTTCCACAAAATACCATAGTGCTATAAATATATAGATTATTTATTGGATTGAAAAGTATCCCCTGTATTGTTGTGATTCGATGTTTATTTAAAGAGCGAGTTTAATAAAATACCTTTTTTGGCTTGTAATTTTCGACTACGTTCGCCTGTTTTGCTATACGATTGAAAGTATTTAAATTGGCCATTGCAATTTATTTATCATATTCGTCGATACAAGTACAGTAAAGTTGATTTCGCAAGATTTTTACTAAATAGTAACTGTACCGTGGTGAAATATTTGATTAAATGTCTTAATAGAATGTATAATAAGTTAAAATATGTTTGCGTCATGATATTGGTTTTTGTATTGAGTAACTTAAGCGCCACGAATGATGATTGGGAGGCTGGCGAAGCTTGTTTGTAGAGTACGATAGTTGTAGTTTTGATATTAAGTGTATTAGTAAAGCGTTAAGAAAGTATTAATGTATTGAGTTTAATGTTTAGTACAAATGTATGTATAAATCAGGATTGATAGAATATGTGTCATTGACCTTTACAATATATTATTGCTGACAGGTTAGCGTTTGATTGTAGTAATTGGTAAGTGATGATTCAATCTACGATGGTAACGCGTTAATTCGGTAACAGGTAATTTACCTTTTCGTTAGCAGCGCTTCTTTGCTGGGAGAGGTGGCTGTCACGACCGATGCCATTTCAGTCTCAGTCAAATTAAAAATGCAATTTTCTAAATTTTTTTTGCCGAGAATTTCTTTTATGAACTTTCATGGCAAAGGTGGAATGTGCAGGTACTCGCTTTGCTAGCAGAGGTCGGGGTTCGATCCCCAGTAGGGCGAAATTAGGCATTTGCGTTTTCTAATTTGTCTAAGTCTGGACAAGTGGAAGGCTTCGGCCGTCTCTTAGTACTACCTTACCAGCTAAGACCAAACAATATATTTTTGTTCGATGCGATGCCGTGTAGAAACCATAAGAGTTAAATTCTCTCTCTGCCTCTGATAAGCACGCTTCCACATTAGATTGTATCATCACTTACCATCAGTTGCGATCACAGTTAAGGGTTAACCAGTCGGCAATTATAAAAACAGCACATAGGTCGTACAAAACATTACACCAGACCATAAACCATTTACCAAATTTCAGGCAAATGTACTTTCATGTAACTTACACCTTTATAATACTGCTAGAATTGGACAGGTTAAAAATTATATTATACTAGCTAACCTTAAAAGATAGATACAAGCTTCGATACATTTTTTGTCGATGTTTAAAAGAAGAACTATATAATTTTGACTAGGCAAAATTTTCGATGAAAACTCTCAGGTGGTTTGTTTTCTTCCGATACTTCTAACAAGTATCATTATACTTTCCTGGGCACCCTTCTTCCCCAAAATTTCATAGAGCGGTTAATAAACTCTATGCCTAATCGTATGAGAGCTGTGGTAGAGGCCTATGGAGGCAACACGCGTTTAAAAATAAACCTTTATTAAATTGAACATGTTTTTTATTCATTAATCAAGTGCCTTCATCAGGCGCATACCCGAATTGTTAGGCGTAGCTCCATGTCGTATGATATTCTGAATTCAAATTTAATACATTACGATCGAAAAAGATGGTAAAAAGTACCAGGTTTAAAACTGCATCAATAGCTTTTGTTCAATCTAGCAATAATATTTCGGTAGGGGCCATCGAAACCTAAACTCTAAGGTGGGCCAATAGATGTGTCCAGAAGTATATTTCATCCAACTTACATAAAACCTTAACAAGTTATATGCAGAAATCTTCCAAAAAATCCGTGAAGTAGAATTTAATCGCTAACAGATAGATCGATATGTACGTAAGGACTATTCTAAATTTTTACTGAGTGCAAAATTCCGCGAAGCAAAAAGCTAAAATGATATAAAAGTTTAATATTGGGTGAAATATCGCTGTTTTTAATGTTCGCGACATCACGATGGGGTGACTCCACCTTGACAACTAAATGTTAAAGGAACATTCTAAAAACTTGAGCCATTTAACATATTAAGTTTGTAATTTTGTGTTGTAAAGTAATGGGTCAAAACAAAGTTGGAATGCCTATTATAATCTGTTTTCCCCTTCGTTAAAGTTGGGTTTCGAGACCGTTGGCCATTATATAATTTAGTCTGTCGACGTTTAATGTTGTAACTTAGTGAATAATGGAAATGTACTATATTATTAAATTACTTGGGAATATTAGCAGCATGATACAATAAGTGATATGGACATTGATATTTTCTAGCTTATTTAATTAGTTTTAGCATCATTTAGAATTAAATTTATAATTAAACGACTTAAATTGTTACCTTGTACCTATGTCCGACATAGACGTTGAAACCATCCAATCGATGTTCCTTAAATAGAAATCATTAGAAAGCCAACATTACGGAGATAGTTTTAATGTATATATACTAGCTGAGCCCCGCAACTCTGTACGGGATCCTCTAGATCCCGTACAGAGTTGAAGGGCACTAGTAGAAAGCCAATATTACAGAGATAGTTTTAATGTATAAATACTAGCTGAGCCCCGCAACTCTGTACGGGATCTAGAGTAAGACGAATTTAGTTGACAGGAAAACTCACAATCTCTTGATTTAAGAAAATAATAGAGATTAAATTGAAAACTTTCCTATATCATTTTAAAGCAAATCAAAAATATCTTTATTCAAGTAAGCATATTAAAGCACTTTTTAATCGTCAAATTATATTTTTTTCCACACTCTGATTCTAATATACGTCGGATGATGGTACTCAAGAACGGCTTAAAATCTAAAGTTACGAGAGTTCCTTCGGGCCCTGATCCGAGAAGAACCCACAACAAACTCAGGCGGATGTTTTTTTTGTTACCATCATCTTTACAACATCATATTAATTTACTGTATATTAATTCAAATCGGAGCAATTCTTTACAAAGCTTCATTGCAACTTTATTACACTGAATAGGTATTAGTCGTTCCCAAGGATATCACCAGCGTAGATTCTGATCTTGTCGAACTAATTCCCTTAAAATCAGTCTAGTTGTTTAGGAGCAATTTTATCACATTAACACATACCGAAGAATTATGTATATTTATAATATTGTTGACGCACTTATAATTTCCAATCCCAGAAATCCGATAATTATCTAATTGAATTTTGAATCTATACTATTCTCGAAATCATCTTCATATCCAAAAAAAACTTCATTTAAATCAGTCCAGCTCCTTAGAAAAAGTTTAGTTACATGTACAGAAAAAATCCGCCGAATCCAACTCGGTTGGGCAGCGTTCGGGAAACTACGCCAGATATTTCGTCCGATAATCCTTAGTGCCTAAAGACCAAAGTCTTCGAACAGTGCGTGTTGCCAGTGATGACATACGGTTCTGAGACGTGGTCGCTGACTATGGGCCTCATGCGGAAGCTCAGAGTCACTCAGCGTGCGATGGAGAGGGCTATGCTCGGAGTTTCTCTACGTGGTCGAATTAGAAATGAAGAGATCCGTAGCAGAACCAAAGTCACCGACATAGTTCTACGAATCGCGAACCTGAAGTGGCAATGAGCGGGGCACATAGACCGAAGGACCGATGGACGTTGAGGGCCGAAGGTGCTGGAGCGGCGACCCCGCACCGGACGGCGCAGTGTAGGCAGACCCCTCACGAGGTGGACCGATGATATAAAGAGGGTCGCCGCTGGAGCCAGGCCGCGCAAGATCGGGCCTTGTGGACGTCATTACGTGAGACCTATGTCCAGCAGTGGACGTCCATCGATTGAAGCGACGATTGAACGGTATATTTAAAAAGACTAGTTGTTGCTTGAAATGCTTTGTTTCCTAGTTCAAATATAGTTCTATGGCAATACAGTTTCTGGATGGAATTAATTGCTGACAGTATACCAACATCCTATAGCATTGATTTTTTCATTAATAAACTGCATAATGACTGGTGTATACCGCTATTCCGTAGATAGTGAGATAAGGTCAGAAAACGTTGGACATTGAAACTATATTTATTATACAAGAAAATGCATACATCAATTAGGGTCTTGTGCTTCTCTAAAACATAAATTTAAAAAAAAAACATAAATTCTCACAGTACCGTCGCAATATATATTAAATAATACCTTATATATACGTAAAAACATTCACTTATACAGTAAAAAAGTGAAATACACAATTTTAATACAAGACAGAAAAACTTGTAATTGCTTGTTTGAGAGTGAAGAAGGTTCAGACATCATTTTTAATAAGATACCGCAATCGGTTTTGGATTTGCCTCCGCATAGTTTTAAGAAATATATCAAAAACATCCTCTTACAAAAGGCATATTATAATGTTGAAGATTTTTTATTGCTGTCAGATTAGCGCTTGACTGTGATCTCACCTGATGGTAAGTGATGATACAGTCTAAGATGGAAGCGCGCTAATCTGTTAAGAGTCGATATACCCCTTACGGTTTCTACACAGCATCGTACCGGAACACAAATCTCTTTGTTTGGCGGTACGTTTTTGCTGGTAGGGTGGTAACTAGCCACGGCCGAAGCCTCCCACCAGTCCAGACTCAGACAAATTAGAAAATACAATTTCCTAAATTCGTCCTACCGGGGATCGAACCCGGGACCTCCGCTAGCAAAGCGAATACTCGCACCACTGCGCCAGCGAGGCCGTCAAAAATTTAAGCGACAATCATGTTTACACTCGAACCAGATGATCTTTAAAAGAGTAGCCGTTGAGTTTCTTGCCGTTTTCTTCTCAGCGGTTTCAACTTTCTGAACTGGTGGTAGATTTGTTACCTACGGACAGATTACTGACGATTCAAAATTGCTTTATGAGCCTACTTGAATAATCTTGATTTTCGAAAAAAATATACCATTAGTTAATTTAATAACCAACGCAATGTGAAACTGACTTAGAACCAAATTAGTGTAGATTGCATTTACTCTCATGATTGAACACACGGGAGATCAGTCATCAAAGAAAAGTAATAGTAAACTATATAAAACTATAAATCTGTAGTTAGATAACTGAGTACATTAAAACGCTTCGAAAACTCTATTCCTGATTATTCCACACGATTTCATATGACGGCAAGCACGATAATTACATTACGAGATATTGCATCCATTTTAATGCATTCCATTCTATTTTTATCCATTTTATTTCTCTGTATTATGTACACTTTCATTACGAATATATAAAAATTATAAATACATGTTTGTAAATTAAAAAAATACAATGAAATTAAATTGTATAGAAGATGCAATGCATTCAGAATAGGCACAATTATTTTTGTCTTTATTACGATCCTGCTGCCTTACAAATATAAGCATTTCTATTGGGTAATATTTAAAATAATAAATAAAATACTGCATTAACATCAAGTGTTAAGAGCTACAAGTTAAAAAAAATGTATTTGAAAATTAGTGGATAAATAATATGGTATTTTATTAACGATTATAAATTTACAACAGGAACAGTATATATAGTAAATAGGGAGAGTATGAAACGTTTAAAACTGGTATTACTAACTTACCAGTCTGCAACTAATCAATTATTATTTGTGCTTTGTGGGTTAAGCGTTAATACGTTATCTTGCCTCTGGTTTGTGTGATCTCGTTTGAACAAGGCCTTTCAATTACAAATGCTCCAGTGAATCTATAGAACAGAATATCTCATCGATACGTGGGTTTAGAATGTCTGTTTGAGTTAAGTGGAAGCTGTGAACAAGATTGCATAATATCTAGTTATGTACAGTAATTCCAAGGACAGCAGAATGCAACTGTTTCCCCAGTAACAGCTAGACGCTTTTTGTTTTGTTTTATATGATGAAGGAAAAACCTCCAGATGGTTTTACATTTTATAAGATAAATTCAGACCATCTATATCAAAATAAAATCCAAGTATAGAGACAGTTATTTAGTTTTCTATATAACGTTGTCCATAATATAGGTTTGAATTATCTGTCAGCTCGAAAACAATTAATGTCCAATTCATAATTAAACAATGTTATTTACTGAAATAACTAGAATAAATATAAACAGATTAAGCTTTTAAATAAGGAAAAGTCCGAGTGTAGCGGCAGTGATTTAATTTTTTATAGAGTGTAACAGTGTCTTCCGTAATATATGTCCGAACTATCTGTCAGCTCGAGCACAATTAATGTCCAATTCATAATTAAATAATGTTATATATAGAAATAACTAGAGTAAATATTAATAGTTTAAGCTTTAAAATAAAGAGAAGTCCAAGTCTAGTGGCAGTGATTTACTTTTTTATAGAGTGTAACAGTGTCTTCCGTAATATATAAGTCCCAACTATCTTCCAGCTCGAACACAGTTATAAATATGAACAGCAAGTGTATAGCTATGACCCGTATAATAAATCCTAGGATATAAACCTCTAGATTATTAAATGTGTAAATTGATTTAAAAAAAACTCATTCCTTAGTTTTACACTTACTTACCTACTTCTACAGCTTTGTTAAAACGATTCGAGGTCTTTCTGGGTCACCACTGGGGGAATATCAATCCTCTATCGGTTAGAAACTAATATTAACGAGTTAATCACTTATTCATAATGTAATATGTCATTTATAATGTAAAAAATTCTAAAATCTCGGTTCTTTTATGCTGTCTACCTACTTTAACTTTCGTCATTCATAATCTCACAAGGATATGTGTTATTATTTGGCAAATAATAACAATTTTTAACCTAAAAAAAGCTGTAAAAATATCATATAATGTTAACGACCTAAATAAAAACGTATTCTGAAAATTTAGTTTCTTTTAGAGATTCATTAAATGATGAGTCTTATGTTCGCTGTTTCCAAGTAACTAGAATAAGAATATTAATTGACGTTAAGAAATAGTAAATTTCCGGAGTTAGTTACTTAAAAGGGTTCCTTAATATTACGCCTGCTAATGTTGATTAAAAACATAAAACTGCGCTTCACGACGCCAACAGCTTGCATGCTTTCTTATCGGGAAGTAAAGAGCGCAGCACCTTAGGCACTGTGTCACGCGATACAACTATTAAAAGAAAATTTCGAGTAGCATACTTTTTAAAATAAAACCTTTATAATTTCATATTACTAAAGCTAAAGTCACTTTGTCTGTTTACGTCCATTTATGAACTAATTTCGAGATTTTTTTTAAAATAGCTATACTTTGACTCGAAATATCGATAGCCAGATGGTCTCTCAAAAGGCCAGACTGGCAGTGCGTGCAGGAGTGTTGGTGCCAACACTTATATACGGTAGTGAAAGTTGGGGATGGCAGAAGAATCGCATAAGTAAAATAAATGCCGTAGAGATGAAAGAGTTGAGAAGTATGTGTGGATTAAAGCTGAGTGACAGAGTAAGAAATAGTGTGATAAGAGAGCGTTATGGTATAAAAGAAAATATAGTGACTAAAATCGAGAAAGGTATGCTTAGATGGTTTGGCCATGTAGAGAGAATGAGTGAAAGGAGACTGACAAAAAGGATTTATGAGTCAAGAGTGAATGCAAACGTTGGAAGGGGAAGACCAAGGCAAACGTTTCTGGACCAAATCCAGGACATTTTAAATAAGGGCCAGGTCAAGAGTACTCTAAACCGACGAACTTGTATGAAAGGTTTAATGAGAATGAAAGAAGCAAAGGAGACATGCAAGGACCGTGGCAAGTGGAAGGACGTGGTCTCTGCCTACCCCTATGGGAATGAGGCGTGGTGCTATGTATGTATGTATGTTGACTAGAAAATAAAACTTAATAAAGTAAAAGTTTTTTTTTAAGATCATAATAATGAACATGAAAGGCGTAATGACTAATTTATCGGTACCATTTTTTTGATGAAAAAATGGATGTAGTGTGTTATTCTTAAGAGATAGATATCTGGCTAGATATATATCTATCGCTTGAAAATAGTGATCTTTTTGTGGACCTGATGTTGGAGATATAATGCCACCATACGTTATATTGATATATCTCAAGGTGTTAGTCAGCGTTTTTGATAGATGGAGAACAAGACGGGATCTAAATTTACAAAAGATGGAACATGTGAAAGTAATATTGAAATGAGAGTGAATGCAGGGAATATGGTAAATGGTGCTCTGCACGCCTTTATGGATAGCCAGAGGGTGTCTCAATGGTCCAGACTGGCTGTGCGTGGAGGAATGTTGGTGCCAACACTTATGTTTAGTAGCGAAAGTTGGGTATGGCAGAAGAAGCACAAAAGTAAAATAAATGCGGTAGAGATGAGAGCGTTGAGAAGTATGAGTGGATTGAAACTGAGTGACAAAGTAAGAAATAGTGTTGTAGGGAACTTATATAAAACCTTTTGCGACTGGCCTCTTCGCGTGTGCTAATAAAATAAATTCAAATAATTTCGAATAGAAAATTTCAAATTCAAATTATTCCGAAGAGAAGATTTCGACAGCCACGCGAAGAGATCAGTCGTTGCTTGTTATCCGCGCCGTCAAGTCATGTGCCGCTCATATGTGTAAATCATCTGCCAACTATAATCCTTCTCCACGGCTATGCTGGAGCATCCAACCCGCACATCGCGTAGCACTCCGGCTATAGCCAAAGTGTGATAAGAGAATGTTGTGGTATAAAAGATGAAGTGACTAACATTGAGAATGGAATGCTTAGATGGTTTGGGCACGCAGAGAGAATCAATGAAATGACACTGACAAAAAGGATTTACGAGTTAAGATCGACTGGGAAATTTGGAAGGCGAACGTTCCTGGACCAAATTAAGAACATTTAAAAAAGGGGCCAGGCCAAGGGTCCTCTAAAACGACGAACTTGTATAAACGGTTTAATGAGAATGAAAGTAGCGAAGGAGATATGCAAGAATCTTGGCAAGTGGAAGAACGTGGTTTCTGTCTACCCTTATGGGAATGAGGCATGATGTTATGTATGTATGTTCGATGTAAAACTCCCAGGCGCTTTGATTATTTCTGATAGTTCCAACAATTATCCCTATATTATGACCAATTAAAACAAAGCCTTGACCAATTATATATATAAACCTTATTCGAGAACTGCTCTATCTTTTGGTGAAAACTACATGAAAATCCATTCCGTAGTTTTGAGTTTCACGTCAACAAACGGATAGACTCAACCTTGGAATTTGTCTTATAATATGTAAAGATAATTGCGATGCTCAATGCTTTTGTTTAACATGTGTACGAGTTTCAACATTACAAAAGTTTCACAATTACTCATATTGCTATAGTTCTAGAGAGCAAAAGGGGGGAAACGAAACTCATCAAAATTATTACTGAAGTTAGATCTGTTTAAACGAAACAAAATTTCAATTAGTAATGAGTTAAACATATTTATGTTTCATTTGTTAATTCCGGCTTGTATAACTTAAATTTGCGAATTAATAGCTACTGAACAAATAATAAAGTTCGTATTAGCTACTTTTATATAAATAATTTTGTATGTAACTGAATTCTACTTAAACGGCAGAAATAAATTTGATGATATTTCTTATGTATTCAGGTGGAATCAAGAATGGCTAATATAGCAATTTATTTTTTATTTCCTCGAGAATAGAAACTAGCACCACCGAGAACAATTAGTTTTTAAATATAAAATCCTTTTGTACGTGTGTATATGACTGAACTCCTTCTAAACAGCTGGATCCATTTTGATGAAATGTTATTGGGTATTCGGGTGGATACAAAAAAGGTTAAGATGGGCAATTTGATTTGATTTCACGGGGTCGGGAGCTACGCAGGTGACACTGCTTGGCATAGCGAGTTTTAATATATATTTCGGAGAATAAGGGAGAAGGAGAGCAAAAAGTATAGGGGCGTAAGGCTCTCCGCCGACATCGTCATTAATGGCATCCATAATCATATTAATCAATCATAAATCACATCAATTCCCATGCTATGGGCGTTGGCGCAATGAAACACTTCAGATTATAATGTCAGATTACTTAATGTTCCCGATAACAATTTACACAAAAACATTAACAATAATAGCTAGGAACGCGACAGTTTCAATAGTTGACTTCTCTGGCGGACCGTCATCCGAGAACTACCGAGTCCGCCGCCGGTTCACGATACATGACTCTGTCGCATGCCGATAGATAGATGGTACCAGCATTCCACAGACTACCGCACGCTGACATATATTATTTCTTCTGTAGACGTGTGTATAAATGAACTCCATCTTAAGTATTTTTAGGAGTGATTGAATATTATTACTAATAGAGAAGCTAATGTAGAACACAGAACACAGAATTTGTGCTTTATTTATGTCTAGATTACATAAATCATTTATATAGACTAGAATCAAAGTCGGTCCCAGTACGCTACTTTGTGGGATGCCGTATGTTTTGCTTATTTCATCACTAATATAATTACCTATTTTTATTTTCCGTTTCCGGTTGGTTAAATACTTACTTACTATATTCCATTACTTTCGATAAGTAACGGAATTTACGATATTCTGTCTAATAAAAAGTATTGATAAGTATCTTCTTTCATTTCTTGTCATTAGGCCTTAAAAATAAATATTATGATTCAAAGAATATTTGTTTTTAGTTTTACTGTATTAAACTGCAAATCTACTTTTTTCTTGAACCAAAAAGATTGATTGATGGACTTGGAGCTTTTTGCACTTTTTGTGGTAAAGATAATCTTTATTAAAAATAACTTCAAACATGTTTTTCAACTAATCATAAGAAATTAATTAAAACTTTACGGAATAAAGTACAACGGGCATCCATTGTTTCCTATATCCTATGTAATAATGAAACAAGTTAGTTCAAAGCGGTCTGTTCGCTAGATAGCAATTAAAAATGCGAGGATGACCTAACTGTTCACGCTTTCTATAATAGAAGAATAATGGAAAAATCTTAATGAAGTGAATAGAGGTTTGAAAGACGGTTTTTTTACTTGAGCACGTCTATTTCCACTTAATTGTTGGCAGAAAGATGACGATATTACTTGATGCAGACTTTCTGAAATGAAAAAAACCTTGACTGTATTCATGTGTCAACATAAATGCTTTATACATTATATTTCGCTTTATGCTAAAATGATTAAAAATTTATGATATATCTTAAATTATATGGATATTTGTTATTTATATAAAATGGTAAACAGATAACTGTCTTATTGTACACCAAAAGAAAAATAAATATACAGTCTTATTATTATGTAGCGATTTCTTCTAGGGAATCTTTAAGTGAGAGAGATTGCTGAAAGTGACTCTTCCCTTTCAGCAATCTCTCGAACTCAAAGAAGAGGTAGAATGTAGTAACGAATCTTTATACCGTTTTTACGGAGATTGCGCAGACAAGGAAAGTGAGGAGTCAAGGAAAGTGAGGAGGCGAGGAAAGTGAGGTCTGCATATCACCGGAACAATTGTAGAGCACGTGCAGCCTGCTTCTTTTTAGAGTAGCGTGGTGGGTCAATGGTCAAAGAACCCTTGTAGAGACTTATTATATTATAATTTACATAAAGATAGACTGCACAGTGATAATAGTTTTGAAATTATGCACACACTTGTGTATAGAGTATATATGCGTATTTGTCAATCGCTGACAATTACGTCAAACGCCATTAGTTTAAATTAAAAAAGTTTATGATGTCAAAAGATATGATGGTTAACTTTTATCAAAATTGCTGGTGTACAACGTAACTTCCTTATTATTTTCTTTCATAAGAACCTTCGTTTAACTAAAACAGAGTAATAAAAGAGTTATCGAAATTGGTCCATTTGTGCACGCGTGATATTGTGATATAGGGATTCATTTTTATATTAATAGACGATTACAACAACCTTTGATTAAGATCTTTGATAAGACCTTAACAATACTAAAAATGTATAATTTAAATTAATTTTGGTTGAATTCTGGCTACTCTGAAACCACTATGAAAAATAAATTCAAACATTGTCAACATAAATTCAAAAATTTCAAACCTTGTCTATATATGTAAAAAGAAAAATAGTTTCTACCTATGTCCGTTAGGTAATATTTATTTATATTTATATCATTATTATTTATATCACTCTATTATAGAACCTGTGAATTAAATGCTTTCATCATTGGTTTATTGAGCTAAAGTGATTGTTAGGATTCTTAGATTTTACAATATATTTTTTAAGACTAAATCTTGTATACAATAGATATGAATAAAAACGAACAGACTTTCTTATTATATATGTGAGTTTTTATAATAAAACTACTGGGTTGTATAATATTTATATCGTAATTAAAAGATTCGTTATACAATTTGGCTCAATAAGTTCTTTTATATAAACATTGTCCGTCTGTTCGTAAACAAGAAACATTTCCAGTTTTTTCGAGAAAGTTTCTTAAAAATACTACTGAGTCACGGTTCGGGATACAGTGCATCATTGTTTATAAAATAATAAAGCTTTCTCACGAAAAGTTCATCGGTATAAAATTCGCTTTCAAAAATCCGTACTCTCGTAGCATTTGCGCTTCGTAGTGTATATTATTTAAAATAATAACCCGGAACATTTTTGTTTTAATAACGCTGAAAAAGCAAACTGCAGTGTCGCAATGTCGAGATCGGTTTGTAGACCGTGGTTCGCCGCAGCGGGGACACGTGTAAGTGTATGAATAAAATTGCTGAAAAGAATATTTAAATTTTCTGCTCCAGGGCGGCCACTCACTGCACTCCATATAGTACAATGTTTACAATGTCTGTATTGAAGTGGATTGTGATTGTGTTAAATTTTTTGTTGCATTCTTACTGAAATTTCATTTACCTCGAAATAAAAGTTCTACTCATTCTAAATCAATCCGGGGTTCTCCACAACCAAGTTGTGGGGTACGGGACTCAAGGCAGTGCCTCATTTTTCTCAGACATCGACGATGCCCGGTATTTGCTTTTTGCCAGTTATCCTAACTGGCTGGTCCACCAGCTTTCGCTGGCGGGACCACCCAGGACAGGCCGAGTGTTAGTCATATCCGAGTTCTGCCACTGCCGTTGCGCCGTCAACATCGTCATCTTCACCTAGCCCTGATGATGGTGGCAGCAGGAGTTCACGGGGTAGTGCACATCCTGTGCTATCAGATCTAGGATTGCTGGCTGCCAATGCCGTGGGTGTGTATGCAGGGAGTTGTTTACATGGCAGAACATGCTTCTCGCCAACTGGTGGACGAACACCTCCACGGTGTGCGTCGGTGTCACGATGAATGGCGTCATTTCTGAATTACCTATCGCCTACTATCATACGTAGGCACTTGATCTGCTGGATCTGCAGGGAATCCACTGGTATCTTGAGCAGAAAGCGTACGAGGCAGGAGCCGCATACACCAGAGGTAGGCTGCGTAGACCTTCAGTTTTAGATTTAGTGGGAGACTTGAGGTAAAAAGCGGCCACAGCAGTGACCGGGCCCTTGCCGTCTGAACCACGGTGTGTACACTCCTGGTTCTTCTCAAATGCAGTTGAGCATCAATTTAATGCCTGGTAACCCGTTTTGCCCGCAATGATGCAGGCTGGTTCCCGTCGGCTACACTAGCGGGTCTATTCAGGTCAATTCCGTGAGTAGTCCAATCCGGGTATTACCACTGCGTGTGCCAATAGTCACCTGGCGTGTAAAATCAAAAACGAAAAGCGACATCCATAGGCATTGTTAGCAACCAAAATATTTAATTAATAATAATTGTAGTTATCTGTCTACGTTCTTATCATTGTTATTAGAATTAGTTCATAAAAATTTGATCATGACTTTTTAAAATCTGTTTCTTGTATTACGTCTAAAGTCTTATTTATATATGTGGCCAGAATTATGTGAAATTACATAATAATTACCTAAACACATAACTTTTTTATATCATTTACGACTATGTATAATTAAATACGGAATAATAAAAAGGTGACTCATTAAGTGAAGGAAGTGTAGGTTTTTTTCGTAGCATCTTCTTGATAGCAATAGGCAAATTTAGAAAATCAACTAATTTATCTGGATCAGGACTGGTGGGAAGCTTCGGCTGAGCATAGTTACTACTCCACTTTATTACAAGCAAAGACGTGTCAAGCAAAAATTTGCATTGTAGAACTTACAATATGTAAGTTACCAGGCTTCCATTTTAGACTGTATCACCACTTATCATGTTCTGAGATGTGAGACACAGTCAAGCGCTAACCTTTCATCAACAGAGTCATGTGCAAAATATATTAATATATTGCATTTTTATTACGGCCATATAAAGGTTATAGAAAAGTTCAACTGTAATTACATCTCATATAACGTACTCTTGGCAACTGCGGTCTTGATTAGAGAGTTGGCAACAGAACTGAAGAGCCCCCATGTTTCTATACTCTCATTCCATCCGATTAAATTTTATTAAGAAATAATTTAATGAATTTAGCTTCATTACTATATAACTTACCAAGTACATTAAAACAAATTAACAACACCAAAACATTAAAAATACCTTAAAGACGATAATATTAAAGATAAAAATACTGTACTATTTTAGTTTATTTCTTACCTTATCTTATAGTTTACTTCATTACATCATTTTGTTTGAAATAATAAGAAAGAAAATGTAATCATGTAGAGCAAATTTCGCAAATTGCCTTTTTTAAGGTTAGATTAGCGAGCTTCCGTCTCGGATTGTATCACGACTTACCATCAGAATAGTATACAGTTAAGCTGTAATCTGTCAGCAAAAAAAAGAGTCTTAAATGCGTCTTATAAAACTTCTTACATAAATAAATTATACGACCTCCATGGTTAGATATGTGGATTCTTTTACACGAGTCTGAAAATTTATATACTAACTCGTTAGGAAACCTGCATATCGTCGGATCTGCCAAACTGCACTGCAGTAGCGTGATGGGTCTGTGCTCTAAAAACTTTCTCGTTATTTTTATTTTATTTGTTTATTATACAAAACCACACTTAAGAAAATACATTAAAAGGAAACTAAATAAGTTAGTGTCGCACGAAAGGAGGTCTTATCGCTTTGAAGCTATTTCTTTCAGAAGACCCTTAGGAAGGAGACATAGTTACGTATACATAGTTAGTAATATATTACGTCGTCTGTTGAATTATAATTTATGAGATGGAGAGATTAAATTTTAGTCTTAGGAGTTTTCAAATCGCGTAGCTTCTACGGTTAAAGAATTCTGGCACAATTTAATGTGATGCATAAGAATTCTCAACATTGAATTATGAGGAGATCTGAGTGTCATTCTATGCACGCAATCAATATTATCACGAGAACAAAGAAAGGAAAACGTACTTTCAGTAAGAAGAGCTGCGAGGATCGAACTACACACTGTGCAGAAGAGAAACAATGTGTTAATTCCGGCGAAATCGGACCTCTTGTGATGAATGAATTAGAAGGCCTGACACAGCAATGATGTTAGTAAGCACTTACTTTAATAAACAAACCTGTTAAATTTAATACTAGCTGTTTCCCGTGTTACCTAACGTGTAGTTCATGTTCCCATAGTGGACAAACAACTAAATTTAAACTTAGTGAGCGGCTCTTCTCCAAAAAGTATTAAACAACTAACTTAATTGGGCATCATAACTAGTTGTAAATCGATATATAGAGGATATTTCACTTTCTGATTATAGGTAATATATGTCTTAAAACTGGCAAACGAAATAAATCTCCTAAAATGCACTTTTTAATACCCAGCCGTAAAATAAATTGAGAGTGATGGTTTATATTCCATTCCACTATCACGCCATTAATCTTGCGTTTGATTGTAAGCGCAGGTGCCAAAAACCTAATGTATGGCCCGACAAATACAGAAAATTTTCAACATACCAATTTCGAATTCAATTCTGTGATAGGAGATATAATTCTACTACAATTACGTTATTGTTATTATAAAAACTGTTATGTTTTCTGTAAGTTCTTTTAACACAAGGAATTATTATTATCAGTGGTTCATTAAATACAAACGTAGCATCACGCCTCATTCCCTTCGGGGTAGGCAAAGACCACCTCCTTCCACTTGCCAGGATCCTTGCATATCTCCTTCGCTTCTTTCATTCTCATTAAACCTTTCATACAACTTCGTCGATTTAGAGTACTCTTGACCTGGCCCTTGTTTAAAATGTCCTGGATTTGGTCCAGGAACGTTCGCCTTGGTCTTCCCCTTCCAACATTCCCATTCGCTCTTGACTCATATATCCTTATCTTCAGTCTCCTTTCATTTATTCTGCCCAAACCATCTAAGCAGACATAATTATATGAGAAATTAACTTTATCTAACGCTTCAGAAGTGCCTTGAGAAAAGTACTTCGAAAGCCTACTTGAATGATTAATTTATAAATTCGATTTCAATCTCATGTGTGTGATTATACTGTTGGATGTTTCGTACTCAATTACGTAAAAACTATTAAAAATATTTGGCGTATTTTGCAGCTTTATTAATGTATCATAACGAGCTGTATAAGTGGTGCTATAGCAGCAAATTTATTGTTATTCTTACTTAGATTAGCGTTATTAGTGGCGTCTAAGGGTAACGTAGTTAAAACATCAATGGTCGGGTAATGCTGTAGAATATAATGAAAGAAATAGTTTCCTACATTAACTAACGCTTTGATAAGGCCTCGCTAGCTTTTTATACAACTATATTATACAATTTGAAAAAAATACTAGATGAAACTTTCAAACTTAAAAACTTTAATAGCTATTTATTTAAATTGACATTACTATCTCAATTTGCTAATTTAGCTAATAGGCTTTTCTTGTTCTCAGGGTTAAATTAGATATTATAAAAAAAGAAAATACAAAATTTTACCTTGTATTATAATGGTACAGTGATTTTCATGGATTGATTGTATAAATTACTTACAGTAGATATAGGGTATGGTATGTAAGATAATATTTAAAGCTATATGCTTTTTTGTTACACTAATATTGTATTTCCGTTTCAGCAAAACCCATATAATGTTGTAGGTAATATATTAAAGTAAAAGGCTTATATCTTAAGTCGAAATCGGAACTTATAACACCACGCAAGATAACTATTAGGATTGTATTAAGGTACAAGCTCGGGCATTACATTTACTTGAAGAAATAGAAATTTAGCTGTCACAGACCGGACATCTAGATTGTTAGGATAAAAAAATATTCATGAAATTCAATTAGAAAACAAGTTGTATATAAAATAAAAATCAAATCCTACGCTATCTAGTACGGACTTCTCATCAATCTAATGCCACCCTACAATAGACAAAACATGTGGGTAAAAAAATAGTTTAATACCCTTAAGAAAATGGGGCGGATTGTAATCTAAACAAATATTATAAAGAGAAAAGATTTTTGTTTTTGTATATGTCAGAGAATAAGAGAGAAAGAAGCATAAAGCATAGGGGCGTAGGGTTCTCCGCTGACATCGTCATTAATGGCATCCATAATTTCCTTACTGTGGGCGTTTGTGGGTAATGTTGTTGCAATCAAACATTTTATTAATTATTGATTTTATTGATTATAATGTCCAATTACTTTTTAAGTCACCTCTTATAATGTATAAGTTTGTTCAACGGGCAATCGTTTTGCTGGCTTACCTAGATGATTACCTCCTTGTTAGCATACTTTACAAATCCCAGTGGTTTTTTTATGCTAATAGATATAAGAATATAAATGTATTTTTTTTCTTTTTTAACAATAAATAAATAAATAAAAAAAAAAAATACTTAATGTTCCCGATTAAAATTTTCACAAACTCATTAATAATAATAGCTAGGAACGCGACAGTTCCAAAAGTCGACCGTATCAGTGGGCCGTCACCCGAGAACTATCGAGAGACTTGCCGGACTGCCACTTATTGACTCTGCCCCATGCTGATAGTCTGATGGTGTCAGCGTTCCACAGAATATTGCACACCGACGTATATAATAATAACTTTATTTATTTGGGCATAAAAAAAGAAAGGTACATAATTAAAATACCCTGGATCTCTAAACTAGGTAAGCCCGTGACATAGGGTCCAGTGTATTCCCTATCTTATAATTTATTATACGCCTAACCTACTTATATAATAATAAATAAATAAAAAATAAAAATAAAAAAGCCTTTTATTTCTTGCTTTACATGGCATCGACGATGCCCGGTATTTGCTTTTTGCCAGTTATCCTAACGGGCTGGTCCACCAGCTTTCGCTGGCGGGACCACCCAGGTCAGGCCGAGTGTGAGTCAAGTCCGAGTTCTGCCACTGCCGTCGCGTCGTCAACATCGTCATCTTCACCTAGCTCTGATGATGGTGACAGCAGGAGTTCACGAGGTAGTGCACATCCTGTGCTATCAGATCTAGGATTGCTGGCTGCCATTGCCGTGGTTGTGTATGCGGGGATTTATCCACATGGCAGAATTTGCTCCTCATACATAACTTTTTTATATCATTTACGACTGTATGTATAATTATACGGAAAAATAAAAGGTGACTCATTAAGTGAAGGAAGTGTAGGTTTTTTTTCATAGGTGTAAGTACCTTTTTGATAGCAAAAGCCTCTGATTCGATTTAGGATAGGGCAATGTTAGAAAAAGCAACTAATTTATCTGGATCAGGACTGGTGGAAAGCTTCGGCTAAGCATAGTTACCACTCCATTTTATTACAAACAAAGACGTGTCAAGCAAAAATTTGCATTGTAGAACTTACAATATGTAAGTTACCAGGCTTCCATTTTAGACTGTATCACCACTTACCATGTTGTGAGATCACAGTCAAGCGCTAACGTATCAACAACAGAGTCGTGTGCAATATATATTAATATCTTGCATTTGTATTACGGCCATATAAAGGTTATAGAAAAGTTCAACTGTAATTACATCTCTTATATACTCTTATATAACGTACTCTTGGCAACTGCGGTCTTGATTAGAGAGTTGGCAACAGAACGGAAGAGCCCCCATGTTTCTATACTCTCATTCCACCCGATTAAATTTTATTAAGAAATAATTTAATGAATTTAGCTTCATTACTATATAACTTACCAAGTACATTAAAACAAATTAACAACACAAAAACATTAAAAATACCTCAAAGACGACAATATTAAAGATAAAAATACTGTACTATTTGAGTTTATTTCTTACCTTATCTTATAGATTACTTCATTACATAATTTTGTTTGAAATAATAAGAAAGAAAATGTTATAATGTATGCTTGGGTATATTCGCAAATTGCCTTTTTTAAGGTTAGATTAGCGAGCTTCTATCTCGGATTGTATCACCACTTGCCATAAGAATAGTATACAGATAAGCGATAATCTGTCAGCAAAAAAAAGAGTCTTAAATGCGTCTTATAAAACTTCTTATATAAATAAATTACATGACCTCCATGGTTAGATATGTGGATTCTTTTACACGAGTCTGAAAATGTATATACTAACTCGTTAGAAAACCTGCATATCGTCGGATCTGCCAAAGTGCACTGCAGTAGCGTGATGGGTCTGTGCTCTAAAAACTTTCTCGTTATTTTTATTTTATTTGTTTATTATACCGCTTATTACATCGCGTAGCTTCTATGATTAAAGAATTCTGGTAAAATTTAATGTGTTGCATAAGAATTCTCAATATTGAATTATGAGATCTGAGTGTCATTCTATGCACGCAATCAATATTATCACGAGAACATAGAAAGGAAAACGTACTTTCAGTAAGAGGAGCTGCGAGGATCGAACTACACACTGTACAGAAGAGAAACAATGTGTTAATTCTGGCGAAATCGGATCTATTATGATGAATGAATTAGAAGGCCTGACACAGCAATATGATGTTAGTAAGCACTTACTTTAATAAACAAACCTGTTAAATTTAATACTAGCTGTTTTCCGTGTTACCTAACGTGTAGTTCATGTTCCCATAGTGGACAAACGACTAAATTCAAACTTAGTGGCTCGTCTACAAAAAGAATTACTCAACTAACTTAATTGGGCATCATAGCTAGTTGTAAATCGATATATAGAGGATATTTCACTTTCTGATTATAGGTAATATATGTCTTAAAACTGGCAAACGAAATAAATCTCCTAAAATGCACTTTTTAATACCCAGCCGTAAAATAAATTGAGAGTGATGGTTTATATTCCATTCCACTATCACGCCATTAATCTTGCGTTTGATTGTAAGCGCAGGTGCCAAAAACCTAATGTATGGCCCGAAAAATACAGAAAATTTTCAACATACCAATTTCGAATTCAATTCTATGATAGGAGATATAATTCTACTACAATTACGTTATTATTATTATAAAAACTGTTATGTTTTCTGTAAGTTCTTTTAACACAAGGAATTATTATTATCAGTGGTTCATTAAATACAAACGTAGCATCACGCCTCATTCCCTTCGGGGTAGGCAAAGACCACCTCCTTCCACTCGCCATGATCCTTGCGTATGTCCTTCGCTTCTTTCATTCTCATTAAACCTTTCATACAACTTCGTCGATTTAGAGTACTCTTGACCTGGCCCTTGTTTAAAATGTCCTGGATTTGGTCCAGGAACGTTCGCCTTGGTCTTCCCCTTCCAACATTCCCATTCGCTCTTGACTCATATATCCTTATCTTCAGTCTCCTTTCATTTATTCTGCCCAAACCATCTAAGCAGACATAATTATATGAGAAATTAACTTTATCTAACGCTTCAGAAGTGCCTTGAGAAAAGTACTTCGAAAGCCTACTTGAATGATTAATTTATAAATTCGATTTCAATCTCATGTGTGTGATTATACTGTTGGATGTTTCGTACTCAATTACGTAAAAACTATTAAAAATATTTGGCGTATTTTGCAGCTTTATTAATGTATCATAACGAGCTGTATAAGTGGTGCTATAGCAGCAAATTTATTGTTATTCTTACTTAGATTAGCGTTATTAGTGGCGTCTAAGGGTAACGTAGTTAAAACATCAATGGTCGGGTAATGCTGTAGAATATAATGAAAGAAATAGTTTCCTACATTAACTAACGCTTTGATAAGGCCTCGCTAGCTTTTTATACAACTATATTATACAATCTTATACTTTCTTATAACTTTCAAACTTAAAAACTTTAATAGCTATTTATTTAAATTGACATTACTATCTCAATTTGCTAATTTAGCTAATAGGCTTTTCTTGTTCTCAGGGTTAAATTAGATATTATAAAAAAAGAAAATACAAATTTTACCTTGTATGATAATGGTACAGTGATTTTCATGGATTGATTGTATAAATTACTTACAGTAGATATAGGGTATGGTATGAAAGATAATATTTAAAGCTATATGCTTTTTTGTTACACTAATATTGTATTTCCGTTTCAGCAAAACCCATATAATGTTGTAGGTAATATATTAAAGTAAAAGGCTTATATCTTAATTCGAAATCGGAACTTATAACACCACGCAAGGTAACTATTAGGATTGTATTAAGGTATGTAGATTGTGACGATAAAAATAATTCATGAAATCCAATAAGAAAACAAGTTGTATATAAAATAAAATTCAAATCCTAGGCTATCTAGTACGAACTTCTCATTAATCTAATGCCACCCTACAAGAGACAAAACATGTGGGTAAAAAATAGTTAAATACCCCCAAGAAAACGAGATGGATTGTAATCTAAAAAAATATTTTAAAGAGAAAAGATTTTTTTTTTGTATATGTCGGAGAATAAGAGAGAAAGAAGCATAAAGCATAGGGTTCCCCACCAACATCGTTATTAATGGCATCCATAATTTCCATACTGTGGGCGTTTGTGGGTAATGCTGTTGCAATTTTAAGATATAGAGATAATAGAGATTATTAAATCTCAGATTATAATGTCCAATTACTTAATGTTCCCAATAACAATTTTCACAAACTAATTAAGAATAATAGCTAGGAACGCAACAGTTTCAAAAGTCGACCGCACCAGCGGGCCGTCACCCGAGAACTATCGAGAGACGCGCCGGACTGCCACTTATTGACTCTGATCTACGCCGATAGACAGATGGCGTCAGCGTTCCAGAGACTTTTGCACACGTATCAGCGATCCACAGACTATTGCCCTCCGACATATATAATAATAATAACTTTATTTATTTGGGCATAAAAAAAAGAAAGGTATATAATGAAAATACCCTGGACCTCTGAAGTAGGTAATCCCGTGACCTAGGGGCCAATGTCTTCCCTATGTTATAATTTATAATACGTCTAACCTACTTACATAATAAAAAATTGAAAATAAAAACTTAATTTAAAACTAATCCATAATATAAGATACAAATTCAATATAAATATTGTGTGTGTTTATATGTATGAGTATGTGTGTGTGTTTTGTATGTGTATGTGCGTAATTAAATTAACACATTTTCTGTTGCATTAGAGTCCAGATCATTAAGAAAGATTTAAATTTGTTATGTTCTGTAATTTAATAGTATGTATGTAGGTATGCTAGTGAGATTTTCACAATATAACTACTAAACTGATTTTAAATTGTATTCACCATTATATCGCTGCATTTTCACTGAGGCACATAAGATATATTACCTTTTCAGAAAATAATAGGGACCCTTAATGAATATGCCATACTGTAACCATAATAAATATACACTAAGGCTTGAAAAAAATCTAGTCACAAAAACGTTTTACAATATTATATATATATTCATATAAAGTACTTATTTATATTTTAAAAGTTAATAAAAGTGCCGACAATTATCAAACAATATAATTCATACCTCTGCATTAATAAATAAATAAATAAAATTGATTTATTTCAGATTAAGACCCATAGAAATTACATAACCAAAATAAATGAAATAAAATATAAATATAAAGCATAAGAGAGATTTAACAATTAAATAAAATCAAATTAAATTTAGTTTTTAATTATAAGACAAAAATAAAATAAAAGATAATGAATAAAGTCATGAATGTCAAAATTAAAATCAATAAATTAATGCAAAATTAATAATTATAATTCCAAAAAGAAAGTCGCTATTTTATATTCCTCGTCTGGTGCATACTCAACCAGGTACGAAAGAACACATTATCAGGGGATGCCTGAGCATCGGTTCTTATGAGACTGTTCTCGCAATTGCGAACAGTCTCCCAAAAGCCAGCGATTTTTTTGCGTATGATCGCATAGAAGTCGGGAACGCCCTCGCTGGCAAACATAGCTGATGCACTGTTGTATTGTACTCTGAGAGTGTTAAACGCCTTTTTGGAACACTGTAGCCATAACTGTGATATATAGAAGCTGGTGCAGTAGGCTTTGAACAAAGTAACCTTAACCCCAACAGAGCACCTTGCAAAACAGCGAGCAAGCATATTACAGCGTGTAGCCAACGAGCGTCGTTCCCGCTCCATATCCAAGTCCTCATCTTATTAATTTTAGATGGAATTTTTATAAAAAACCAATTCAATACGAGTTAAATACTTTTGAAATTATTATAGTCGGATATTTAATTCAAAAGATATAACGAATTAAAAAATGTCAATATAAAGAAAATAATGTATCCTTAGTCGAACTCTACGAATTTAACCATTTTCCCATAAGATCATGAACCACACATATTTATGTATCTATATACGTTGTGTGTATGATGAATTTTTATGAATTTAGCTTGATAACTCTTTCCAAATCAGATAGTAAATTTCGGACAAACATATTTGACATGCAACAAATATGTCGTTGCTTTGTCATAGTGACACTATTTTGCATTTATAAAATCTAAATACCCGATACCCGCATATTTTTTTCTTATGAAAACCCATCAAAATATTTCGCTGTTTTAACATTTTTTATTAGAAAATGAAATAAACTTTGACATCAATTCCTTCGCCACTTGTTCATATTTTATCACTGTTGAAAACTTTCCTGGATTTCCACATTAGCACAAGGTACAAATTAGCCAAATTGCCCCAATAGTTCTTGAGTTTTGCTGAGAGATAAGTTACATAAGCATAAAATAATTGGTGCTATACTTAAAATTCTACATATAAGCCTACGCAGACGAAGCGCAGCTAGCAAAGATAAAGATTGTTTTAATTTCAAAAGTACTTCAATTACCTCTTAAAAACCGCTTGATTAAGTGTTCTGTATGTGAAGACATAAATTTAACGTGACCGTAACTGAGTGGTTGCATATTGTAATGTTACGTAGTGCCGTTAACATGGCATGTTGGCAACCGCTATAATACGTAACATGTAAATTACCGAATCTAAGCCAACAAACACGGCAATAAGGTCACTAATTACATGTAACTATTGTAATTAATGATCACTTTCTGATCTACCTGTTCAAAAGCTATGCAGAAGTTATTGAGCATTGCATTAAAGTCTTCTAGAGTGTGCCATAAATTTTAGACTGCCCAGCCGCATTTTATTGGCCCCCGTAATTTGCCCGCGCTTTTTAACGGAAATATCCGTCGACCCGCACGTACAAATTTGCGTCGGTTGCCACGGGGGTCGAATGACGCTAAAGTGGCTTTTGGGACTTAAATGTACATGAAAGACTACCAAATCTTACGATTTTTATCTTTCCTAATAGTTAAACTATACGCTGTTATCTTTTGTTTCTTAAATTAAGACTTTGGTGTAGTGTCATGTTGCGCTAAACTTTGAGATAGTGAAAAAACTCCGTCTAGTATTTATAGGTTCATATCTAAAAAATTAAAACATACTTCAAAGGCTTTCATTATTAATAACATCATTTATTTAATTAAAAAATACAATTAATCACCAATAAATACTCACAGAGATAAGATGACACAATAGAAAAAACAATAAATAAATCAGTTGCAAATTTAATTTGTTAGTAACACTGCGTATGTCGCGTTGAAGTTCGTTAAGTATTTACTTGTATGTGACTTAAAAAAGAAAGAGATGCTTATATTTCTGAATGCACGAGTTGAGTCAGAACTATCGCATAATGTCCATTAGTAGTTGACACGGGCCATCATCAGCAAAAAAGCCCACCCAGCCAGTAGGTGATAGGGGCAATCTATAGGATAAGGATTATTTCATGAACAATATGTAAGAGAAACTAAGGTCAACACCATGATCTAATGAAATGTGAAGCTGAAGTGACGATGGGCGAAGATGGTAACTTGGGATCCAAAGCTGATGGCGTGGAGACTCCGTAACGGAAAATGCAATGTCGTCACCCCTCACTGGGTCTTCACTTATGATTTTCAACGGTTGCAGAAGCGGTCTTTGTGGTTATCATAAAATAAACAATATCTATATAAGGAATTCAATGATGTGTGAAATCGGCTGTAATTTATACGTTATATTATAAAAAAATTGTAACATATGTTCCTTTTTCTGATTTAATCTGTCTGAGTCATCTTTTCTGATTTAAATATGTTTTTTAACACCAGATGAAATAGATTACTTTATCCTTAACTAAAATTGTGAAAGTTTTATTTTATAAAGCTTCGTATAAGCTCTTTAAATGCAAATCATACGTTATTGAAAGGCATTGTTGGCTATATAAGGTAAGGGGAATAGTCTAGCAACATATAAATCAAGTCAAAAGTTAAAGTAGGCAGATAGCAAAGAGAATACCGCTGTATATGGAGTTTCTCTGCACTGTCTAGTGATTTATTTGAAAAGTTATCTCTTAAAAGTGTTAGAAAGAAAGGAGCATATTCTTGAAGGTAGCGAAACAAAAATCCCAGACTCGTATCCCAAGTTTTTACAATACTTCAGTTATATTATATGTTATCTCCTTGATTTCGCCTGTATAGAATTAGCGCTTTACTATGATCTCACCTGATGGTAAGTGATAAGTGTCTGAGTTTAAGATAGATGTATGGTACGGTTTCTGCACAGCATGGTACCGGAAAGCAATTTTATTTTGCTTTGCGGTACAACTAAGGTTGGTTACCTTACTACCAAAGCCACGGTCAAAGCCTCCATAATTCAGTCTGAGACAAATCAGAGAATTAAATTTTCTATACTTTCTTAGCCGGGAATTGAACCTAGGACCTCTGCTTAGTAAGTAGGTAGCGTTTTGACAGCCTCGCTGGCGCAGTGGTGCGAGTCATCGCTTCACTAGCAGACGTCCCGGATTTGATCCCCGGTAGGACGAATTTAGAAAATTGTATTTTCTAATTTGTCTGAGTCTGGACTAGTGGGAGGCTTTGCCCGTGGCAAGTTACCACCCTACCAGCGAAGACGTACCGCTAAACAAAGATATTTGTGTCCCGGTACGATGTTGTGCAGAAACCACAACGGGTGTATCGCCTCTTAACACAATAGCGCACTTCCATCAGGTGAGATCATAGTCAAGCGCTAAACTGTGAGCAATAAAAAAAACCATTAACGTCACACTGCTGGCCACAGGCTCCCTCACTCATACGAGAGAGGGTTATTAGAGCATAGACCCACCACGCTGCTCTACTGCGGGGTGGCAGGTATAGTACACAAGAGTTCTCTCTATTCCATCACTCGAATAGTCCGATGTGACGGAAATCCGACACGACCGGAGAGAGATCAGGCGCAGGACCGATGGGGTAACATGCTCTCCGAGGCACGGGGGTGGATCACATTGCCAACTTCCCAACTTCAGGAAGATCTTAATAGAAAACTCAAAATCCAGTTTTGAATTGGCCCGCCCCGAAGCTCGAACCCCGGACTTATGTCTGTAGCCAAAGATGCTAACCACTTCACCAATGAGGCAGTTCTCTCCTCAGGTAGGACCTCTGCTAGCAAAACACGTATTCTTTTCATTATGCCAGTGAAGCCGTCAAATTAGCATTATACTTATTATTTTTATACTATATCACATAAAAATAAAAATAATTTATTTAAGTAGACTTTTGCAGCACTTTTGATTCGTCAAATGTAGTATTTTTTGATTAATCACCATTTTCTTGATGATTCAAAAGAATCGATGAAATCAACTTATAATTAAAATTTACGAGGACTTTTTTTCTGCACCCTGTTATGAGAAGAATCCACAATAAACTTAGTGGTTTTCAATTCACGTTATTATTTAAAAGAATTATATATTGCTTAATGTATTTTGTTATTTTCTGTTTTCATGTATAATGAAAATAATAATAATTTCAATATCATTCTAATATACTTTTGCATTTATATTATCAATGAGGCATACATATATGTCTTAAATTTTAATGAAAGCCACTTTATCTTTTTCATTTCTAATTTAATATTCATATTGCAAATATTTTTATCAAAAGGATTTACGGTAATAACAAATCATTAATTAGAGAATGAAATTAGTGTGATACTGGAGTTTGCTGCTTCATTCGTAACTTGTCAGACAAAATTGAAATTTCTTACTAAATTATTTGAATATCGTTTACGCGACGTGCTCCAGACGCTTTTAACAAGTATTAAAGCTTGTCTAGCCATCTTCTAGGTTATAAACAAAGAAAGTATATTCTCTTTTAAGATTGGGTGTGGTAAAGTAAAAGTCTTATTCATATTGACGAAAAAACACAAATTTAGTCTTTTTTTCAGGTACAAAGTGTAAATAGTAAATACTCAACAAACTTTTTACCTTAAAGCTTATTCTGATTATTTCTAAATAGAAAAAAACCAATATCAATTTTTATATAAGATACATTATAGATAAAACTACAAAAACTTTCGATAAAAATTTCCTTCAAATCCATTGTTATTGCAACATAATTTTTGACATTTCCGCACGAAATATAGAAAATATCCAGAGTCTTATCGTAATCCGTCTTTAATACTAAGAAATTTAGCTATAATCACTTAAGTGTGTCAGATTTATCATGCAGACAATGGCGAGCGTTTAAAGGTTCCAAATCATTTTTTAAGAAATTTCATTACAAAAGATATTACAAAAAATATTAAATTCCTACGTCATATTGCATGAAATTATTAAATTCCTTACATACGTTCCAATCTTTAATGTAAGATTTCAATAAAGCTTAGATTCGACAGCCTCATTGTTCAGCTTATTCGGCTACATGCATAGAGTTCGAGTTCCGGGTTGGGCGAATTTGTAAGTCGATATTCAGTTTTCTATTAAGATTTCCTCAATATTTGCCCGAAGGTGGAAAGCTGGCAGTGTGATCTACCCTCGTTCCTCAGGAAGCACGTTAAGTAGACATCTCTGCGCCTGATCAATCTCTGATCGTGTCGAATTGCTGTCCCATCGGACTATGAGAGTGAAGGAATAGAGAGTGCACTTATGCTAGCGCATACACTTGTGTATTATATCTGCCAACCCACAGTGGGGCAGCAAGGTGGATCTTTTCTCTGAAAACCCTCTCTCCTACGAATGAAGGGGCTGTTCCTAGCAATGGAAGGCTGTTTGTTAACTTAAATAATCTTATATTATCATTGGAAATTCGAACAACATATTTACTGATACGGAGAATTTAAAATAATAGTAGCTATCGTAAAAATAGTAGAGTAGACTTAAATCTTAACTAAATATTTTGTTACATACGATGTTAAGAGAAGAAAACCGGCTGAGGGACAATTTACGGCCAAATCCCGTCCCGACGCCACATTAATTCCACACAGAGCTGCCAGATAACCGGCTCGCCTCGATTTATTGCTTTAATCAAACCTATAGCGTGCTGACAAAAAATGTGCTTAATGTTACGCCGAACTCAGTATATACGTGCCTTAACGTTCATCAAGGCGAATATGTTTTTTCCTATGCTTAATTAAGACTACATTTTTTTTTAGAACATCTCCCTTAAGCTACAGTAAATAAAACCACAGCCCATGTATGCAGATCTTATCGTTTTTTCTTTTTTCTTGGTCCATTACATAGTTTTAGATTTTAGTGTTTTGATTTTTTATTATTGTTATGTTTTTTCTCTTTCTTTTTATTACCAACTTTTATTATGTGTTTATTCTGGTGTTGGCAGCAGACGTATTAAGGTACGAACTGAAAAGCAGCTACGAGCTGAGTTTTACGCCTTTTCACAGAAATGTTCATATATTTTAAATTATAACTTATGTCTGATATTATGTAAACGACACATTTTCTGTGAATAAAGTTCTTTATTATTATTATACCACTTTTACACTCACGCCCGTTGACCAAAGAATATATATATATTTATTATTGCATATAAATAAATTTATAATAAATACTTGTATACAAAAATATGAAATAATACATATACCTACATAAATAAATATAACACCTCGGCAGGGACATCCAACGGCCGGGGGTCAGGGCTACAGGCTGAGAAACCGCCGGACTATCCTAGCCGAGTCCAGCAACACCGCCTTTTGCATCCTTGCTGCGAGCGAATTACCACGGAATCCCAGTCGTCTCAAATGGTGAGCGAGACTGACTGGGATCAGACCATTCGCAGATATTGCAATTGGGATGGTTTCAATGTCATTATTATTATTATTACATAAGAAAAATATAACGAATGTTTTATATAAAAAAGTTTTTAATTGACCGATGTACACTCCTGGATAAATGTAGATATTGATTTGTACATAAGGTTAAATAAAAGACACGGCCTATTGGACAGGGTATGTGTGAAACTATGTAGACTGAAATATTCAATTGTTGGCATTGAACTCTAGTCATAAAACATATTTCTACTTACTCATTAAAAAGTTCAGTTCGTTATGGCTAAATACTTATTAATAAACGCATATGAATATTGACTTGTATACAAATAGTCGCTTCATTAATCTATGCTTATATTTAGGTATATGTATTAATCTCTAATTAAAAAAATCTTTCTTATTTAATAGCGACATAAATCAGAACTAATTTATATATGTCGGAGTGCAATAGTCTGTGGAACGCTGGCGCCATCTGTATATCGGCGTGGGGCAGAGTTATTAATGACAATCCGGCGCGCATTTCTCGGTAGTTCTCGGGTGACGGTCCGCCAGAGCGGTCATTGTCACGTTTCTAGCTATTGTTATTCATGAGTTTGTGTTAATTGATATCGGGAACATTAAGTGTATTACATACAGGATGGAAATTGAATTATGGATGCCATTAATGACGAGGTCGGTGGAGAACACTACGCCAGCTTTATGTATATGTGGAAGAATGGAAGAAATATTTGGAGACTGCTTCCGAAAACGAAGACAGACGATAATACTAATGACACCTTTGATGATGGGACTGAAAAAAATCTATTCTGAGAAAAAAAAATACTTTTAAAACTATTTATTAGCATTTTTTACTCTCCATTATGTCAGTACAGCTAAATGATATGATAGTCGCATAAAAAATACAATACTTAAAATAAAAACCATCAATGAAAAACGAAATAAAAAACAGCTGAGCTCAGCAATGACCGCTAACTGGCGTGCCCGGGCGTTTGTTGATCGATTTTTTCGTCCCATCTTCAAATGTGTCATGAGTACTATCATCTGTATTCGTTTTCGGAAGCGCCTTATGTATATATATGATACAATATTACCTTCTTTTCTGTAAAAAATCTACGTTAAAACAAAAACCACGTTTTTAATCATTCAAGCGAGCATACAATTAAATTAATGATGTTATCTCACAAGGGTAATCCATTTATATCAAAAATACTATTAAATACATAAAATCTAAGTAAATTAAAGTTTAATTACGTTTGGCCTTGTAAAGCACTTAAATATACGTGTCTGCCAGTTTAAGCTAAAACTGTTAATCTGTTGGGGATTAATTAAATTAGCGAAGTGCTTAAAGTTATATAACGTAAAAGCAAGCATTTTATTTCGCTGAAAACTAGAATTTGAGCGAAAAACATCGCTTCATTACGGAGTATTCATACCGAGTCAGCGGTTAGCGCCCGCCTCTTCGCTTTACATCCGACCTATAAATAACGAGGATACAGGCATTAGTTGCATACTGTAGGTAAATATTTTTTTCAAATAACACGATTAAAACGCCGAGATATTAAAAGGCGAAATCCTGTTAGAATGTAAACCTTTGCCACACGCACGTAATGTAATTAGTAATTATACCACCACCCACACACCGAATAACAAGCTATGATGATAAATGAAGATACAATCTAAGACAGAATAGCGCAAGTGTTTAAAGAGGAAATTTACCTCTTCTGGTTTCTAAACAGCATCGTACTGGAACACAAATATCTTTGTTTTGCGGTACGTCTTTGCTGGTAGGATGCTAACTAGACATGGCGGAAATCTCCCACCAATCTAGACTCGGACAAATTTGAAAACTCAATTTTCTAAATTCGCCCTATCAGAGATCGATTTACTGCGCCAGTGAGGTCGCTTGATTATAATCTAACCTGATCGTATGAGACGATACTTTCTAAGATAGTGTGCTTACCTGGTAAGAGGCATATTACCCCAACTTCTATGCAACATCATATCGGAACGCAAATTCTACATTCAATACACCACACCACAATCGAACTAGTCGAGTCAAAGAAATTTTTAAATATTGTTTATATTTAAAGAAAGCTAAAACTTTAGATTCCGAGCCTTAGAGGGAGGAAAAAGAAAGATATATTAGGAATTTAACGAATTCAATTGTCATTTAAATATTAACAGTGTCGAAAATTTATTAAGTTTTGTATTTAAATTTAATATTTAGTAAAGAGAATTTATTAAATATTTTTATTTTATGTCACAAAAATAGTATATTAATTAAATTTTTAAATGAGTGGAAAATTGAAATGTTACTTGTTAATATTAATACTATCTAACCTTCAAACGAGTTAGCATAAAAGCCGCTGCACATCTTCATGACGCTAATCACGCATTTCATCCGTTAAAAATTTATCCTCATGCGTCTTAAGAAGATTCACTTCAAAAATGACCTAAATCTGCCCCATCTGTAATCAGCCCAGCACTATTATACCAGCGAGGCCTATATGATTCTCGTTTACAGAATTCACGAATTTAAACCAAGGGCAGCGAAGACTAAGTTTATCTTTATAATAAATAAATCTTATATGCTTCACTGTTTATTTTAACCCATCATTGTGAAAACTGCATATCCCGAGAATATATCTAGGGTATGTGAAGTCAGTCAACATGCATTGGAGTAGAGTGGTGGGGATATGCTCTGAAAAGTCTTTCTTATATGAGTGAGGAGACCCAACAATGTTAATAATCATCACAAACTTTATTACCTTAAATGATCTCGCTGTGTAGTTGGTTCTCTAAAGGCTGGGTAGACGACACGGAGTGCTTTCCTACCGCTTTGTGCAGGTGCTAACCGGTCATGGCTGCATTGGCAAATACCTGCATAAAATCGTTGACTGTGATCCGTCGACCGTTTGCCACTAGTGTGGTGCTCCTGTGGACACAGCGTCCGAATGTTATGCTTGGAGACCTCAGCGTCATCTTCTGACGTGGCAGATCGGTGCGGACCTCTCGCTGGCAAGTATT
Source organism: Elymnias hypermnestra (assembly GCA_015832385.1). Classification (NCBI taxonomy): domain Eukaryota; kingdom Metazoa; phylum Arthropoda; class Insecta; order Lepidoptera; family Nymphalidae; genus Elymnias; species Elymnias hypermnestra. The sequence continues at coordinate 3,755,251 of JACTOM010000110.1, read as the reverse complement.
ATAGGTACAATGCTTGTCAACGAGCGGGCCTGGAATGCTGTTGCCACCTTCTGCAAAACTATTATTTCGCTAAAGGAGGCACTGCAAAGAGAGAGGGCGAATGCTGCTGAAGCACAGTACCCCTGACGGATGGGAATAGCAAACAGGAGACGGAAATTTATCCAACTCATCCATTTTTGAGCCGACTTCATACGGGGGGTTTTAGTGGGTACTACCGGCGAGTCCCACACTCCCAGGCTGGGTGCGTAGATGCATTTTCCAGCGATAAAAAAAATACTAAATGGCGTCCAATTTGTCTTTGAAAAGACCTTATTAAACTTTTTGCAGTTAAGACGCTTACTTAAACATAGCCGAGACCAATCTTTTTATTAATTCATGCAAGACAATGTAGTTTGATAAAGTTTACTCGCTCGGGTACACTATCCTTTACTCACCACACAAAAGACCTTTACTAATGGACTGGGACTCCCTTTGTTGCACAGACCCTATGTAATACTAGCAACCCCTTTTGAAATCAGGTGGGCTAACCATGTATTACTTACCCCTTTGTGAAGGGAAAAATTTATTATATTTTGTGAAATATTTATGAACAATATAGATTGTTAAGTTTCTGTATTTTCTTCAAAAGTAATAATCTTATGGCGATGACGTGAGTAACTTTATTTTATACTAACAATGCCCACAGTTTCGCCCGCATAGATACCGATCTCGTGGCAGTGGAAAATCTACTAAGTCTACTACAAAAAAGTTGTATTTCTCTTAGTTTTAATGTCTTCCTTTCAGATTATTAGATACACACTCACATTCATGATATAATCAATAACAAATTTTACTTTACAACGAATATATATCTAATACATTTTTAAATTCGTAACATATTGAAATACTAATATAATAAAATAAATTTAAGAATATCATATGGATATTGAATAATTCTTGATTTCAAGGACATAATGAAAGAATTTTTTAAATAGCGCCAGTAATTTTTAGGTTGATTATTATAAATTGTTGAAAATAATAAAAAGAATTCAAAATGCAAACCTTTCTTCTGTAATATGAGAGAAGAGATTTATTTGTAGAACTTTATTATCTCAGCACTCCCTAAACTACATGAAGACGTATATATCTTAGCAAAATCGATAGCCTTTAGGAGTACAGTGATATACAATTATTTCATTCGATATAGATAACCAATGTTATGTTTAAGTATCAAACTAATAAAGTTCCATTACTTCTGATAAGCCAATTGCTTTTTATTTAGAATGAAGGTAATTTATTTAATGTTAATAAATAGAAAAATCAGACTTGTAACTGAATGTGATCTCACATGATGTTACGTAATCGTCTTACATATAAAATTCTCGTGTTACGTTAGTTCGTCATCGTCGCTTCAACCGATAGACTTCCACTGCTGGACATGGGTCTCACGAAATGATGCCCACAAGGCTCGATCTCGCGCCGCCTGGCTCCAGCGGCTACCGGCGACCCTCCTTATATCGTCGGTCCACCTTGTGGGGGGTCTTCGTAAACTACGTCGTCCGGTGCGGGGTCGCTATTCCAGCAGCTTCGGGCCCCAAAGTCCATCGGTTCGTCGAACTATGTGCCCCGCCCATTGCCACTTCGGGTTCGCGATTCATAGGGCTAGGGAAACTCCGAGCATAGCCCTCTGCATAGCACGCTGAGTGATTCTGAGCTTTCGAATGGGGCCCATGTTCAGCGACCACGTTTCCGATCCAGTGATAGTTACCTCCTCCAAAACAGCAAAATCAATTTTAATGAAATGTTATATGCACATTCAGTAGCTCTGAGAAGCGACACAAATTATTATACGGCAAAATAACGATTGCCAGGTCACTTAATAAAATCTAAGATTGGCAAAGGCTAACATAGCTATATGTAATTTACCTCTTTCAACTGTATGTTCATAAGTCAGTTTACCAAGATCTTATCTAAACTAATATTAAGAGAAAATATTTGTGATTTTGAATGTATGTTCGTAACATGTTTATCAGAAAACTACTTGACCGATTTCAACTTTTTTCCGCTTTTAAGCATTAGGAAGCTTTTCATTGAGCGACAAAGGCTATATAACTCAAAAAACTTGGCCCAAAAAAATATGACATCGCGTGCGCTACGGAAACTATTGCTAGTATTGACAGAACAATAAATTGTTCTACAATATTATAGGACGTATTAATATCTACAAAAAAACGTCCGCCAATCCATATGTCCAACTACTGTAGTGATGCCACTATAACTATTTTTTTAAATTTAAAAGTTAATATAAGTGCAGACAATAAAATCAAAATAAAAATATTCTTTATTCAAGTAGGCTCAAAAAGATCTTTTGAATCGTCAGTAGTCTGTCCGTTGGTAAAAAATCTACTACCAGTTCGGAAATTTGATTACGCTGAGAAGAAACCGGCAAGAAACTCAACGGTTACTCCTTTAAACATAGTTTTTATATGTTACAATGTGTTTTACTTTCATGTGGCACTGAAATCAAGTCCATGCATCTTTGTCGCTCAAATAATCATCAATATTATAATATGCCTTTTTAAATAGGATATTTTTTACATATTCCTTAAAACTATGTGGAGGCAAACCCAGAAATGACTCTGAAGGGTATCTTATTAAAAATGCGTATGTTCAACCCGACAAATGATATCTGAACCTTCTTCACTCTAAAATATGGCATTACAAGTTTGTTTTTTTATTTCTTGTATTAAAATTGTGTGTTTCGCTCCTGTATAATGGAATATTATCACGGATATATTGCGACGGTACTATAAGAATTGATATTTCTTTGAATAATCAAACCATATTGTTCTTACCTCTTTATTAATCTTTATTCTATTTCAGTACCTATAAAATATATTTAAATTATTAAAACCGGACATTTAAAGTATACAACGAATTTGAAAATGTCGATCTAAAGAAATTTGTAACGACCGTTATAACTAGGCCTGCGACTGATGAGTTAACTCATCTTCCAAGGATACCTATGATACCCACCGACATACTTATACTGTCTTTAATTTTATATGTAGAGTATTTTTAAATTTGTTAATGTCGGATATTCTACGTAAGTGATATTAGGAATTTAAAATTGTATTAGTTAGATATATTCGTTGTAAAGCAAAATCTGTATATTGATTAAATAATGAATGTAAGTGCGAATCTAATAATCGGACAGGAAGTAATTAAAAATAAGTGAAATTAACCTTTTATATTCACGTAAATACATCTATTGTCTGAATTAGTAGACTTTCCACTGCCACGAGATCGGTATCTACGTTATTTATTGAACTGCTTCGTTCTAGTAGTCAGTATGTTCGGCTACAGATACGAGGTCGTAGGTTCGAGTCCGGGAGTTTTCTATTAAGAAATTCCTGAAGTTAAGTTAACTTAGTGGTGTGCAACCTTTTACCTCGAATAGCACGTTAACCCGTGGTTCCTGTGTCTGGTCTCACTTCAGACCAGGAATATGAGAGTGAAAGAATAAAGAGTGCTCTTATGTTTATGCATGCACTTGTGCACTAAAATATCTACTGCGTAAATGGTTTATCTCTGCAAGATACTGTGGTCAAAATTCGGCCAGTAGGCGAAAATTTCATTAAAACACCATGGAAAAAAACAATACATTATCTTAAGGAATATTTAGTGAAAATAAACGGATAATAGTATTAATTATCCCATAAATGAGTTAGCACCTTAAAAAATTCAAATTCTTAATATTTTTTTTAACTTCAAAATAAATGCAAAAAAATTCTTAGTGCATGCACACAAAGTACACATGTCAGAAGTGAAACTTCTTTGGCAAACTAACATTTATATAAATCTAAAACTTTAGATTTCTGTGACTCAGAGGAAGGGAAAAAGTAAGATCTGTTAGAAATTTAATGAATTTCGAAAATTAATGGAAATAATTTATTGAAATCTCAAATGAAGAAATGTAATTAATAATACGACGTTTTTTTGTGAACATTAGTAATTTTTAATCATATTATTATAAAGATAGTTTGTGATAAATAGTATGTTAAATGATTAAATGACGAGTGGCAAGTTAAAATGCCACATGTTATTTGTAAATATTAAAACTACTTAACCTTCAAACTAATTATCATAAAAAATGCTGCACATCTTTGTGAAACTAATCATGCGTTTTATCCATAAAAAAATGTTTCACTTCAAAAATTAGACTCTAAACTTCATAAATAATGATATTATGCAATACAAGTTGAACTTAAATAGTATAATACACAAAAGTATATGAATTGTTTTCTTTATATATCAACTTTATAAGTGCAGACAGTTCAAATGTATATTGTCTCTGAATTCTCAACTTAAACAATACATCCTTGTGTTCAAGGCTCGTTTATTCTGAATACAATAGTTTAATGTGCAGTAACAATTTTCTTCCTCAGTACATTATGTGGCAGCATACCGGAATATATTTTAAAATGGAGCTTTAAATAGGGTTTTGAATTATAAATTCTTTCATCTACCAACGTTTTATTTCCAATAACAACCGTTTAAATTCATTTTGTTCAATTTCATTGATAATAGATTTTAATATCTCTCCTTTTTTGCCATTGATAAAAATTAGCGCTTTTTCCGAGCGAGTTTTCTTTGTAGCATCGATATTTCTTTATTCCGTTATTGATAATATTTTTAATCTCTTCCTAGTGGAGCTTTCGTATTTGATTTTTTATAACTACTAGGCTACATGCAGACTACGGCTCCATCTATTTGCCGCTTATTTGACAACAGAACTCATACTTAACGATTTATCGGCTTAAAACAAAGCTTTTTCGATTATAAGTTAACTGCCTCATTGGTCTAGTGGTTAGTATGTTCGACTACAGACATGAGGTTCTGGGATTGAGACCCGGGTTGGGCCACTTCAAAAACCAATATTGAGTTTTTTATTAAGATTTTCTCAATATTTGCCCGAAGTTGCGAAGTTGGCGGTGTGATCCACAGCCGTGCCTCGGAGAGCACGTTAAGCCGTCGGTCCTGGGCCTGATCTCCCATCATATCGGATTATGAGAGTGAAGGAATAGAGAGTGCACTTGGGGTACTATACCTGCCAATCCGCAGTGGAGCAGCGTGGTGGGTCTTTGCTCTAAAAATCCTCTATCGTTTGAGTGAGGAGGCCCGTGCCCAGCAGTGGGACATTAATGGACTATATCGCAATAAATGAAGCCGAATGAAAAGAAAAACTTCAAAATTTGTTGAGTAGTTTTGGAGTTCATCGCGTCCAAACATTGTGATAGGGAATTTATATATACGACTATATATAAATTTAAACATGACGACAACAAACGAAGACTTTAAAAGCCTAATGGTTTCATACGTGGATCTTACGTGGCAAATATAGCAGTCATAGACTACAAGCTCATGGAAAAAATTAACCAACGTGAATAATGCTCACTACATCATAAAATAATACTGAGTGGTATTTCGTCATTTCTGAGCGGTACAGGTGATTACGCGAGTAAATAATTTTTTATACTATATTTTTATTTCTTACCATTTATAATGTACGGTTATATTAACAACGGTAATATTTGTTAACATTATTTAAAAAAAAAGTTGCTGTACATAAATTTATGATCTTACAGCAATTATCTACATTTCGTGATTTACTGAGTCATTACTGCTGTAGGAGTACTGCTGTACTTTTGATATAATGTTATTACGGCGATACGGCATCATCACTTACTATCAAGTGAGATTACAGTCAAACGCTAATCTGTCAGGAATAAAAAAATTTATAACAACATATATATAGGCATTGCGTGAACTAATAATGAAGGGAATTGAAAGAGTACTACAAAATAATATCTAAAATGAACTGTTTTATATAAAAATTATAATTAAAAACCTTGTATTCAAACTTCATGTAATAGATGTGAATCAATTATAGTAGAGAATATATAATTGAGAGAGTCAGCTGATAGCTGACTGCACATGGGGAATTCCAACGAAATTTGTACGGGATATTGCATTCAATGCGGATGAGTAAACATATTGTTTTATTGCTGCGCATTGTTTCTTTCTTTTATTGACACTATTTTAATTTTCATTTCCATTTGTTTGAATTCGAAAAATATACAATACATTTGAATAAAGCGAAAAGTGGACAAATTACGAACTTATTAATTTAACACTACGAGACTAATTTAATGAACATGTAGTGTGCATGGAGGAATGTTGGTGCCAACATTTATGTATGGTAGTGAATGTTGGGTATTACAGAAGAAGCATAAGAGTAAAATAAATGTGGTGGAGATGAGAGCGTTGAGAAGTATGAGTAGATTGAAACTGAGTGACGAAGTAATATATAGTGTGATAAGAGAAAGTTGTGTTATAAAAGAAGATGCAGTGACTAAAATTGAGAAAGGTAAGCTTAGACGGTTTCGGTACGTAGAGAGAATGAAGAAAAGAAGACGGACAAAAAGGATTTATGAGTCAAGAGTGAATGGGAAAGTTGGAAGAGGAAGACCATGGCGGACTTTCCTGGACCAAATCCAGTAAATTTTTAATAAGGGCCAGGTGAAGAGTACTCTAAGTCGACGAACTATATAGTATGAAATGTTTATTGAGAATGAAAGAAGAGAAGGTGATATGCTAGGTTCGTGGCAAGTGGAAGAATGTGTTCTCTGCCACTCAAATTTAATACTATTTAAGTTTTTCACGATACTTTCATTATAAAATGTTTTTTAGGAGTATTCCGTTATCTTCAAAATAATCGCGATGCTTTCATAACATTAATCCATTAGTATTAGTAATTATAAAATCTACATATTTTTGAGAGTATATTGAAAGATTAAATACTACGAATAAATAAAAAATAACCATCGGTGTTAGCACCAACACCGCCATATCCTAAGCACTAAATATTGATATCCATTTTTATTACAAAAGGGGAATTTTATTGTGCAAAAAAATCGTTTACATGTAATAAACAATATATGGAACATAAAATAACGAATTTGTAAAGAAAATGTCTATTTAGATCAATGTTTCGAAAGGAATTTATTCAAACTTCATTAACGTTAAACTTAGAAATAATTAGTTTAAACTATAAAGATTAAAAAATTATAATATGATATAAAAAAGCAACATTGTCATCGATCTCAGGAAACTAATTTTGAAAAAGTTTTATAATTTTTAAGAAAATTTTGGAAATGATTTTAACTAAATAAAAAATATATATTGTAACGATGATGAGAAAAAACATACTCAGTCGCTCTCGAGTTGTGGATTCTTCTCAAAACAGAACGCGAAGGAACCCTCGTAACTTTAGATTCTGAGTTGTTTTATGATATGATCATCTGTCGTATATTGAAGTAATATATTGAAAAAAAACTGTATTCGATTTAAATTTGCTGTAAAAGCCTCCTTGAATAAAGAATCATTGAATTTGTATTTAAAAATTTGATGTTACTTGATGTTAAGGCATGATACAGTTTAATAGCGTGTTAACTTGGAAAGAGGTCAGTTACTTCTTCAACGCATCAAAACAAAATAATATGGTTTTGGTTGGCGGCACTTCTTTGCTTCTTGTGAGCTAATTAACCACGACGGAACCCTCATACTAGACCAGATATAGAGTTAGAAAATAACGTTTCCTAAATCTACTTACACCACTACACCAATGAAAACTTTATTTTAACAGGTGAAAAGAAGTCAATTTCTATTTCGCAACATTACTTGCGTCACTTAGCAAAAGTATTGCATTGAATGAAAATTTTAAACTTTTTAAGAGAGCTTTCAATAGATGGCACTGTATAAATTTTCTGAAATAAGGTTATTATATTCATTAAATTTAATTAATGATCTAAATTGACAATGAAGAAGTATTTTATTAACAATTGAATCTGTTTGATTATGATATAAATAGGGAGAGTATAAAGTATTAAGGAAAAGGTAAGTAACGGCCTCATAACGTCCCACTATTGTGAACCGGCGTCCTTACTTATAGAAGAGACGTTTTTTAGAACATAAATCCACCGCGCTGCTTCCCTGTGGTTTAGCAGGCTACACATCTATCTCAGAATTACTCTCGAGATATGCAGGTTTCCTGACGATCTTTTCCTTCACCTGAAAGAATAATTAATCACGTAAGTTTGATTTTATAAAGAGAAATTTAGTGCTCATTAACCTCTCAATGTACTGTCAAAAGTATTATGTACATTTTAATATTACTAATACTAATGGACTATCACAAAGGAAAGTATCACAAAGGTCTGCCCAATATTGGCATCCGGAACTTCTCTGAAAGAGAATTCACGTGTATCGCCAATAGGCTACCATGCCTTTTCGAATTAATAGTAGGAATTGAAGGAAACAATACCTAAAGAGTTATTATGTATATATAGTACAGTAGCGAGCTTGTATAAAGACTCTTTTACAAAAGTGAGGCCGGACATAGCCTGTTATAAAGAACGCTTTCAATTCCAAATGGGTCACGAGTTTACTGGACGCTGAATTTATTGCTATGAGCATATTATATACACGGAGACGGGTTGCCTTAATACATTGTGTTATACGTCATATGTTACCAGTGGTCTACTCCGAGGAATTTCATTTCATATTCCTCATGCTATTTAGGAAAGATTTTCATAAAAACATTGTTTGTTGCAATTTCTGGCATGATGGCATCTTTTTAACAACTGAAATTATACATAATATTTTCGAATATCCACTGATGGCGAGGATCCACTGCGCTAAACTTAGAGAAAAAAGAGTCTTGTATTTATAAGGGTCTTATATTAAAAATTAAAACTTACCTCAATGGTTTTCATTGTTATTCTCATCGCTTATATATACAAAACACAAATAATCAATAAAAAATACTCACAGTTTATAAAATACCACAAAAAACTTAACGACCTTAGACGTGACACACGCACCGTTAGTAACGGTCACTTTGTAATAAATATATTTTTGTTTTAACTATTATCTGGTAGTATCTCTAAGCATATTTTGTTACGCTATTTACCGAGAAGCGATATAGATAATACACATTATGACTTAAAATGAAAGATGCGTATATTTGTGATTGCACGAGATGAGACAGAACTATTGTAGCATGTCAACTAGTGGTTGTCAGGGGCGATCTGAGGGTTAAACAAAAATTGCAGATTTGTTTGAATGGCTATTTTATTTGATTCAATTTTTAGTTTGTTTATCTTTTACTTCATCTTGCATTATTTAAAATGAAAGTGATTATCAACTATAAATGTTATAACATTTGCTTATATTAATGTATATTTTATTAGTCTTTAAAGGAAGTAAATAAGGCTTTCCTTATATACGAATCTAGATTGGGCTGGCGTATGCTACTAGTACTTAATACCCTCGAAGAAGTGTCTAGGTACGATTTCCGACAGGATAAAGTACAGCATTGTCTAATTTGTCTAAGTTTCGGTGGGAGGGTTCGAAAATGGCTCCCTCATACCGCTGGAGGAGGCGGGCTACAAGGCAGCGTCTGTAAGCGTAAGTCCTTTCATTGTCGAGAATCCTCAGTCAGATTCATCCGGGGCACCAGGGATGAACGCGAAAGTTGAATCCCTGGTGCTTCATTCATGGATGAAGAGGGTAGCGCTGGGTTTTAGTGGGTATTGCGAGGTCTGCTTGTTCGCTGAGTCCCACACTCCTGACACACGGTCGGGGTCAGTGCATAAAAGCATTTCCCAGCGAGAAAAAAAAAGGGTTGGAAAATGGCTGGGTACAAGTCATAACATGCTTTCATCAAAAAAAAGCGTTAACTATACCTCTTAACTTAATTTTTCTTATACTTTTCAATCTTACGGGTTTCACAAATCCAGAACTACCTAATTAACAGCCAGTTAAGCAATCCNGAAGATATAGAGAGTATACTTGTTGTGTACTATGCCTGCCAATCCGTAGTGGAGCAGCGTGGTGGGTCTATGCTCTAAAAACCCTCGCTCCTTGGAGTGAGGAGGCCTGTGCCCAGCAATGGGACGTTAAAGGGCTGCTACTTACTTTTTACTCACTAAGCAATCCCAATAATAACATTTATGTTAAAACCATATCAATAAAGATTATTTCTTGCTAAACACCCCTTCAAATGGGGTTCAGTTGTTTTAGACACTACAAAAGCAATATGCTGCAAAATATTTATGATAGCTATAAATAAAATAACCATACGAGCTTAAGAGATAACTTTTATTTCGAAATATAGTCAATAAATCTGTGATATTTCGCATATGAATACAATAATATTTATTCTCGTGGTTTATACTATTGAATGTGAATTATTATTTAAAAACCTGCGTTATCCATTAGTTAACCATAACAGGCGATAAATTTCAATAATGAATGTAAAGTATCATTGTATGAAAGGTATTAATTGATTAATTTATAGTTCCTGGATATATTGATGTTTGAAATCCATGATAATTGTAATATAATGCTGGCGCTCTTTAGAGTTATACATAGAACTATAAAGAAAAATGGCACGCCCCCAAATTGACGTCACTATGCTATTACGTCGGTAGTTATAAATAGGGCGATAATGCATTTTAATACAACTTTATTGTCGATTTCTGTACAGATAGCCCTGGTGGATGTTATGTTATGGCGTCATTGAATTAAGAATAAATCTTAGAATATAAGGAGATCAGACTCAAATTCAAACTTTTATGTAAACTCGTACGTACGTATGTATACGTAGTAAATAATGCTAACTAATAAAACTCACGAAGCTCATGCTTTTTATAGCAAAAAACCGGCGAACTATTTACGTATGTACGTATTTGAATAACTCGTGGAACAGTTAATTCAATCCTTTTAAAAGACCTAAGACATTTAGATAGATTGTATCTATTTCCATACACAAGGAATCTGGTATTATATAATGAAACACAACAATATAAAGTTGCTAGTTTACTTTCATATTTTGTGAGGACATGGTATATCCTCAGGTGTTTTTTTAAATAGTTTTACCCCCTACATAGTGGCTTGAATGGCATGGTTTTTATTATAATTTTTGATTTCTTAAAAATACGATTACATTTACATTATTGATTACTCAATTATACTTTGGTTAATTTTTTTACAGAGTATGATTCATGCTTTTAACATGTTAACCTTTATAATAAACATTAGATATCTAGACTATTTTTATATTCTATAATTTTACCAATTTACAATATTTTTACCTTTTATTATATTATACAATTTAAGTAATTTTCTTTTTAATTTCATTTTGCCATTATACAATTTTGTCCACTTTTCTACATATTTCTTATATTGTACTTTTAGCTATTTTGCTACGTGTTATATTTTTACAATTTGACCAGTTTTTATGTATTGATCTTACTATAATATTTTAGATATTTTCTACTTTTATTATATATAATTTTTAATGTATTACTTTGTCTGTTTGTCGAGAATGTTTTGTTGTATCTAGTATGTGTTGGGGTTTTATCTTCCGGTGTATGGTTAGGTCAGGTTAAAATAGTAACATTATATTGTAATCATGATGGTAAAAAAAGGTATCCGAGTGAGTTTGTTGAGGGCTCATCTCAAGTCAGGAAGTAAATGAAGCCTCGTAACTTTAGACTGTAAGTTGTGTAAACTACGCGAAATTATAGAATTTATCTGTGACAATCGGTAATATGTTATCTGCATACGATACAACACTCTATATTTTCAATCAGTTTTACTAACCAATGATCGCTCGACATGACGGGGTATGCGTCATCTTAGGGGCGGGATGGAAGAGGAATCCTTTGTCTAAGTCTCTGCTACAACGGCTCTCGAAGCGTTAACACCGTTTCCAAGATCTTTCGAGAAACGTTAATCGCCAAGCTAGCCTTTAGAAAGAAGACGCATTTCCTGTTTTGCTACATTAACCATCTGCATAGTTTTATTCTGTCGAATCCCTACAAGTTGTTTTTCTCATCATCAGTTTCACCTTGAAATTAATTTGTGAAATAATCTATATTTGCTATCTATATATGTTGTAAAGCCTTACTTGAATTAAGAATTTTTGAATTTGAAAGTATCTTGCAATGTGACATACATTTAATAAGATTGTCAATAAGTAAAGATCCCACAGGTTCAAGCTCCGAGTCATAATAGCTAGAAAAATACTTTGCAGCTGTCCAAAGGTAGAAAGTTAATTCAGCAAGGTGATGTTTCAATCCCGTGCCTCGTAAGGCCGTAAAAAATTTCTAAGCTTGATTAAAATGCAGGTAGGAAACTCAAATCCTCTTCAGGGGTTTGAATTCTGATTATAGTGATATATATTGCTGTCGAAGAACCGATATATTTACAAAGCTGCCGGTTGGAAACGTGCAACCGCTTCAACTAGTTGATTGATGCATGCGATGTGCGGGTGTTAGCCTGTAATGAGTTAGTATTGCGTCAACGTTAGGGATTACGTGCTGGATTGGTATAAACCACGGTGATGCAATATATTTTTATCATGCTTACTTATAATATAACAATATAGAGCCAAATATAAATATGAAGATAAGAAAATTAACAATTTTTAGCCTACGCTAGCGACAAAGTAAAAAATCTATATGTTCCGTAACAACATACGAGTAATTTGTGTATGAAATATGTTTTTATTGGGTACAATTTTACTGTGACATCCTGAGCATAAACAAGAAAAACCTCTATTTTAAGGGCCAGTAGCAATAAGCAGTTTTTATTTATAAATCTTATTCATAAGTAGCAAGAAAAGGGAAGGAAAATATATTTAACAGACTTTAGAAAGCCAATAATATAATTACAGTTTTAGACCACTAAACTCACTCACTCACTTTTTATAAGATCTAAAGGTCGTGGTAACTAGCTCTTAATAGTATAGTTACATGATTGTTTAATAAATAGAAATTTATACAAAAAAAGAACCGCCTTCAAAACAAACTATTCCAAACAAATTAATATGGCTTATACGGTTTGCTCATGTATGCCATCATCAGAACTGGACTAAAAAATAGGACCCTACGACAAGCATCACCATTCATTTCAAAAAAGAATCATCAAGTTCTGTTCACCCAGTCGGAAGATATGAGGTAACAAACATTAAAAAATACAGACGAATCGATAACATCTTCCTTTTTTAAAGAAGTACAATGAATGTTTTTGATTATTGGAACTATGTTGAACGTTGTTTCATTGTGAAGTCGTTTCGTTGATCATGGTCACCTGTGGCTAATTAGGCGTCATAGAAATAAAGCCGACTGACCGATTTCGAAACATTAGCGCTCTAGTTGTCCGTCATTTCGAATCTATTTAGTAGTCTTAGACAAGTAAATAGCGTATTAAATTATTAATTCCAATATGTTATGTTATATCACGTCCTAATCACATGTAATTCTGTAGACATTATCGTCAACTACGCCATAACTCTGTACATACCAACCTAGCCTGCTAATCCCTGATGGGTCTACGCTTTGTTCTATGAATAAGGCCTGTGCCCACCAGTGACACTTTAATAGGCTGCTATTTAAGTTTCCTTACCAATATATCTTTATCTATATTTAAAGTATAGATAGATTGTACCGCAACACTGGGCAAAGTAAATAATGTTTGTAACGTTACATCATCATGTCATTGATTGCTGTAGACGTTATCATCATTAATACCATAGCCCTATATAGTTTCAATCTGAGACGTACAATATTTCAACAAATACAAATATTGCGTGCTTAATACAATGCAATCCTTAGAAAATCGTCTGAAATCCATTTTGATTAGGTATTGAGGCCTGGTCCATCAAGATCCAATCAAATGGAGATACTGTACTGTGCACAGAAATGGTTTTAAAAGGAAATTGACACTGGTATATACTAAAATATACCGAGATCCATAAATAAATTGCGATTGGCAATATTGTATATATTTTTATTCAATATATTAGAGCTTTGTAATCTTGTGTAAATAATATTAATATAATTGTATATATGTAGATTTTGTCTGTTAATGTCACTTTTTGGTACAAATAATTGATAATAGAATAAGCTAAGTTCGACCATGCGTTTATCTGTGGTCTTAATGGGAAATCAGGTAATTATTGACCCTAATATGTATATAGTTTTAATTATAAAAAAATATAATATTTTGGTAGTAAAAATTCAAGTAGGCCTTTTTTATAGCTTGAAAATGTTTTCGCACTGACTGACTGATTACCGGTCAGGAGTGTGGGACTAAGCGATGGAAGAGAATTTGAAAAATTCACTATTTCCCCTTGTTGTCCGGGATGAATCCGCTTGAGGATTAGAGGAGGCAGGGGAAAGTGCGCAAACATGCGTCTCTTACTCCGCCTCCTTTAACAATGAGAGCGTGACAAAGAAGTAGATACACCTGGTATCTACTTCTTTATCACGCTCTCGAACGTGAGCCATCAACTCTCACTGAAAAGCAACGAGCTTACAATGCGCTCCAGCAAGAAGAGGCCGCCTGTCAGAGTCAACAGGAGCTGATGCTTAGATCTCCAGGCTCCACAATCAGTATAGGTGTGTTGCACTACGTAGATAATTAATCCACACTGATGGCTATAGCGTGACTCCACCCGGCCGATTTGGGTATTCAAATTCAAGTAGGCTTGTCACTCACTTCAACCGATGGACGTCCACCGCTGGACATAGGTTTCACCTAATAATGCCCACTATGCCCGATCTTGTGCTGCCTGGCTCCAGTGGCTACCGGCGATCCTCCTCATGTCGTCGGTCCACCTAGTGGAGGGTCTGCCTACACTGCGCCTTCCGGTACGAGGTCGCCATTCCAGCACCCTTGAACCCCAACGTCTATCGTTTAGTCGTACTATGTGCCCTGCCCATTGCCATTTCAGCTTCGTGATTCTTAGGGATATGTCGGTGACTTAATACTTCTACGGATCTTCTCATTTCTGATTTGATCGCGTAGAGAAACTCCAAGCATAGCCCTCTTCAACGCACGCTATGTGACTTTGAGTTTTCGAATGAGGCCCATAGTCAAAGACCACGTTTCTGACCCGTAGGTGATCACTGGCAATACGCACACGATATTGGAGGAGAAGATCTTACGTAGCTATCCGAACGCTGTCCAACCGAGTTGGATCCAGCGGTTGACCTCTTTCTCCAAATTGAACCTACCTAGCTGGACTATGTCACAGGTATGTATATTCGCTAACAATTTCGAGTGCAGAGTTCCCATCGATAACTGGGTGGAGCGAAACATGGATATTGGAGATAACTTTCGTCTTATCCTGTTGAGAAGCTCTGTTGAGGTCATTGAGCACAGTATTAAGATATTCCAGAGTTTCATCCATAATGACCACGTCGTCGGTAGGCTTGTCAGGCTCTTTTAAATCATCAATTGTGTTCGTTGGTGATGACCATAAGTAGTAGTTAGCTTGCAAAAACCTTTATAAGCCACTGTAAAAGGTTTACGAGTTCCGGGTAAAGAGCTTACTTAGCCTCACGCGTCTTAATGTTAATTAAATACACAAAATAGCACTTCACAACGCTAACCGTTCGCATGCCCCCTTATCGGGAACCTAAAGCGCAGCACCATAAGCTTCGAACGAGTCACGCGACCTGACGATTAAACCGTCCATTTTTTTATCATAATATGTTTAGCGTTCCTTTGCAAAATAAATTGTTCTTATGTAAATAAAAGAAATCCATATTATGTTGTCATGAAGTGGTAAAAAAGGATAATTTACTGGGTGTTTGATCTGAGCTATTCTCAGGACAAGATGAGAGAGTTCTTTCGTAATTTTAGATTTTAAGATGTACCTTAATATCGTCGTCAGGTTAATAATGAAAATAATGTGGTAAAACCAAAAGTGCTGTAAAGGCCACCTTGAAATGAAATTAAAGTAAAAAGACACACAAGTTAAAGGAAAAATATATACTTTATTGACTAATTAAATTGGAAGAAATATAAATTATCAAAGATTTTTTTCTTTAATTTAGTATAGGAGCAAGTAAGTAGATCTACGTGAGATAATTTTATATTACAAACGATACAAAATTAGTTAATTTAAGGATTCTAAAGGGCTGAATGTCTACTAGAATAAATAACTTTTTATTTAAATTGATTCAGTGTAATTCAATTCTTCACAAAGCTTAAATTAAGTCTATATACACAATTACGCCATTACTATCAGGTATCCATTTAAAATATCATAAGAGTGATAGAAAAGTATTTGAACAAAGTGTACAAAATGTTAATGTGATCATTAAAATAGCATAGAGGGTTTTAGGATGGTTACATTTGATACTCTGAAATTACCGTTATCTTAGGATTCCGGATTATTAGTACAGGGTTTCCGTGGATACCTGTACCCTGTATTTAACCCCTTATTGGCAAGATATATTTTAATGCTAGGAAAGTTGAACTACAAATGACGATTTATTATAAATAAAATGTGGAGTCCTTAGTGTATTTTTACGTTGGTAAAGGAGTAATTTTATCAATGTTTAAATCAATGGTTAATCATTTTAGTACATTGCCTTCCTAATGAAACTGAATTACAGCACATGGGTAAGATAGTACATTTGTTGGGATATTATGGAGACATGACTTTTAAATTTTTTTCATATATTTTCCTGAATAATTTACTTTTAATATATCTCTTGAAATATTCGTTACATAGGGTCAAACATATACTAATATTATTGTAAATTGTAACCCTGTTAACATAATGGAAATAAATTTTACACGGTAGAACTTCTAACTTACACAGTGAGTTGATTGGTTCCATGTCATTCATAATGTAAATACAATTTGACAAGTTGCCCATTACGAATAGGTACAGAGCAGGAAATTACTGAATACATTCAATTGACTCTATCAGGTAGGTGCTTGATCACCCCATTGCGTGACGACTTCACGGTGCTCTTTATAAGTACTTTATGACGTGAACTCCTTGCTTAAAATTACAGGTTACAATCCTACTTTGAAGTTATGTTAACACAAAAAGGTCGACTAAAATATTTTGGGTAAAAGAAGTCATTATAATACATGTTAATTTATGAATTTTCAAACAAAAAATAAATGTCCTATGCTGAAATGGTACTTACACTTGCTTCTGTAAGTCCCTGCTGTTACTCCTCACTAATTTGAGAGGATATGTAATACTATTCTCCGATTTTTCTTTATTATATCACATAATTTACTCTTCTTATGCCACCAAAAAATAATTTTAAAACACAGTCATTGTCCAATACTAGTAGACAACGTTGACAGAATCTAAGAA
The DNA here is from genome assembly GCA_015832385.1 of Elymnias hypermnestra. NCBI lineage: Eukaryota > Metazoa > Arthropoda > Insecta > Lepidoptera > Nymphalidae > Elymnias > Elymnias hypermnestra. Next base: position 3,738,012 of record JACTOM010000110.1, on the reverse strand, counting down.
CTCTCTAACTTCCAAAATACATAGCTTTTTATAGCTTTAAATTTACAACCACCAATAAAGGCTCCCAATATTTTTGTTATAAATATATTTGACACTTATAATAGATTTCCCAGTAAGTTATAGAGAATATAATATGTCTAATTGTAAGTATGTGTCAAATATTACGATGATTCTATAGAGAATTGGCTTCAATTTGAATATTTCGATAAATAAAAAAAAAAATGTAATTGGTATATCCTATTTTAATTGTAATTTCTATGGTTTGGTGTCCAGCAAGAAAAACTTAGGAAATTTCTAATTTGTCTATGTCTGGAATGGTACGAGGCTAGGGCCATGGCTAGTTACAAGGCTATCATCAAAAACGTGCCGACAAAAGAAAGTAAATTGCGTTGCGGTACGTTGTTATGTCAAAAGAATGAAGACATTTTTTTATTACTACTTATTTCTGCGCGTTACCATCCTAGACTGTAGAATAACTTTAGATTATTTTAAGGTTTTGGCAGAGGCTACTAATCAAGGCGAGGATCTCATGTACTGCAGCTTGACAAGCTTATTGCTAGGACATTGTAGCTGTTAAAAATTTATGCTGATTTCAAAAGCTGAGTCATAAGGTTTATACCAAAACCATACACTTTGCAGTCTATATGAAAAAATACCACTTTGCGATACCATCGCGAACATCCTGCAGAAAGAGGCACTAAGCAGGCAAATGGAGCTTATGGCAGATGCTACTCCTTCTCATCGGAGGAGAAGGGGCGCCAGGATGCGCAATTCTGCTCGAATGCTCTCCCTCAACTAAACTCTTAAGTCGGATTACGTCAACGGACATTTGGACCTCAACACCTGAATGAAGTGGGTTTTAGTATGTATCCTGGTACGACCAGCGAGTCCCACACTTCCGGGTGTAAAATTATACTTCATCGGGCGTGCATAAAGTATTACCCAGCGAAATAAAAAAATATGTTTACGAAATATGGGTAACAGATGGTTAAGGAGAAGATTTCATCTTTTAAATGTAAATCTTTAAAATCATAATTGTAACCCTACGAGCAAAGAGGTGCCAATAAATATAGAAACTGCTTTCGGGTATGACGTTATAAGGAGGTTAAGTATTAGTTATATATCAGATCAGGTTATACAAAGAGTTCCATATGTTACATAACAAGGTTTTTTTCTCCTTTTCGAAAAGCAAGTATTGTATTAGTTATTAGAGGAAAAATATTAACAAATCCTATAAGAAAAACAAAATTTTAAACTCCTTTGAAGTCGTTTACTTCGACTACACTTCCTTAACGTCCATAAAAATTGAAAGTTATAAGATTATGCAATGAGCTTCCCAAGTTTTATGATTAAATGTAAAATTCTTCTCAATCTGTTTGTCAACAAAGTTCATACAACAATTTGCATAACAGAAAGTATATTTATCTTTTTAGAATATTTTACGTTACTCATTTCTTGTAATTTCACCTGTTGGTAAAATATTGTATAAGCCTTGTTAAAGAGCAATATTTTTTGTTATCTTACGTACTGTGTAAATGTTTACTTATAACAAAATAAATTAAAATACTTGAAATAGTAGTAGTGTAGGCCTTATATATAATTTAAATCTAATCTTAGAACATTTAAATGGAGTGATAAAACATTTAAGGATGATGTACTCTATACATACAATATTTTAAAAATATATATCGGAGAATAAGAGAGCAAGGAAAGAAGCATAAAGAATGGGTAAAGGGTTCTCCGCCGAAATCGTCATTAATGGCATCTATAATTTCCATACTGTGGGCGTTTGTTGGGTATGCTGGTATGTTGGTGCAATCAAACACTTCACTAATTAACTCAGATTATAATGTTCAATCACTTAATGTTCCCGACCGGCGGGCCGTCACCCGAGAACTGCCGAGAATTGCCGGCTGGACTGACACTTATTGACTCTGCCCCCACGACGATAGACAGATGGCGCCAGCGTTCTACAGACTATTGTACACGGACCAGTGATCCACAGACTATTGCACTCCGACATATATATAATATATTAGATTCATTTCCATGTCAAATCACTTGCTAAAAGAATTAAATATAATATTAACATGCAGGAAAACAATAAAGAGTAATGTAAAAAAGTGAGAAGTCTACAAGTTTTCATAGTTTAAGTAAAAAGAATTTACGAAAAATTCGTTTAAATTCTATTTATATTTTTAATAAAAAACGCGAAATGATTACCGTAACGACGTTATATTAAAACGAAAGAATTTAACAAGATGTAGTATGCAAAAATTCAAATAACTTCCTACGCCATTTTGTATTTTGTACATAAAATTTCACACATAGCTTATTAAGGAATTATTATTAAAAAATGTATTTTATTAACGATTGCAAAAGTTTGTAGCGATTGAATCAAATAAAAACCATGTTAAGTGACCTGCTTTCATTCAAATATGTTTAGTGGAAAATAGGAAATCGTAAATTTATACAACACACACTATAAAACGAAACGTTCTTGAATTTATTTTTCAGTATCCAATGAATTAATACAAATGCTAGATCTATTAAAATATATCCAATTTACATACATTACATATTTGCATCCATTACAAATGTTGAAATTATAAATTCTCTAACACATTATTCGATTCGGTTTATAGGTATAAAAATTCTTTAATTTGTATTAAATATTTATTTAAGAATCGGTATTAATTAATATAGTTGTTTGTATAACAGTAAGTTAAACATATTTTTTAAGACAGACGCTGACACGGCTTCGTTTGTGCAATGGTGCAAACTCTCGCATCGCTAGTGGAGGTTCCAGATTTGATCCATGGTAGAGCAGATTTAGAGAATTGTATTTTCTGATTAAGTTGTCTTGATTGGTGAAAGTCGTCGGAATTGGTTGGAATTTTACCAAGTTATCGCACATTCATTGGCCCGAATTAAAATATTTTATATGTTACATATATGTCGGAAAATAAGAGAGAGAATGGAGCATAAAGCATAGTGGCGTAGGGTATTCCGCCAACATCATCATTAATGGCAATCATAATTTAATTTCCATATTGTGGGCGTTGGTGGGTAATCAAACTCTTTATTAATTAATTCGGATTATAATGTTCAATCACTTAATGTTCCCGATTCCCGTTATCAATTAGTCGACCGCTCTGGCGGTCCGCCACCAGAGAACTGAAGAGACGCGCGCCGGATTGCCACTATTGACTCTGCCCCACGCCGATACAGATGGCGCCAGCGTTCCACAGACTATAGCACTCCGACATATATAACTTTCGAATATAACTATAAATTATATTTAAAAGATACATTTTACCTGTATAGCATGTGGTAAGTATTTTTGTTATTGCTGACAGTTTTAGCGCTTGACTGATGGTAAGTGATGATACAGTCTAAGGTGGAAGTGCGCAAATCTGATAAGAGGCGATATACATCATATGGTTTCTACACAGCATCGTACCGGAACACAAATCTCTTTGTTTGGCAAAGTAGTAACTTGCCTCGGTAGAAGTCTCCCACCAATCCAGACTCAGAAAAATTAATGGATTTAGACCGGGAATAGAACCCAAGTCCTCTGCTAGGGATGCAACGTCAGAGCCTGTAGGTAGACTATAAAAAAGTATTTTTATGTTTATAGTTCCATTCTGTTTATACAAATCGAGTAGAAGTAAACAGCAATTTTCTTGTAAGACATATCATATTATTGATTACATTATAATAATTCCTAGAAGAGTAGTTTCATAGATAAAATCTATAGACGGATATAATAGTTGGCGCGAATAAATTTCGCTATCGGGTAATTACGCTGGAAAGTGGAGTCAATTTCACTAGGAAATTGAATGAAAACACTTCACCTCGGCGCTTCCCCGAACGTCCGAGTAAGGAAAAATATTAGTTTTTAGATTGCGAAAATTATGAATTATATGAGTTTTATCTACTTTCCAGTTTAATGACACACCTTTTTAAATTGAAAATTATTTCCATTACACTTTTCATGAAAAAGCATTTCTTATAATATTGTGATATTAATCATCAAATTTATGATAGTGGCTGTAACCAGTGGTTTCACCTGGGTACTTCAAGATCTCGTGGAAATATTGGGGATATCCAATATTTATCTGATTGAATTGTCAATTTTAACTATTGTCGAAGCCATTAACACAAAGCTCGTAAATTTAAATATAGAAAAGTCATCATTATCGATCCAGCTATTTATTAGGAGATGCGTACAGAATAGTTATATTTTAAGATAAACTTATTAATAAATTCGAAATCAAATATTCTTTGCTCATGTAGACTTAATAAGTTATTTCCAATCGCCATTAGTCTATCCATTGGTAAGGGAAATATTTCTGCCATCAACTAGGTTACATAAGCTTTTCAGTCGGATTCATTCGGGTCACCAGGGATGAATGCGAAAGTTGAACCCCTGGTGCTTCATTCATGGATGAAGAGGGTTCCGCTGGGTTTTAGTGGGTATTGCGAGGTCTACTTGTTCGCCGAGTCCCACACTCCTGACACATAGTCACATAAGCTTCAAATACGCAATAATAACTTACTTTAAGTCTCTCTTTTCTGCGGTGCGGTATGACAGACGATATTTCCGACGAGAAGGAGAGACGGGAGGCGCAATTTTGCCCGCCTGCTCGGATTCATCCGGGGCGCCAAAGCTGAATGCGTCAGCGGACATCTGGACCCAATCATCTGGATGAAGAGGATTACGCTGGGTTTTAATAGGTATCCTGCTACAACCAGCGAGTCTGCAAGTTTATGAATAAAGCATTTCCCAGCGAAAAAATAATGTAAAGTGTGTGCGTACAAAGTACACATGTCAGAAGTGAAACTTCTTTGGCAAAGTAATTTTTTGTTTGTTTGTTTATATTTATAAAAACTTAAACCTTTACTTTTCCTAGAATTAAAGGCAGGGGAAAAGGAAGATACGTTAGGAATTTAATGAATTTGATTGTCATTAAAATATTATAAGTGTCGAAAACTAATATATAATGAAATCTCAAATGACGAATTGTAAATAAAAATGCCACCTTTTTGTCAATATTAGAAATTATTAATTAAATTTTGTTTTTGAACTTAAAATTTGCAAAAGAGAGTTTATGAAATATATATATATTTTAAGAAAAATAGTATATTAAATGACGATTGTCAAATTAAAATGCCACATGTTATTTATAAATATTATAACTACCTAAACTTCAAACGAATTACCATAAAAAACGCTGCACAACTTCGTGGCACTAATCACGCGTTTCATCCGTAAAAAAATACCGTTATGCGCCTAAAGAAGGTTCACTTCAAAAATCGGATGCAGTTCGACCCTTGCGAATCTTTTGTTTGCGTACCTTAAGTTAAAGTAAAGTCTTACTTTAAGTACCACATTCAGGTGTATACAAAACTAAATTTTTTCTAATACTGCTAGCAACTTATGTATTACCTCTAATGTATTTTATGACGATTAAACTTCAATTTGTGAAAAATTTTAGAGATGCGCAATAGAAACAGCTCATAATAAATAATGTTTAGCTAAAATTAAAAGGTTTTCTTAATACTAAATGTATACAGTTCATGTTCTTTTAATAAACAATGAGATAATTTCGAAATATATTATTTCTCTTTGCCCTGAGCTATAAGGGCGACGTTTATTACCATCTATTCTGCTCTTAGTTTCATTAAAATTTCATATTATTATACACGATATTAAGTAAAGTACAGTATTATTAAGACATGTTGTTTGCAATTGTTAATTACTCGATGAAACCATCTTCGTAATTAACTTCGATCACTATATAACATGTAAACTAATAACAATAAAAATATTGAATTTAAGTTTGCTAGATACTCCTTTGTATATAACTACGAGTATATTATTTATCATCATGTTGTGAAACTTTAACGCGTCGTTGTGTGAAAATATGTAAAACGTTGCATGTTAGCCCCACACACTAATTAACGCGTGGAACTACCGCACTTTCCTGACAAAATCATACAAAATCTGGTAGATGCGAATCATCGATTTTTTTTAAGTAAGATACAGGTTACGTGTGTGTAAGGTAAATAAAACAATGTACATACTATAGGTAGGTGCTGCGAGAGAAATGAATCACTGAACCTAGTGGTAAGAGAGGCGACGTGGCGACGCTTCGCTTGCGTCGGTCTCACGCGATACTGTAAATCTTACATCAAAAATAGGATGAACCATTTTATAACTATATTAATTTATAAGGTGTTATTCGATTTAATAAATGTTACAGATTTATGTATTCTATTCATATATATAACGTATAAAAAGTGAGTACGTACAAAGTACACATGTCAGAAGTGAAACTTCTTTGGCAAACTAATTTTTAAGAATTGTTTTTATTTAAACAAATCTAAAACTTTAGATTTCCGGGAGTTAAAGGGAGGGAAAAAGGAAAGTATGTTAGCAATTTAATGTATTTAATTGACATTAAAATATTAAAAGTATCGAAACTTAATACAAATAATTTATTGAAAATATTATATAATAAAAATTTATTAATTAAAGTTGTATTAAGTTATTAAATGACGAGTGGCAAATTAAAATGCCACATCTTATTTGAATATATATAAACTACTTAACATTCAAACGATTTAGCGTAATAACTGCTGTACATATTCGTGACGCTCTAAGCACACGCGGTTTGATGTTAGTTTGATTCAATTTAAAACTATACGTGATGAATATGAGATCTAAAAAAGTGGCTCCTTTCGTAATGTGACGTTGATTATATAACGCGGATGATACCACTTGTTTTCTACATTTACAAGAAATTTAGGACATTTAGCCTTGTTCTAATAAGCTCATCAATTACTTCCAACAATTGCAACGTAAAAACAATCACGTGAAATACGTCGCACTATACCTTTAAGCAATAACAAGAAAGATATGTACAATATAACATCATAAATTTAGAGGTAATAAACGTAGATTGTCTCATGATAATGTTAACGATATATTTGCTATTATCCGAACCTTTCAAAAAGAGACAAGGTGAGAGACAATGTACGAGAAACTCGCATAATTCTCAAATAAACTGAACACAAAATTTTGTTATTATTCATACGAATATAAAGAGGAATTCGATAAGCGTAAAACGTATGAAGACTTCCTCACGTCTTTATTTATTTTAGATTACTTTGGGCTTGACGAAGTTAGGATGCGAGCAGTGAAAATATCCGTGGATAAAAAGGCTTTGCAAATAACAAACTTATGCGACCGTGAGGTAAGGAAAAATCGCTAAGTTTTTCAATTTTACCTCACAAGTTCAAAATTATTCACGTGTAAATTTTTGATAGCGTCAACGACTATATGACCATAGATTCTTTATAGACCACATTTCATATTATCCCTTCGACTGCCCGACCGCGTTTTATTGGCCGGTTTTTAACCGAGTAAACGTCACCTGCCCGCACGGACACTTTTGCGGCGGTTGCCCCGCGGATCGAATGACGTTCTAAAGTGGCTCATAGGACTTGTTCAAGAACGACTACCCAATGTTAAAATTGTTTATATTTTCTAATACTTAAAGTATACAATATTATCTTTTCTTTATTAAATTAAGACTCTGGTGTGGCGTCATGTTCCGCTAAACTTTCAGATAGTGAAAAAAGTCCGTCTTGTATTTATAGGCTCATATCTAAATAAGTAAAACTTGCCTCAAGGGTTTTCATTGTTATTCACATTACTTTTATAATTAAAACAAATTATCAGCAACACAATCAATCACAAAACTCACAGTTGATAAAATACTACAAAATACCTTAACGACCTTCGACACTACACGCACTCCGTTAGTAACGGTCGCTTTGTAACTTATTTATTTTTTGTTTTTTTCTATTAATGATTTATTTTTCTATTATGAATTTAAAAAAGGAGATGCTTATATTTCTGATTGCACGAGTTGAGGCAGTACTATCGTATCATATCAACCGCCAGTTGATACGGATAGTCTAAGGGTTATTATTGTGTGACAAAATTTGTTTTTGTTTTCTTAAACTACGTACTGAATTTGTAATTTCTGTTAAAGTACATATAAAATTTTGAGAAAATTTTAACAATATTTACTATTTGAAATGATTAATATATATTTCCTGACTTTTATTTTTCTGAAACCCAGAACTAAAGCATTTTTTTTTATTTGGAGTGTCTTTAGTTGCTAGGCCTACTGGCTTTTACAGCGTAACACCAAAGTTATTTTTTTGTTTATTGATATATATAAATATAACACCCCCAAAAACGAAATAAAAGAGGCTATAGACTCAATATTTCTTACATGAATTACGAAAGTTCAACGATCTGTGTTTTGGTACTTTTAGCTGGAGTGAAATATTATCATTTATTGAAATAAATAACAAAATTATAATCTTTAATTACCTTCTAAATCTGTCGTATATAATTCATGATAACATGAGTAAATTGTGTTGTTTAAAATGTTTTTGTTGTTCAAATTAAGCTGCTCGTCTCGCCTAAAGTAGCTTTCACTTAAAAAACTGTAATCGATAATGCTTCAGGCTTTACTATTAAATTTATGGAAGTCACTGGAATGGACTGACGGAGGTCTTAATCTTGCAAATTTATGCAAGTCGCCGACAATACGTATAACCGTCTTCGCTTTAGATACGTGATCTAAATCCTATTCGACGCGTCATTTCAGCCGTAAAACGGTTAGCAGTTGGCACATTTGCCGAATAATTCCCGTTTCCCTAGCGGCCTATTCACCAATCCGATAGAATTTGATATTCAAATTTATTACAACATCGACATAACATGTACTTCTGTGTTCCGATATCAGATAGCACTTAATATTCAAAGTCTCTGGAACATTATTATTGCATATATCCTTGTCGTTAGTGGCTTTATTTATATACGCTCGTAATTTATTTGTCATCTATTGTTCGCTACTTTCTCCCATTTTAGTCAATTTGATAGATAGTTTTCATGTTGAAATTTCGATATTTTTGTTTACTTTATTAATTTATATTCGTATTAAATTCTGATAAAAAGGATTTATGAGTCAAGAGTGAATGGGAAAGTTGGAAGGGGAAGACCATGGTAAACATCCTTGGACCAAATCTAGGACATTTTAAATAAGGGTCAGGTCAAGAGAACTCCAAACCGACGAACTTGTATAAAAGGTTTAATGAGAGTGAAATAAGCGAAGGAGATACTCGTATGTAATGATCGTAGCCAGTGGAAGGACCTGGTCTCCGCCTACCCCTATGAGAATGAGGCGTGATGCTATGTATGTATGTAACTTCTTATTCGCGATAAACATAAAAACTCCTGAACGGATTTAGATACAGTTATCACAACAATACAGTTAATATTCAGGAAGGTTTATAACTAAATAATTTCAGTGTTATGTGTTAATTTCGGCGACAACAGCAACGACTTTTACCTGCTTTATAAAATTATAAAGTCGTATAGTTCATTATTGGTATTTGTAGATTTCTAACGCGCAGTGGAGCAGCGTGGTGTGTCTGTGCTGAAGAACCCTCTCTCCTATAGGTGAGCTTTGTGCGCAGCAGTGGGACTAGACGAATAACGAATAAGTGATTATAAATAGATCCGACTAATCGATTTCAAACAATAGGGCTCTAAAGACCATACAGGTAGTGATAAAGCAGCATTTGTTGATTGTTTAAGATAGATAGCTTTAGTAGCGATTTCTCTCTGGGTCTCTGACGCAGTCGAAGTCATTGGCAGAAATTATAAAAAAAGAATCATAGAATAAATGTTGATTTGTAGAAAGATAAATAATAAAAATATGGTTGAGAACGAAATCAGCGTGTGCATTTTATAGCCCAAATATTTTAATAAACTTTATGGAGCAGTAAACTGGGAACTTCTGACATCAACGTAATTTATTTGATTTAACCATTCCAGATTATTAGCTTCACAACTCGAGTATCACGCAAATATGAAGGTAAATAAATATTTACATAAATTTCATATTACAAACGGCACCTAAGAGAAATCAGTAATAATTTTGACTAGCGAATATAGAGTTTATATCGACAGTAGTTGTCTCGCTGTATTAATCGCGTAGTTTCGATTCCCGTGGGAATGTGGCACAACCTATTACTAAGGAGCAAATACAAAAGGAATCTACGTATATGTATCTGTATCCACGTGTGTATATAAACGTTTTGATAGATTAATTAATTCTTTTTTTATTGTGATATTGATAAATGATAGAAGTCTAATTTTGAATATGTGTTCTTGTTTTACTTTTATTATATCCTGATCTTCTTCTTATTGAGCGTTTCAAATTAGCAATAGTTGGCAGTCAGTTTTGCCTCTCAGCTCAGCGGCGTTTCTTATAGTTGTCCAAGCGAGCATGTTTCTTAACCAGGACTTCTTTCTGCATTTACCAATCTCTTTTGCTACAAACTTTCCCTATCAAGATGAGCTGTTGGAGCTCTCGTGTCGATGTACATTACTCAGATATGCGACTTTTTCACCTAAAGTTTCGGTTTTCCATCCATCCATCCATCGCAGAAATTTCACATTCCTTTCATCCATCCTAATACCTTTCCTGTCTAGCTAATGGTCAACATCCGACGAAATGTTTACGTCTTAAATGCATTAATCCGCTTCCTGGGACCATCTTTAAGCGGCCATGCTTCATATCTATATAAAAGAATTGGCCAGATGTAGCATTGGATCTGTCAAGTGCTCAAAGAAATTTTGATGCCGTGGATATATGGGAAAATCAGAATATGTATCAGCGTTGAATAATTTTTCGCTAATATATAAAGACAAGCTGTTTCCCGCGGAGAAACCCATGTAGTTCTTAATGTTGTGGGAATATTGAACTGGTTTGTAAGCATCTAAATCTGAAAGAAGTCACATTGCTAATTTTCAAGTCAACCGGACGAATCTAGTGAAAGAGTGAATGATTATTATTAGCATACATATATAAGTGGGATGATAAAGGGAATCTTTATCTTTTCAATAAATATTTAGAGTACAGTTCGGGAATAATAATATATTACGTAGTGGAAAACAAGTTCATTTGTATATATGTCAAATATTGTTTTTATCTCATTTATTTATACCAGTAGTTCGCTTGGAAGTTCCCTGTAAATGTATTTAGTTTGCTGTAACAATCGGCGACAGTTGCATTAGCGACTGGGGTGTAATAATTTACTGCATACGAAGACATTGTTACTGCAGACAGTATATTTAGATATACTACAATACACTAAGATACACATCTCATTGAATTTGAATACAATAATCCTATTTTGTATTGTAATTAAGAAGGTTTTGACAGCCTCGCTGGCGTAATGGTGCGCATAATTGCTTTGCAAGCACAGGTCAAGTGCTCAAATTATTCAAATTCTGATGTTAAATACAAGGCAGTAATAATGTTTATACAAAGATACGGTCCAGTACAATGCTGGTGTGTACTTCTTACCAGATTATCACTCTACTATTATAGACTGTATCATAACTTACCGTTAGGTGAGATAACAGGTAATTTTTCAACTAACGTGAAAGTTTAAAAAGAATGAAGGAATGATTAAATGAAAGTCATTAGTCAGTTGGATACATTCAACCCAAGAAACGAATTTATTTATTAAAGTAGTATTTATTTATTTCATATACTTAGGTAATAATGTGTAAATTTATAGACTTTATTCAGACCCTATATGGTCGCACTACATAACATTAATGTTTTTAATTTTTATTAAGCGACGATCAAATAGTCTTATTTTTAAATAGTAGTATACAAGTGTTAGTTTATGAGTATGATGTTATTAACACAGGTCTTAATGTTAATTAAATTCATTTAATTACAAAGTTTAATTAGCTTATTTTAGAAGACTGAGATTCTAGCGTTAAAAATGTCTATATATAGATTAGCAAACTTTAAATATAACCTGACTAAAAGGTTGTAATAAGAGGTGTTATAAAAATAAATGACAAGAGGAAATATATTGCTTGTGAATGAACGAATAAAGCTATGGATGTATGAACTAAGCAAAGCAATGAAAGAACGAAGAAATAAATGTATATAAAGATAATGTAAGGTAAGTAGAAGCCTATTAACGTCCCACTGTAGGGCACAGGCCTCCTCACTCATAGGAGAGGGAGAGAGTTTTTGGAGCATTTAACTGCTCCACTGCGAGTTGACAGGCATAGTACACAAATGCATTCTCTATTTCTTCACTCTCATAGTCCGGTCTAACTGGAATCCGACGCAACCGGAGAGAGGTTAGACTCGGCGTGCTGTTCGAAGCACTGGGGTGAAGAACACCATCAAATTCTCAACTTTGGGCAAATATTGAGATGAGATTAATCTGGGACCCGGGACGCCGACCCAGTACCCTACGTCTGTAATTCAACAAGTTAACCACTAGACCAATGAGGCAGTTTTATGATCAAATGAGCGAACGATATAAGGTGAACTAAGGGTCAGTACGCTATACGTACTTTAGAATTGCTCCCGAGGTGTGTAGGCGTCTTATCCATTCCTGCAGATAAAGAATTGTACACGTTAAGCAACGAATCAAAATGAAAGTTTTTATAAAAAAAAAACACAATTTTCTTTCAATACAACAACTGCAAAATCTGCACATTAAAGAAATAGCAAGCTCCTTTTAAACCTCATAATCACGTTCGTATTATATCTCTAAAATAACTTACGCTGTCGAAGTTTTAATGAGGAGTATAGCATATAAGTGGTTAACACTTTCATTATAAAAATTTAAACATATACGAGACTGAATTACTTGTCCTAGTTTAAATTCTCGCTTTGAAATAGTGGGGAAAATATTTTAATGCAGTACGACGTTATTTATTGGTAGGAACACAATAATACGGTGAAATATTTTAAAATTCCTCATATAAATTACATCAAACTCTCCATTACTTCATGTTGATATAGTTTTTACAAATATGTATGTGGTGATACATTGATTTATTATTTTTTTGAAAGAAACTTACACCGTGATCTATTGAATACTCACGTGATACTTTCAATGTTTATTTATTCGTAAAGGCTTTTAAAAATTTAAGCTGCATGATGTAGTAAAAGACTCTTTTTAATATTGTATTTGTTACATTGAGAAATGTTTTTTCTACGGCACATTTTAAAATGATTTATTCAGACGATTTAATTGAAATATTACGAGGGAACCTGCATATTTCGGAAGTAATACTGGGGAATGTGTATCCTGCCATTCTGAACTGGAGCAGCCTAGTAGGCCTATGCTCTAAAAACCCTCTCTTCTATGAGTAAGACGGCCTTTGCTCAGTTGTGGGACGTTAATAGGCTGCTACTTAACTTACCTTTTATAGAATAATCCAGCCTGTCACCACAACGCTATCAAGGCTCATTATTCGGTAAAGATATGTATTATTAATTGATGAATAAAAGAAAGTGTTCTATATGAAAAAAACTATTATTGATAAAACATAGAATAAATTAAAAATATTTTCAAATTTTTAACCGAGTTCAGCAGAAGGGGACGTGATCAATTACTTTGTGTTTTTTTTATCTTCGTTATCTCATAACTTTCAAATGGGGTAGGGTCTCATTTTTTTCCCGTTCTGGCCATCATTGGAATCTAGGAGTAAATCGTATAAGTCTTAAATTTGCATTAATTACGTGCGCGACAAATGCACGCATAACTAAAGATGACGCGAGCTAATTTCCATGATTCGTATTTATTGGGAAGGACTACTTCAAGGGTTGTTTGATGATAGTTTTGTCAGGTTTTTATCATGGGATCCATGACGAAGTAATGGAGCTCTTCAATTCTTAGGAGCAAATGAAAGATATTCAGCAGAATCTTTTATAGGCTATTCGGATATTAGAGTTACCCACCGAGCGTCGTTATAGTCTAGTGATTGTCGTATTCAAATATGATGATCTGTAGAACTCTTCTACGGCTTACAGTAGGTGGGCACGCGGGACACACCTACCTTGTGTGACGCCGTCTCCAAATATAAGAGTACGAAGATTTTATTGTAAATATTAGTTTGTTTAGAATAGTTTCTTTAGAAGGTGGTTCTTTTTTTCAGTTTGTATATCCGTGATATTGTAATAATATCGAATTTAAGGAAACAAATAAATTTATAGTTATATAAAATCGCTCAAATCTTCTTTATCATAAATAGCAGATCATAAATAACAGATTATTTAACAGGAAACATATTTCTTGAATGCAAATAACTTCAAAGTATCGATAAATAAGATATTGAAGAGCGCTTTCAGCTTGCATAGGCTTAATTTATACAATTGCAATGCGGCCTGTTGGTTTGATCCCCTTGATTGCATCGAGACGAGACTGCATTCAGTCTGAGATCTAACTATAATTGGCATTTATCCCTTCTCGTAATCTACAAAGAGCTTTGTGATTCATTTTATAAGAAAAACTATGTTTTTTTTTTAAATGATACAGCTTATACTTTCTATTTAAAAATCCTTGACAATTTCAATGAAACAAATCTATTTATTACATTGACACTTCTAGACCACAGAAGCGAATTTCATCAAATTTGGGCACAAAGATAGACAATACTTGAGAAATATTTGAAGGAAAATATACTATATACGGTTACATACCACGATAATGTTTTTGTGAATTTGTCGATATTTCGGCCCAATTGCATGGGCCGTGGTCGCGACGAGACTGCAGTGGCTTGGAGTTGCTGTCAGGGGCAGAATCTTTCTGCCCTGCGGCGCGTTCTTTTTAATGGTGTCGGTACTTTGTACGTTTTTCGGCATACTGTAATCACAACGTCATTTTTTAATTTTGATACTCTAAATCGCTTGCCTTTTTGACATATATCATATATTGAGAAATATTATAAGATATTACTCGAGGACAAGTCGTGGGGAAACGCTAGTTGTTTTTATAATGACTTGTAATACGTAGTTTTTGTGTCTTTATGCTATCAGAAGAAAGCGAATAGCGTCACTAGTGAATAGGGCTTGGGCAAGTAGCAACAGCATTCTGAGCATGTTAATGGCCAGGTATGATTCTCCGGTATATNAGATTTTATTGTAAATATTAGTTTGTTTAGAATAGTTTCTTTAGAAGGTGGTTCTTTTTTTCAGTTTGTATATCCGTGATATTGTAATAATATCGAATTTAAGGAAACAAATAAATTTATAGTTATATAAAATCGCTCAAATCTTCTTTATCATAAATAGCAGATCATAAATAACAGATTATTTAACAGGAAACATATTTCTTGAATGCAAATAACTTCAAAGTATCGATAAATAAGATATTGAAGAGCGCTTTCAGCTTGCATAGGCTTAATTTATACAATTGCAATGCGGCCTGTTGGTTTGATCCCCTTGATTGCATCGGGACGAGACTGCATTCAGTCTGAGATCTAACTATAATTGGCATTTATCCCTTCTCGTAATCTACAAAGAGCTTTGTGATTCATTTTCTGAGAAAAACTATGTTTTTTTTTTAATGATACAGCTTATACTTTCTTTTTAAACATCCTTGACAATTTCAATGAAACAAATGTATTATGCAAGAATAACTCTGTTTATGCTGTTGCCACTTCTAAACCATAGAAGCGAATTTCATCAAATTTGGCACAAAGATAGACGATACTTGAGAAATATTATAAGATATTACTCGAGGACAAGTCGTGGGGAAACGCTAGTTGTTTTTATAACGACTTGTAATACGTAGTTTTTGTGTCTTTTTGCTATCAGAAGAAAGCGAATAGCGTCACTAGTGAATAGGGCTTGGGCAAGTAGCATAGCATTCTGAGCATGTTAATGGCCAGATATGATTCTCCGGTATATAAATTATATATTAAATTGCATGTATTCTAGTAGTTAGTTTCTTTTTAGGACCTTTAGATAGTTATGTATTAACATAGTATTCATAATGACATTTTTTTTACTTTAGTAGTAATCTTTGTAATTAATTTGGTTTCCTTAATGATATGTAATATATATAATATTTGTATAGTGTGTAAGTTATTTACTAAAAATCTGTGAAAAATTTCTTATGGATGTATTTGAGCCTTTGTTGCTAAATAAGTGAATTTATTATTGTATTATTATTAAGGTGGTTCAATATTTACTGTTTCATAAATTCTTATAACAGACACATTTTATTTACATAAATAGAAAAGGATATAATGAAATATATTATTAAACGTGACGATTGCGGCATTATATTTGGATTGGATTCTTTTGCAGAATTGGATTTGGAATGATTTTATTTTCTAATATGCTAGTTATAAAATGCGAGTAGAAAATGTAACGTCACTTAACACTTTTTAAACTCATTACACTAAAAGTAACTTATTACGTAGGCTTTCTATAGAAAGCCTACGTAATAATCTGGACGCTGTACAAATAAAAGTAAGTTTAATTAATGAGTTAATATTAATCAAACTCCTTGAACATACAGTGCCATTCTATACAAGTATTTGAACTTAAAGGTAATCAAGTAGTATTTTATTTAAATATTTTGAAGTTTGAAACTGATACATAAGGTGAGTGAGAGCTAATAATGGGAATTGAGTAACACATCAAAATAAAAAGCTGCTCTATTTAAAATTTTAAATAAAATCTTTAATAAGATCGTATTGATAGACATTGGGATACGAAGATGCTGAAATGGCGATAATTTCGATTATTTCTAATGTCAAAGTCAAGGTCAAATATCATTTTTTCTATAAATTATTTAAATGAATGATTGATGATAACACTAAAGAATGACTTACAATCTAAAGTTACGAGAATAAAGTAGAGAATAATGTAGAGATTATACCTTAAAATCCATTCAATTAAACTAAAAAAATGGATGCTGACTTATTTTTTAAGTATTTTCATTAATATCGTGAAATCTGATGCAATTCTGAGCTGTGTATAACTTGTCAACCTACAGAGAGAGTAGTGAGTCTATATCTAAATCTCTGTTCCTAGAGCGAGAAGTTCCTTACCTTTTAATGCTTTAAAATTTATCTTTAAAATAGGCGTTTTATCAGCAATAAATTGTCACTTTGCAAGCCGTAAAATCAAACGCTGTTTTAAAGTCTATTTCGAACTCTCGTTAAATGTTCGCAGTTGTGAGTTATGGGTGCATCGTCCATGATCCCGTATCTCACAGTACTAATCCCACTACAAATGTCGGTTCCAGTGACGCAGCATTGACGTATAGCCTTAAACCATGCATCCCATTCATCAATCACAGAGTAAAACTTTTATTTCATGAAATAGTTTTTAGAAATATCCTTTATTGCAAATTACACTTGACTGATAAATGTTTGCACTCAATTTATAAACTATTAGAAACGCCGGGCTATAAGATGCACATAATTTTTTTTTCTAGCAACATATATCTCAACTTCATTTTTCGAATCATAATTTTTACTTATTATCAATAGGAGTCTATTTGTTGATACAATAACATGCTTTAACTATTTAAAGGTTTGATTAAATATACACAAAATTTTACTATACTTTTTTTATATAAGTGCGTTATGGTTCAAAAAAATACGATTTTATTCACGACAATAAAAGTATCAGTATTTCAGAATATATTCTTTTCTTCTTTTAAATTGTAGTGAAGGTCAATTGTAAAAAAAAATACAGCGCCATCTATTAGAAGCTACTACTTAAAAAGTTTAACCCACCGTGGAGGTGTTCGTCCAGCAGTTCGCGAGGAGCATGTTCTGCCACGCGGACCACTCCTCGCACACACACACACCTCCATGTCATTGCCAACCAGCAACCTAGATCTGAAAGCACTGGACGTCCCCTACCTTGTTAGCTTCTGCTGTCACCACCACCAGGTGTGGGTGAAGATGACGGTGTTGACGATGCGACGGCAGTGGCAGAACTTGCATTGACCTGGATGGTCCCGCCGGCGTAAGCTGGTGGGAACCATCCCGTTAGAATAACGGACAGAAACAAATACCGGGCATCGTTGATGCTTGAGAAAATTAGCCCGAGTAATGAGGCATTGCCTCGAGGCCTGTACCCCACAACTTGGTTGTGATGAACCCCGGTTGATTCTATGTAATGATAAACTCATTATCATAGGAATTGACTTAGTTCGTGCGGTTTTCATTTATTCTTTACTTATGAACTACATATCGCAAGCAAGATAAAGTAGGGTAATTTTTTGTACATATAAAAACTGATATTAAGAAGTATCATTAAATTTGTTAGATAAGTTTGTTTACTTTAAATAAAATCATAAAATTTTGGTAAATATACAATAATTCGTGCTTGTTTACTGAACTCAAACTTGGCAGTAAATCTCCAGGAGATTGTCTTAAGATATGCGCAGCTTTTGGGGAAGATCCTGTAGCTTTTAGCTGAGAACTCTCATTGCCAAAAATAGTAGACTCTATGCTTGGCAGTGAGATAGGATAGAATGCAGTTGCCTATAGGCTGTCATCCTCTTGATGTAGGCAATGGAGAGAGAAAAAGAAAAGGTGCTGCTGATGCCCCGGCCCTTCGAAGGAGGAAGTCGGGTGGCAGTAGGCGTCTTTTTGGACGCCTTTTGCTTCCTCCTTAACAATTCTTTGCCGGTTACATCCGGAAGTGTCAGAGCAAATGCGTAAGGGAAGCTCCTTGACACTTTTTTTTGTTTTGGTTAGTATTTTGGCTAAGCTAGCGAACCCCACACTACCTGCTTTTGAGATAAGGGTGCGTAAAAGCATTTCCCAAATGAAAATCGCAAGAACTTTATTGGTTTTATTACTTGTTTATATAGCTGACAGGTATATCAGCCCAGAGGGTGCTTAGTCAGATAATCTTTCCGGTTACTAACTAAGCATGCGGGTAAGCGACCCCGGGTGCCTCGAGCGATTACTACCNTACGGTTTGTCGACGACGTGGTCATTATGGCAGAGACTCTGGAAGATCTCAATGCAATGCTCGATAAACTCAGCAGAGCTTCTTGACAGGTGAGCCTAAAAATGAACACGATAAGACGAAAGTTTTGTCCAATATCTGTGTTCCGCTCCACCCAGTCATCGTTGAGAACTCTACACTCGAAATTGTTGACGAGTATACATATCTAGGACACATAGTCCAGCTAGGTAGGTCCAATTTCGAGAAAGAGGTCAACCGCCGAATCCAACTCGGTTGGGCAGCGTTCGGGAGTTCCGGAAGACTTTTTCGTCTAATGTCCCTCAGTGCGTCGGATCGGAACGATCCGATCTCGATCGGAAACGTGGTCGCTGACTATGGGTCTTATTCGAAAGCTCAGAGTCACTTAGCGTGCGATAAAGAGGGCTATGCTCGGAGTTTCTCTACGCGATCAAATCAGAAATGAGGAGATCCGTAGCAGAACCAAAGTCACCGACATAGCCCTACGAATCGCGAATCTGAAGTGGCAATGGGCGGGGCACATAGTCTGACGCATGATGGACGTTGGGGTCTGAAAGTGCTGGAATGGCGACCCCGCACTGGACGACACAGTGTAGGAAGACAAGTTGGACCGACGATATAAGGAGGATCGCCGGTAGCCGCTGGAGCCAGGCGGCACAAGATCGGGCCTTGTGGGCATCATTTCGTGAGAGCTATGTGCAGCAGTGGATGTCCATCGGTTGAAGCGATGACGACGACGTCGACGACAGCTGACAGGATATTGGATATTGTTTAAGATGGTAACGACAACCTAGTAAGGGGTACCAAGGGGTAACCTTAACAGTTTTTAACGTATTGGTATGCAATTTTTAAACTTGGTAGCACTTCTTTGTTAGTATGGTGTTTTCTAGCTACGTCTTCAGGTCTAGACAAATTAGAAAATGAAAAAAAAAATGCTAATTTGTTCTGTCTTACATCGAAATCAGAATCTCTGATAGTGCAGTGAATATTCACAACATTGCTTGCGATAACTTATTTGACAAATTTATCTTCACTGATTTCAGTGTTAATATTATAGGGTTATTTATATGTTGTGATAGAATATCTTTGTGAACACAGGCAAGTTATTAATCTTCAAACTAGCAAATTGATGACGGATTTCACACTTAGTAAACAGGTGGTGTACAAGATTAATTATTATCTACTTGAAATATTAACAACTAGTTATTACTTGTATTTCACTTATTTTGCGTAACAAATAGGTAATAGCCACTTTAATTTAAAAATCCTATTTTTTATAGACGACATATTGAAGATGTGGAAATTATTTAATATAGTGGAAACTATTGATTTATTTCTTTACGAAAAATACTCAATTTTTTAACTTACACCTTATAGACTTTAATAATAAAATTTTGCATAAATAATGTGTGCGTGTGTGTTATATTTAATATATAAAGTTCTCGTGTCTCGTGAAGTTGAACTCCTCTGAAACGGCTCAATCGATTTTCGTGTAACTTGAACCGTGCATATTGGCTAGGGTGGAGAATCGGACAGCATCTACTTTTCATTTACCTAAATGTTAAGGATGATCCACTCCTAAACTTTTATTTTTTGAGAAATTTTTTTGTTTTTATTTTTTTTATGATATAGCATACAAAAATACATGTTACCCTAAATTATTACCGTTTTACGATCAACCCCTATTTTTAATAGCGATAATAGTTATTATATGCCAAAAAAAATGTATGCTGGGTCAGCTAGTATTTATATATAAAGCATCTCCTTTCGTTATGTAAAAGGTCAGGATGTACGAATTTCCCCAATTTTCACAGAATCCGGAGTTCCAAGGCCGCTCTGGCGCAGTGGTGCGAATACTCACTTTAGGAAGGGCGAGTTTAGGAAATTGCATTTTCAAATTTGTTTGAGTCTGGACTGACGAGAGGCTTTGGCCGTGTTTTAACTACGCTAATTACTACCCCACCAGCAAAGGCGCACCGCCAAACAAGAGATTTGAGTTCAGGTACGGTGCTGTGTAGAAACCATCGGAGATGAATTGCCGCTCAAAAGATTGGTGCGCCGCTTCCATTAATTTGCATCATCAGGTGTGATTGATTGGAGTTAAGCATTAACCTGTCAGCAACAAAAAAACCGTTGCTGACACTGCGCGGAAAGGTTAGAGAGAGAGAAAGAATACACTTTAATGTAAACCACAAACAATACATGAAATAGATACAATAACTTAATCATAGGGTACAAAAAAGCGGCGGTATAGCTAAGTAGTGATTTCTGCCAGGCAACCTTAGGATTAGTGAAATTGTGTTATGAAAATGGATAGGTGGTGTTTCAAAGGTATTACATAGATACATACAAGAACATACAAGAATACATGAATACATAATAGATACATTTAAAAAATACATACGAGTACATATATATTTACATACATACGACCCAAAAATACATATTATAATAAACTAATATATACTAATACAATACAGACGTCGTTTAAGTCCACAGGGGGAGATAGTGAATCTTGTCGAGATTTTTAAATACATTTAAAAACTTAGCCTCTCTGATTGTCAGAGATAGCTCGTTCCATAATTAGTTTAAGGCGTCGGGATGACCTTAAACAACAACAAGGTTAGTATATTAAAAGGAAATAGGCTGATGAGTTGGAAAATGGCTAGCAAAGTTGTATCTTATGCAAAAGCACACAATATTAGGAGAAAAGCCAGCTTCTTTATTAGTCCAGTGCGAAAATAGGAAATGACATTGGTTTGAGTTTTCGAAGATCTAATATAAATCCATCTTCGCATTATTACCTATCTAATAAAACTGGTTTGGGCACTATATCAGATGTTTTCAAGGTCAATAAAGATGATAGGTAGAAGCAATTTTCGTACTTTATAAATACAGATTGCTATAAAAAATTAATTAAATGGTATAGATTTCCATTAACGTACTTTCGCTATAATTAACGAAGGACGAACCACTCCTAATGGAAGATTAAACACTTAACGTTATTCAAACCTTTTCTCTAAAACAATTTAGAGGTGAAGTTGGTTAATTTACAATTACAATGAATTTCGATTTAAAGCTTAAATAAGACTGTGAAAGACAATTGATTTATTGAGTAAATAATAACAAACTCTGATTCGTAAAGCTTCAATGTAATTTAAACTTTTGTTTTAGTAGCATTTGCTACATATTTTCACTGTAAAATCAGCTATCTAGCAATGAAAAATTTATCTAAGCCGGACAAGCCCTTACATATATATTTGATGGAAAAATATAAAAAATTACGTAATATCGTATATAAGTATTAAAGAAGCAACTACAATAACTAATACTTTCTTTATACTGATATGTATACCGGCCGCGCCGGCAGTTAGAGGTCGTTGACCCGAGTTGAGATGTCAGCTGTTTTTATTTTTGTGTTTAGTGACTGGTTTTTTTTAGTAAAGCAATCTTTTATTAAGCTATCGTTTCATTTAACACTTACTAACATGATGAAGCGTAAGTAATGCTAATAAAACGTTTTAAAAATGTAATGATTTTATAATCAAGATCGATTTTTTTTCCGTCCCATCATTGAAGTTGTCATTAGTACTATCGTCTGTCCTCGTTTTCGGAAGCGGTTTCCTAACACCATGTATATAATTCTTGTGTACGTGTGAATAACGAAACTCTTTCTTAACTGTTAGAGTGGTTTTGATGATTTTTTTCTTGTGATTTCAAGAATAGCTCTTTTATCTTGATCCCGATTTCATTGTATATTAACGGGATCGAGAACCACGGGGGTGACACCTCCGGGAATAGCCGGTAATTATAGGAGAAGTTAGCAGATTAACCTTTTAAAATGATTGTTAAAGGATACGAGTTGCTCTCTCAGTAAGTTTAACAAAAATAAAAACGCATTTAATAAAATCTGATTTCATGAACACGGTTTCTGTTCAAAAGGTCCAAATAGATATCCTGTTTCCATTGGACACCATAAATTTAGTGTCTCAACGGTCCCATTTGCAACTGAAAGCGTTTTTATAACAGAATATATGCGTGCAATAGTACATTTACGAGCGAGTCTACATGCAAGTCGAAGTGAAAATAAAAATAAGTTTTACGTTTACGACTTTATTCGTTTAGGCCAATTCCTTTTAAATCCTACTATTAGCTTACACTTTTTACAGATCCTATTAATATTTCTTAACGAGAATGAAATACTTTATCCACTTAGGTTCATATACCTTTAAGAATTAGGTACAGTTTTTTGAAAAATAGATTGATTAATTACATTTATTTTGAGAAACGTTGTATAGCTTCGCCGTAATTTAAATATACTTTCTATTTTGTACCGTCTTCTATTCAATCCTAGAGTCTCATAGTTTATTGAATAATCTCCCACTATCAATTAGAAATACTATATATTTGGAAACATTAAAAAAGCAGGTAAAACCTCATTATTTATCACTTTTGTGTTTAAGATGATATTAATTTACGTACACTTACTAAAATTCTATTTTTTAAGATGTTAGCATACCTAAAGTTGCAAAAGTAGCCTTGTAAAAAGCGATAAGGCCGCCTTTTTGTACATTGTTTCTGTTTTATGTTTCCTGTGTGGTGTACAATAAAGTATCTTCTATCTATCTATAGCTGAATTTATTGAAATTGATGTAAAAGATGGAAAAGTTTATTTTAATATAATATTTCTAAGAATTTCGTGTTATATGGCGTAGGAACCGACTTCTTTTATTGTATATCAATTTAATTTAATATGCTGAGACTATAAATCTAGATATTTAACTTTAGATTTAAATGTCTGTATTCCCAAAAGAAATATAACGTAACACATACTGAAGAGCTGTGATACATATGATAAAAACCTAAATATATCGATACTACATTTATAAAACAGTGAGAACCTCATTAAGAAACTTAAAGTGTGGTTCTAAGATACAGTTTACGGCCTCGCTGGCGCAATGGTGCGAGTATTCGCTTTGCTAGCGGAGGTCCCGGGTTCGATCCCCGGTAGGACGAGTTTAGGAGATTGTAATTTCTAATTTGTCTGAGTCTGGACTGGTGGGAGGCTTCGGCCGTGGCTAGTTACCACCCTACCAGCAAAAACGTAGCGCCAAACAAAGAAATTTGTGTTCCGGTACGATGCTGTGTAGAAACCGTAAGGGGTATATCGCCTCTTAACAGATTAGCGCACTTCCATCTTAGACTGTATCATCACTTACCATCAGGTGAGATCACAGTCAAGCGCTAATTTGTCAGCAATAAAAATAAAATAAAAAAAAACAGAAAAGCTTGCAAAGCATCTGTATAATTCTTAACATTTACTCATATTTGTATTTATGTTTCACCATCTATGAACCGCAAGCTAATGAATTAATGTTTTACGAAGGAATACAATAAATTTTCTCTATCAACCAAATCTACAAGGCCAAGTTCTGACACTTGAATTTCTAATAACCTTAATCACGTCCGAAGTGCGAGCAAGTCATTTAATACCGCCCTAATAGTTACCTTGCGTGGTTATAACTTATGATTTAAAGCCAAGATTGGAAACGGTCTTTACAATTTTAAATTCGCTCGCCTTGTGGTATCGATTATATGTCAAATGCATTATACGCCCCTCCGCGCTAAGCTTCTATTAGCTTAAGTATTATTACTTTTTGGTATTATTAATGATCTTTACTTCTTTCAATGTAAATAATAATCTAAAAACATTAAGCATACAAATTTGGAAGTATAACAATTTACTGTACACTTAATTTATCGTAATATCGTTCACGACTTCTTTGACGTAATAGTGTAAGTACTCACTTTGCTAGCAGAAGTTTTAAGTTCGATTCTTAGATTCAATTTTCTAATTTGTGTTTCGCAAGTTACCATGCTACCAGTAAAGGCGTACCCTCAATCAAAAGAAAATCTGCCCCAGTTCCCTGTGTAGAAATCATAAGAAATAAATTACTTGTTTTCTGCTTAAAGAGCATCCATCTAAGATTGTATCATTATTTACCCTTACTTGAGATTACAACCAAACGGTAACCTTTCTGCAATATAAAAAATATATATTAATCTATACGATACATAGATACAGATAAATCTAGGGGAAAATTCGCTAGCGAAATTTGTAAGTTTTATATAAAGGCACTCTGTCTCACAACCTCAAATTGTCGACAACCTTCAACTGACCAATAAACTGGATACTCTAGATCACAGAAGAACCATTTGTTTCCTTTGCGTCTACAGTGTTCAGAGAAACTAATTGAGTTAGTACTGGCCTCATAATTCTACTATTGATCATCTCATCGCAGAAATAAATTACACGCACATATTCTGGATCAATCACTCTTCAACAATCCGGTTGGAATGTAATAATGCAAATGTGGAACCATCTTCCAGCATAAGACTGTATTCCTTAAAGACAAAAAATTGCATTTGTTGAAGGAGCATTTAAATTACCACCTTCTTGGACAGCAAAGCATCGGCAGTTCCCCTGGTAGTGCAGGTGTCCATGGACGGCGGGGTTACATTCCTTCCGGTAACCCACCGGCTGCTTTCCCTGTTATTGAACTTTCATTTCCTTAATCTTCAATAGACTACGCAAAATTTATCGTGAAATCAAGTTAAGTGTATGACAATAACTGTTTAAACATTAATTGTAGTGACTACAATAAAAAAAAATATTGATGTCTGAGTGTAAATTGATAATAGGAATTGAAAAAAGTGTAAAAATTTTGGCATATATATATTTTAGTGCCGTCGTTATACTATGTATTAGTAATTGTTACACGCGAGTTTATTGTCTTCCTTTAAGACGCGCAGGCTTCCGGGGGAAGACGATGACGAGGCGCTCGTGCAGCGATGTTCGCGGCATTTTAACGGAGAAAGGAGATGGGCAGTGGGTAGTTAAAAAGAGATGCGTGGCCGGACGGGGGCTTGTTCGCTCACGTTCCTGCATGCCGGCTGGTTCGACTCCAGACGCTGCAGAACAAATTCATGCGCATAGCCACGGGCGCCCGCTGGTTCATGCGCAACGTCGATCTCCACAGAGATCTCGACCTCGCAACGGTCAATAATCATTTCAAAACGCTCTCCGTAGACTACTTCAAGAGAGCCGTCAGTCACCCCAACCCTCTCATTAGAAATGCCGCCTCTTATGGGATTAGGCTAAACATCCCGCCTAGGAAGAGGCGGCCCAAACACGTCCTTGACGACCCAGACGACCAGATTACTATTGACAATGCCCCGTACACTAACACACACACACAGCGTCTTCGCCGGCGAAGACGAGGCCCCCGCTATCTGACGCACCCCGGCCGCGGCTCCCAGTCGCGGACCCATGGGCGTCAAGATTAAGCACCTGTCCGATTGTCTTTTTCAGCAGCAGCAATCGTTGCTCTAAGCCTAGGTCCGAGCCTCGCAGGAGGCGCCCTTAGAGAAACGTTTTCCCCTGACGCAGCAGGGCCCTTCTACGGGCCCACCCCTCGGCAGACTTTCTGCGCTCGCCACCCCTCTCGGTTACGCTGTAAAAGCCAGTAGAGCTAACGGCAACTACACACTTCGAAGAAAAAAAAAAGTACGGGGGCTTGTCTGTTGTTATGTGCTGAAGTGTTGACTAGTGTAGTACTGTGATGGTCTCTGTCTGTCTGTCTGTCTCTTGTCTGTCTGTCTGTCTGGGTCTTTGAGTGTTTAAATTGTCTTCGTCTTAACATAATAAATTTTACATCAACATTATATATAACTGCATACCGTGATAGACGTTATATTATTACCTTCTTTACATTATGGTCTTTACTGTTACCAGTAAAAATGCAGATAAGTTATGTGAAAGGTGTTTTCGACGATGCTGTGAAGAAATCATTGTCAAATTTGAATTACTTTATTCAAGCAGGCTTAACAGGTTGTTTGAACCGTCCGTCATTGGTAACGAATCAATTACCCGTGTGGAAATTTTTAAACCATATTTTAAGTGACTCACCTAGCCTATACATATTTGCAGGAAGTAATAACGGGGTAATGAACTAATACACCAGGTGAAGCAAATACATCAATTAATATGTTTATTAAAATCACAATTACAATAATTTATAATTACATTAAACAAGGGATTATGCAGAACATTATAATACTACAGCAATACTTACGATTTATAACCAAACAAGTTACTTAGTTTAATTGAGATTACCCAAATCAACTTAACTTGGAAATAGCTCCTAATGAAGTCGCACTAGCACTGTTACTAACGCTTACTTGCACTATTACTTTCATTCTTACTAGCACTGTATTCACGAACGAACTGTGTACCAGTTTAATTTCCTGGCGTTTATATACCACTCTTAACCCACCAATATGTTCTGTAGGTTGGCACACAACTCTAATCAATATAGCCAACCTCCGCCATTATGTTCTGTAGGTTGGCACACAACTCATAATTAATGCAGCCAATCTAAATCTTTTTTATGGTAGTCTCAATGTTGCAAGTTTACTGACAATCCTGGTGTTACCAGTAGCAGCACGGCCAACCTTTAGCCAGCAATGTTAGTGTTGTCAGTTACAATATATTACTTTTGCGTTTCAACATAATGTTGAACTACAGTCACTGACTGCCTACAGTTGGGCTATACAATGGTTGTTTGCCCCTAACACCGTATATTCTGTTTTATTTTAAATGATTTCTCCTTAGTCTTTCATTATATAAATCCCAAATAGTTATCATCTAAAACTTTTGCAGCACTTACTCCTTAGACTTCATCTTCTTACATATACCTTTCCAGCCCATCAGTAATAAAAATAAAAAAAGCCACGACGACAATTCTCTTACAAATATACAATACCGACTTGTGTGAAAAAATCTCCGAGATACTTACACCCATTACACAGTATTTGGATTCAAATCATGATCAAATATTGAAGGTACAGATCCGATCTAGGTATATAATATTAGATAATAATATTGCTGCAGATAATAATATAAGCTGAAAGCGACGATATTTTGCTTTCGCCTCGCGTAGAGAAAAGCGAGTCGAGACGTGCCAACTGAATGTTTATAGCATAGAGATTGCGGCAAAACTTCCATATTTCATAATAAAAGGATTTACACCTCTGAGATTTAAGTAAAATACGCTTGAATTCACATGTTTTAATGTGTTTCATTTTATAATTAGCACACACAAGCTTACATATAGCATATGTTTGGTTATCCAAATATTAATTATAGAAAGTTTCATATATTACTCCCATTTTCTTGTACAGATTAACTGATTGGCGCTTGACTGTAATCTCATCTGATCGTAAGTTATGGTACGGTCTCAGATTATAAAACGGTACTTTGATCAGAAGTATTTTAATTTATTTAACCAGTAAAATTCGAAGTTACATAATCAAGTATGACTTTGTGACACTTGAATCAAATGTAGTCAGTTTACCGTATTTTTTCTAATGAACGATTGATTATGTCATCTAGTTATACTCCGAGAAGCATCATTAGTTCTTCCTTTACACATAAAAAAATTTTAAAGCGTACTTAAAATAGGAAAAGGAAATCATTGGAATATAATCTATACGATATAATTATAGGTATTTGTATCCTAAAAATTTATTAATTTTTTGATAATAGTTATAGTGGCATAATTACAGTAGTTGGACATATGATATATGGAACTTTTTTGTAGATTTTAATCCATTCTATAATATTGTAGAACATTTTTTTGTTCTATCTTGAATAGTTTCCGCAGCGCACGCAATGACAGATTTTTTGTAATCAATTTTTTCACTCCTTGAGTTATAATTAATGCAATTTTATTAGAGAACCCTATTTTATTTTTGAGAAAGTAATATAGCTTATGTCGCCCAGTGACAATACAGCTTTCTAATAGTGAATTTTGTTTTACAATCGGTAGGCTAGTACTTTTGTTTGAAAACGTTACAAATGTAGATACAAAAACAAAAATGTTTCTTCTTATAGTATTAGTTTAGATTGCCTATTGCTGACAGAGTAAGTTTAGGAAATTGTGTTTCGAAATATGTCTGGATATGAATAAGTGGGAGGCTTCGGCTGAGGCTAGTTACCATGCTACCAGCAAACACCTGTCGCATACATTATGTCGCAGTATTATTAAAAAATATCAACTCACAATAACTAACAACTTTTAATCTCTCCACAATGTAAATATACACAACTGGCACTATACTAGTAATTACTTCACTATTTGAATTTATATAATTTAATATTAATTGTCTTAAAATAACTACTCACGAGACACAGGTCGAAAAACTATATTAACAAAATTGTTCTTTTCGTTTTTGTTACCTCGCATTGCATAACATTTCGTAATATTGCACAATGTCTTTGGTATTTTTAATTAAAGGTAGGGTAAATAGAATGCAGGTAAAGTAAGTAGCAGCCCATTAACGTCCCACTGCTGGGCACAGGCCTCCTCACTCAGAGGAGAGGGGGTTTTTAGAGCGTAGACCCACCACGCTGCTCCACTGCGGATTGGCAGGTATAGTACACAAGTGCACTCTCTATTCCTTCACTCTCATAGTCCGATGTGACGGTAATCCGACACAACCGAAGAGAAATCGGGCGCAGGACCGACGGCTTAACGTGCTCTCCGAGGCACGGGGATGGATTACACCGCCAACTTCCCAACTTCGGACAAATATTGAGAAATCTTAATAGAAAACTCAATATTAATTTTTTAATTGGCCCGACCCGGGACTCGAACCCAGGACCTCATGTCAGTAGTCGAACATGCTAACCACTAGACCAATGAGGCAGTTTTAAGTGTTGCCACTATATTAAAGCTATCCGTGTTGTCACCCCATTGTCTATAGTCTAAAACAAGTAAGCGTGCATCCATCTTATACTAAATTATCACTCACCATTAGGTGAGAACAAAGTCATAAAAAACTTCTAGTCCTATAAAATAAGAATGTGAATGTAATTTAATATTTTGAATAATATACTTGTATAGCATTGATTATTCGCACATATATAACAATTTAAGTTAATTTGTGTTATTATATATTCCTGGTCAGACCAGTTCTATGTAAAATATAGAGAAATTTTATACTAGCTGGAGGGTACATAGTGAATTCGACAATTCGACGGCATTGCCGCCTTCGGCCATGAATACATTTCAGTTACAAATCCATTTCGGCTTTTACATCCATGTTTTTTCATTCAAATTTAACGAAGATTCGGTTCGTTTTCCATCTTAAAACTTGCTTTGCATTGCTTTAAATTGTACATTTATTTTAAATTTTGTTGAGAAGTCCTATCAATAGTCATTTTTAAAGTTTAATAACATACATTCTATCAGCTATTTATTTCTACATACTAAATAAAACATAATTTTCAAGATAGATGTATGAAAAATATCATTGAATTATTTCACAATTCCGTAATAGATAAAAGAGTACCGTTTTGCCTATATTAATTAAATTGTACAGCGCTTTCGAAAAGTAAATATTTAAAGATTTCTTTATAGGTTAAAGAAATTCTTGCTAGAATTTTTTTATGTAAACTTATCAGTTATTATTTAAAATTAAGCTCAAGTTAAAAAGAAACGCGAAGAGCTATATATACGATATAGAAAGATGTATTGGCCACTTGGAAGGAATTCATAACTGACAGTACCCAATAAGCTACTGCTATATAAAATGGTCCTAACACTAGTTTGGACATATGGTATTCAACTTTGGAGACGTACCAAACAAAGCAATCTCAAAGTAATATGAATATTACAAAACAATGAATAATAATAATAATAAAATTTCTTTATTCTAGCAACATAAGCTCAATTGTGTTAGTAAATACATCACTTATAACTTATAACGTTAGTAACATAAACAACTTATTCCTAATTTTACTTTTCCTAATCTAACCTAAATTTAATTACAATAATGTTAACAAAAAATAATTCCTATACTAATAAACTCCCACCTTACTATCCAGCCCAAACTGCACCTTGAGGCGGTAAAGAGGCTAGTCCATCTTTCCAATAAACATCCTCAAGATGCTGTTTGTGCCGTAACGTAACCTTGTCAACAAAGACGCCAGCCTTTTTCTTTGCAGGACAAAGAAATCATCCATCCTTGCCTTAGTAAACATGGCCGAGCAAAATCTGGGTAGGTCGAACAACATACGGAATGTGTTATTGTATTGAACCCTAAAAGTGTCCAGTGCCTTTTGGATGTAATTAGTCCAAAGGGTCCCAGTGTTGAAGGTCTGGCAATACGCTTTAAACAGCGTAATTTTAACCTCCTCGCTACACCGGGAGAACCTTCGGACTATCATGTCATACCGAACTGCTCTCTCTCTCTCTCTCTATGTCTGCCTGATCCTTAAGGTCCTCCGAAACATAAAGTATTTTTATCATTAGGTCGCCATTCCAGCACCTTCAAGCCCCAAGGTCCACCGGCTCGTCGGACTATGTGCCCCGTCCNAAAAAAAAAACGTACACCCGACTGAGTTTGTTGTGGGCTCTTCTCAGATCAGGGCGCGAAGGAACCCTCGTAACTTTAGATTGTAAGTCGTTCTTTTATGTTATCATCAGTCATTTCATTCAGAAAAAAAACGATATTTGACGATTCAAAAGTGCTGTAGTAGGCCTACTTGAATAAAGATATTTTGACTTTGACTTTGACTTTGTATTGAACCCTAAAAATGTCCAGTGCCTTTTGGGTGTAATTAGTCCAAAGGATCCCAGTGTTGAAGGTCTGGCAATACACTTTAAACAGCGTAATTTTAACCTCCTCGCTACACCGGGAGAACCTTCGGACTATCATGTCACACCGAACTGCTCTCTTTCTCTCTAGGTCTGCCTGATCCTTAAGGTCCTCCGAAACATAAAGTATTTTTATCATGAGGTCGTCATTCCAGCACCTTCAAGCTCCAAGGTCCACCGGCTCGTCGGACTATGTGCCCCGTCCATTGCCACTTCAGGTTCGCGATTTGTAGAGCTATGTCGGTGACTTAGTTCTGCTACGGATCTCCTCATTTCTGATTTGATCGCATAGAAAAACTCCCAGCATAGACCTCTCCATCGCACGCCGAGATTGATTGTGATTCTGAGCTTTCGAATGAGGCCGATAGTCAGCGACCGCGCTTCCGATCCGTAGGTAAGCAAGACCTAAACGTAGAGCTCGTTAATAATTACATACACCAAAGACTTCGTCATCACGTGAATTCCGAAGCTGCTAAACATCTGGATATCACACGGACAAGGAGAAGACTTAAAAGAATAAAACCTTTTGAGTTAGTGAAAGTGCAGTGATACAATAATGTGTAGTGTAGTGTCTTTATGCACGAACTCAAGAACAATGTGAGTCAATAAACATTATAGTAAACTTACTCGTTGCTTAAGTTAAGCATAGTCGTTGGACCCTACATTTAGATAATACAAGTACATATTATGTAGATTAGGTCAAAGTATTATAACTAATGAGTCTGAAAGGCTGGATTGTAATCTTATATTATAAATCAATAAAACACATCATTTAAAGTTGTGTTATTTTTACATTTTGCTAGCTTTTCCATACTGTATCACCCGTGTAATTCCCGATCCCGTGAAAATATGGGGAAGTCTTTATTTATTGAGTTCTCTTTCGAGGATTTCAATATTTTTAATACTTGATCTTCTATTTTGGGTGAGGACAAATTCAATAGATTACTAATTACTAATATCGGTCCAGCCGTTCTTGACTTAGAAATGGAGTAATTAACTCGATTTTGTGTAATTTTAATATTGTTTACTTATATAATTAATTTCTTTTATTTAAATATTAGACATTGATTGACGTTACTATACACTTATTCATTAATAAAATAACAGTTTCTCTTTTATATTAAATTTGCAGTGCATATTTGTAAAATATAAATCATTAAATTACATTCACCCTCAGGAAATTCCAGATTTAGGTAGTCCAAATGGTTGGTAATCGTGTATTTGCACAATTAACTACTTTCAAGCGATCCACCTTGATTAGATCACGTATCGGAAAGATCCAAAACGGACTTCGGGGTAAATAGAAACTTTCTTTTATTTCTGTGCAAGAAGAATAATGCTTGATGAATAAATGATGAAAACGTCCGAACCTTTAAGCTACGTAAATTATTGATTATTTAAGTAAAATAATAATCAGACTAAAATTATCTTTTCATTCTTAGATTACACTTGCGTGAGTTAGCTATGGTTTTCAATAAAAGCTCCTAACTCAGCAGTTGTTATCTTATCCAAATTAAAAAAAAATGTTAAGCCTAGGGCGCCACTTATCTCTAAATTATAAACACTTGATACACATTTTTAAAATTTGGTTCTGAACAAATTCCCTTTAATAAATTTTTACTCCCATTTTTCTACTTTTTGGGTAATCGGATGGTTATTAAGTGGGTAAATTTTAATGTGTTTTGAAGTACGGCGACATCTATTTGATGCTTATATAACTTTGCAGTTATAATCGATATTAAATATACAATTTATTTTATTTTTTATGAGGAACATCATAAGTATGGTGATGCTGTAGATATAGCACTACATACGTTGGAGGTCTGTCCACATTGGGCGGGGCCCCGTACTATACATACGAGGTTAGTTGGCGGTGATATCTCCATGATCTCTATGACGCGGGCCATGGCAGTGAGTAAGCTGGCCTGACAAGCGTTGGTCTCCCTTGGCGAAACAGTCATGACGCAGTAGGAGTCAGAGTAGAGGCAGCGAGAGTAGATTGCCATGGCTCCAGCCATCCGCCGGAGACGTGCAGACGTGACACCCCTGACCGCTGTGTGACCCTTTAACGGTTTTCTCTGGGACAGTATACGCGAGTTTTGCTGTTCAGCAAAGAGAGCTCCCTTGAGGTCGTAGGTGGCGTACCAGTTGCTCCAGGCGTACCATGCTGCCTTCAGAGAGAAGAAAGGTCACGGAACCCATGAAGATAGGCCCACTTGAGCTTTCGTTACCAAGGATCGCGGAAGAGTCTTCTGAGACAATATTCCCGTAATCTCGCCGAACGATGAGCGGAATATCGCTTAATTTTAGCTGGTTAGAAGTTCGGCATATCCTGTAACACTTCATGAGGATATCCCAGGGTTAAAAGAAAGGTTACTTTTTTTGAGATGTATACCATGGATGGTTTTTTTATCAATCTTTTCAAAAATATTCAACTCTGTAGTAAATTAATTTGATCCATCTCTTAAGGTTTATTTGCGATTTAAGCGTGCATAAATATGTTTGTTACGTCGGCTTCTTAGAAATCTTATATCTTTTCAGCTTTTCAATACTATCATACATTTGTGTTATACATATATACCTTCCTTTTGCATTACTTTATATATTAATGAAAAGTGTATTAAAGTCTGTAGTAATGATAATAGTTAGAATAATCTAAGCTAACAAATATCAGAAGTAGCTTCATTTTATACTATGTAAAGATTAAAGATGTGCCAGAAACTGTCATTTTGAAATAATAGTAATGCTTAATTAGTGTAGACATTTCTAATTGACGAAGACTCAGACGATGCTACTTGAATGTAAAAGTCATTAAAACTGTATGAAAACTTTACGAAATTAACGTAAAATTTTAACACAAGTTCTTTTACATATAAAATATTTTTACATATTCGTAATATGAATGCATGGATATCATGCATGATACAGGATTAGTTGCGAATCCCCCGACAACAAAGAGCTTAATGCACATAACAATTAACGTAATCAGAATACGTGAGGAGCTGCACATAATAATAAACGTAGTTAGAAGATGTGAGAGGCAAAGGATTGTAATTATTTTAAAAGAAATTTAAGATTTTAAGGACCTTCAAGAAGTTTGAAAATTGTTTTTTGTCCCGGTAGAAAAGTTTGAAGGAACTATACATTATAAAACAAAGTTCAAGACAACGTCTATCTTTCTGTTCGTGATCACCTCAATACTACTGAAAGGATTGCACAATGTGGTTTTCCCCAATCAATAGTGTAATTATTAAGGAAAGCTTATTTATTTCATTTGTAAATTTTTGAAGTGTCGGAAATATCGAGCCGAGTAGAAGCCCTCATCGAAAACGGTGCCTTTTTATGTACCTTAACTATTATAGGAGCTATTATAAAATACAACTTTTCGCAAAACAACACATCCTTGCTCGTTACTCTCTGCTCTTGCTGTATATTTCTCAAGTTCTGCAGTCAATGACTTACAATAACTCGATGGCTTTTACGTATAAAGAGTCAATTTGTATAGTTAATATTAACACCCCCGCAACCCCCCTTGTGGGTGGAATTTCGCAAAATCCATTCTTAGCTGATCTCTACTCGGCAAAAGGAATATTCTTACCAAATTTCAAGTCNGTTTAATGAGAATGAAAGAAGCGAAGGAGATATGCAAGGATCGTGGCAAGTGGAAGGATGTTGTCTCTGCCTACCCCTATGGGAATGAGGCGTGATGCTATGTATGTAGAAAAGTTTGAAGGAACTATATACATTATAAAACAAAGTTCAACACAACGTCTATCTTTCTGTTCGTGATCACCTCAAAACTACTAAAAGGATTTCACAATGTGGTTTTCCCCAATCAATAGTGTAATTATTGAGGAACGCTTATTTATTTAATTTGTAAATTTTTGAAGTGTCGGAAATATCGAGCCGAGACGAAGCTCTCATCGAAAACGGTGCCTTTTTATGTACCTTAATTAACTATTATAGACCTATTTTAAAAAACAACTTTTCGCAAAACAACACATCCTTGCTCGTTGCTCTCTGCTCTTGCTGTATATTTCTCAAGTTCTGCAGTCAATGACTCACAATAATTCGATGGCTCTTACGTATAAAGAGTCAATTTGTATAGTTGATATTAACACCCCCGCAACCCCCCTTGTGGGTGGAATTTCGCAAAATCCGTTCTTAGCTGATCTCTACTCGGCAAAAGGAATATTCCTACCAAATTTCAAGTCTCTACGCCTAGTGGTTCCAGAGATATCGTATTGAGTAGATCGTGATAGATACCTGGATATCTCTTATATATATATATATATATATATATATATATATATATATACGTAATAAATAAGTTATCTAATATGAAACACTGTCTTATAAATTAAGAATTTTGTACTTGAATGTTTACTCGTATGGATCATTGAACTCAATCAAGCGCCAACAAATTTATCAAGTACCGAATTTAAAATATTGCATGTATATACATCACAAATTCGATGGGTCTTGATCACAACAACGCTCAAATAAAAATACCATAAATAATATAATAAAGTGAAACTATTTTTTTATCGCCTAAATTTTATTCTTGGTATAAAAGCAGATGAAGTGACTAAAATTGAGAAAGGTATGCTTCGATGGTTTGGGCAAGTAGAGATAATGAAGGAAAGGAGACTGACAAAAAGGACTTATGAGTCAAGAGCGAATGGGACAGTTGGACGAGGACGACTAAGGCGAACGTTCCTCGATCTAATAAGGGCGAGATCAAGAGTACTCTAAACCGACGAACTTGTATGAATGGTTAAATGAGAATGAAAGAAGCAAAGGAGATATGTAAGAATCGTGGCAAGTGGAAAGTCCTGGTCTCTGCCTCCCCCTATGGGAATCAAGCGTGATACGATATATGTACATTTTTTTTCGACTTTTTATCGCTTATATTTAGACGAAAAGGAAAATTCCAATTTAAAGTGTTAGGTACATTATACAGGATACCTGTTATTTTAATCAAAATTGTTAATAAAGTTTCATTAGTGTAACGTTTTGTCAATTTCATCGCCAACAATAACAGAATTCATTAACGGCAGAATTAACTCAATGTATTCTGTTACAACTAAGTTGCGGTCTGGATATTCAACAATGATTAACATAAAACAAGTACACATTCATACGTAATAATATATCGTTTGTTACATAATTATAACGTATGTATTTAGTGTTTTCAGTTTATCCGACTGTGTTTGTGGGTTTTTCACAGAATTGGACGCAAAGCAATATATAATCTTAAAATCATACCTCATAAATGATAAAAGTAATGAAAACTTAAATAGACAACTTCGGAAGCAAATGGCTACCCACAAGGTTACTTCTTTGGCCAGCGTCATTTAAACTTTGTCTTCTTACAGTCGTAGAAACTGCCAGATTAGTTTGTTTCAATTATTTTCACAGAATTATGTCGCATAGTATTCTACTTTGGGGTAATGCTGCTGATATATATACAATATTTGTACTCCAGAAAGGAGCCGTTCGTGCGAATTTTTTTTTTTTTTTTTTATAGCCTTGGCAGGCAAACGAGCTAGCGGGTCACCTGATGTTAAGTGATTACCGCTGCCACCTGCAGCACCAAAGGAACCACCGATGCGTTGCCGACCAAATTTTAAATTACAATAAAAGTCCTGGAGAATAGCTAAGAGTGAAATTTGGAGCAGTTAAAATAATGACAGTTCATTGCTTATATATATTTGAAAATGGGTATATTAACACGTTTATGAAAAAAGTGATCGCACCTCTGTATCTGTATAAATTAGTTATAACAATCTCCCAGAAAGTTCTCAAGAATTTCAAAATCGTAGTATAATTCCAAGTAAGGAAGACAAAAAGGCGTGGGAATTAATAAATTAACCTAATCTTAATACAGTTAAGTGTAATAGAATCTTAATGGTGACGATAAAAAAGTGACACTAGACTTTGTGATCTCAAAAGAGGGCGCGAAGGAACCCACTTAACTTTAGCTTAGAAGTCGTTCTTAACATCTTCATTATATATTGGAAAAAACATATGAAAAAAACTATGTTTGACCATTCAAAAGTACTTTAAAAGCCTACTCGGATAAGGAATTTTTTAACTTGAATATAAGGATATCGGTACTCAGTAACATTGTTCATGCAAAAGAGGTCTGCTAAATTAAAAGTCAACAAGTAGGAAAGACCTAGTGGTGAATGAGTCCAATAGTTTACTAGTCTAAAACTATCTTTGCAAATTTGCCTTTTTGTTGCATTTGGTTTGGGCAGGGATTAAATGATTACAGAGTCTATTTACAAACAATTTTTGTATTAATACATCGACTCTGGAAAGCAAACACACAGTGACCTGTAAAACATTGTTTCAAAACTTCGGAATAAAATAAACTCAATCGGTGTAATTTATTACAGCTCTTGTCGATAAATACGGAAATTACCAATAGTCTTGTACTTGTGAAAAGATTTTTTGTTCTTTTTAATAATTTCGTATTTAAGGGTTACTATGTCTTTGCTTTCTATGGTATAATATCGCTAAAGTCAATCTGTGTAACAAAAAAAAATATGTATAATGTCTAAAAATTTTCACCGTATTTGAATTTATATATTATTTTATTTTTACCAAAAATATTCTCTGTTCTCATGAACAAAATTGTTCATTGATTTGAGGGTTACAGCGTGTTTGTTATCCAGAATCAAGATATATATAGGTTTTTAACGAATTCATGGATCTTTCACACAAATATGGAGAAAAATCTACAGGGTTTAAAAGTAAAGTGTTCCCATCTAATACTAGGTCACTTGAAAGTCATCAAACAATGTTCGGAATTTTTTTATAAGATTTCCTCATAAAGTTTACCGTTTTAATTACGTTTTATAACTTTACTTTCTAAATTGGCATTAAAAAGGTTTCTCAGGTTAATTCGGGTTTTATTTCATAAGGTAGACTCCCTGTGGACGCGTTCTTAAGGCTCATTTTAATTTATTTTTATTGTAATTAATATAATCTGGCGTTACAGAGGATCTCGTCAAATTAATCTTGTCCACAAAATAATTAGGTCATGCCTCTTTAATATAAATAATCACGTTAATATTAATAAAGATATCTAAATATTTTTACGTTGGCTAGTCACAGAACACTATTCATCAATTAAATCGTTTTATTTATTACTATTTAAAAAAAAATATAAATGTATATTGAATATTAAAGTAACTTTGTTAGTTTATCAGATATATTATCAAAAAAGGTTTGTCTTGCTTTGGCAGCCTCTCTAACGAAATTTTACAAATACAGGCTTCAGTTGGAGTCATCCCGGATTTGATTCTCATATCATACATAGGAAATTGTATTCACTAACTTGTCTAAATCTGGACAAAAGGAGGCTTCAGTCGCGGCTACTGACCACCCTCCCAAAAATTCGCATTTAAACCCGATGTTCTGTAAAAACTTTATTTATTTTTATTTTTATAGGGGGCTATTTAGGGGTTAACCTAGAGTGCTAACCTAATAAGAGGTAATAAATTACCTCTTATTAGGTTAGCACTCTACCATTTGAGAAAGTATTATTACTTATCGGGTGATATTACAACAACAAATTCTATTTTTCAAACTCACTACATTAGAGTGTAGAAACATTTTACAATAATAGTAACGACATTAATAAGTCAAAGAAGTACCAAATAATGCCAATATAGAAAAATAAACTTATATAAATTCCCGGCGTATAAATAACTATATGTCGGAAGGCAGGTGTCTGTGGAACGCTGGCGCCATCTATCTGCGTAGGACAGAGTCAATAGTGGCAGTCCGGCGGGAGTCTCTCGGCAGTTGTCGAGTGGCGCTCGACCGGAGCGGTCTACTGTTTGAACTGTCGCGTTCCTAGCTATTATTGTTAATGAGTTTGTGTAAATTGATATCGGTAACATTAAGTGATTGAACATTATAATCCGAGTTTATAAATAAAGTGTTTGCTTGCACAAACATTACCCACGAACGCCCACAGTATAAGAAATTAAATTATGGATCCCATTAATTATGATGTCGGCAGAGAACCCTACGCCACTATGCTTTATACTTCCTTCTCTTCTAAGTCACAGCTAAATTTTAATTTGTAATTGGTATCGGCTTTTCCAGTCTATCTTCTCCAGAGTCCACGATTCTGTAAAGTCTTTTGAAGATTTGGGCACTTATTTTACGTTCAGCATGTAAAGTTAAAATGAAACTTTAATGAAATATATCTGAGTGTATCATTTTATTGTTGTAAAATTCATGTACGAATTCGTTACAAAAGCAAAGGATTAAATTTAATTGAAAGCGTTCATCGAATTTCGGGATACAAAACTATTGGTAGCGTTCTCCACTGTCTACATACATTTTATTCAACCTGTTTGTATATTTTTAATAATTATTACCTACTCTTTTATCTATATTCAAAATATGAGGCTACAGATCACAAGGTCTTGGATTTCGTCCTCGGCCTTGTTTGCTATTGCTGGTAGGTTAACACTTGACAGTGATTTCAATCACAATTTCGCTTACCTGGTACCGTCACACCCAGGATCGAACCCGCAACCTCATACGTTGCATGTCGGTTACTTTACCACCTCGCTATCACCAGTTTTTTATATGGTAATCGAGCTTCCCACATAAAACACCTTAAGAAAATATTGCAATATAGCAACAAACTTACGCTCAATGCAATTTTATTACAGACAGATATTCTGCCACAAATCGCACCCTTACAATAAGCCGTTGAGGACTTCCCTTGATCATCACATATAACTACGACAAAAGAAATGATTTGCTCCTAAAAATTGAAGAGTTCCGTTACTTTGTCATGGATCCCATGATCAAAACCTATCTAAATTATCATGTAAACAGCCCTTGAAGTATATGTTTTTCTATAAAAAAACTGGAACTCTACCACAAGCGCGA
Organism: Elymnias hypermnestra; assembly: GCA_015832385.1. Taxonomy (NCBI): domain Eukaryota; kingdom Metazoa; phylum Arthropoda; class Insecta; order Lepidoptera; family Nymphalidae; genus Elymnias; species Elymnias hypermnestra. Next base: position 3,697,487 of record JACTOM010000110.1, on the reverse strand, counting down.
AGATATGAGGTTTGTTACCTCATATCTTCGTACAAAAAAAAATACAGGCGAATTGATATGATGAATACCTCCTCCTATTTTGAAGACAGTTATAAAATACAGTTTTCAGTAAAACTTTTTGGTAGTAATGCATTTGTATGCCAATAAAGTTGTATAAAAGACTGTATGAAAGTATTGCAAAGATCGACAATACAAATAAATTCAAATGAACATTATTAAATGTTAAATTGACAGCCCTTATCTTATAGCCATAATACCATGATGTTGAATACCAGAAGAATCACATAAGTAAAATAAATGGGGTAGTGATGAGAGCGTTAAGAAGTATGAGTGGATTGAAACTGAGTGACAAATTAAAAATAAGTGTGATAAGAGAACGTTGTGGTATAAAAGAAGTTGTAGTAACTGAAATTGAGATAAGTATGCTCAGATGATTTGGGCACGTAGAGAGAATGAATGAAAGGAGACTGACGAAAAGGATTTATGAGTCAAGAGTGATTGCAAACGTTGGAAGGGGAAGACCAAAGCGAACGTTCCTGGACCAAATCCAGGACATTTTAAATAAGGGCCAGGTCAAAAGTACTCTAAACCGACGAACTTGAAACTATGAAAGGTTTAATGAGAATGAAAGAAGCGAAGGAGATAATCAACGATCTTGGCAAGTGGAAGGACGTGGTCTCTGCCTACTCCTATGGGAATGAGGCGTGATGCTATGTATGTGTGTATGATGCGGTGTTCGACTTAACTGTAAACTGTTACTTACTCGTACATACATACATATCATCACGCCTCATTCCCACAGGGGTAGCCAGAGACCACGTCCTACCACTTAACATGATCCTTGTATATCTCCTTCGCTTTTATCATTCTCTTACTTACTCGTACTATTTGCTTATTGTAAAATGCCCAAATTGACAAATAAAACTTTGAGTATTATTGAAATTTGTGTTTGCCATATTTCAAAAACCTTTTTGGATATATTCAATACCTAGGATCCATTAAAAAGTAGAACCATATATATTTAATACTGAAAGGAAAATAAAGGCCAGCCATAAATATTTGCAGTCCTATCAATGATCAATAAAATCTCGGCTCTGTAAAGGGTCAGTAGCAATATTTGATGGAGCAAGACGACGATAACAACAGTTGAGAGCATTAAACGTACACGAAGGAGACTATTGAACTCCCTATCTCATGGTATATATTTGATTTATCCGTTGGATGGGATCATCTCCATTTGTAATTTATCGCATTGAACGTGCAGGCTTTAACCATAAATTCTGTTGGTATGTTCATTTCGATGGAGCTATCAACGCCCAGTTTTGAAATATGTATTTAAGTGAATACGAAATATACAACCATATCTGCGAATTATTTACTGTATTACCAGTATTATATAAACAATACAATGAGGAATAAGTGATGATGTATATAGAACTTACATGTTTAATAATCAAACGTTACATCGTAGTAATAATTCTGAAATGTAAAAATAGTAGATAATATAGAGCTATTAAAAAGCTTTGTCCAAAGGTAACTTAATTAGATAGGCTACTTATTTCTCTGACTTATACTAGTTGAACTCCGCAACTATGTCTGCATGCGAAGGCTATATAATACTTCTCCTAAAGGAGAAAAATGATTTAAAAAGTTATTTAGGATTAACTAATGATGATTAGAATTTACAAGAAGCTTTGTGAAGTTGATGTGATATTATAATTTTGATTGTTTCAATGTAAAAACGTAACCAGCTTTAGCCTTTAATAAAAGTTAATTTATTCCATAAAACTCGCAATCCGCCGGACCTATGGCGGTAACGGATTTACATAGACCTGATATTCATTTTCAATTTTCTGATAATTTACAATTATTTGCATTTTACTCATTTAAGTGGGAATTTAAAATAGACAGAGTTTTTTATATTTGAAAATAGTAACTTTACTTAAATGGGCACAGTTAAAACCATAATCATTCCACTACATAGGAAGTCTTCAGACTTTTTTGGTTATAATAAAATGTTACTACTGTTACTGTAATTTTAAAACTATCACAATTTTATATAAAAAAACGTAATTTATAAAATCTATATATTTTACAGATACCTACAATTAATTAGAAATTATTTTAAAAGATTCTTATGAAAATCAGTGGTAGCAAAGTCAATATCTTAATTGTCAATATAAACGTGGGTTTATAACTGCCAATTCTTTATTTATATAATATTATCACGTTTTGCTCTATTACTACAAATAATACAAACGTATACTAACGTTTTTTTCCATATTTGTAGTAATTGAAAGTTGCCTCGATCGGAAGCAATTTAGTCAAAATTAGTCCATAAGATGTTTTATTCGATTAATGGATTCCTCTTATTCAAATTTTCAATCGTTAGTAAAATATTGTTTTTATTTCAAATATTGCACTTAATGCTTAAGAAGTTTTTTTCAAATACTGTTGTAGTTCATTAGTTAAACTTAATTAATTAATAATCATATTTGGGGAAATTGTACAGCACCGTCTGAAAGCTCATTTAAAAGGTTTGAGGTTAAGATTTCTTTATATGTAATGATTTTAAAAGTGACGTAAGATTCATCATTAATATTTTTTTCTTTTACTTGTTTTCTAATAGTTTTCTGACCTGTTAAAAATTGTAAAAACTGTTAAATACTGAAATTCGTAGAAATTTCAAAAAAGATGAACGCTTAATCAACACATTAACTTATTCTAGTCCTTTAATATTAAAATTCTGCATTAATAATCTTTATAAACATATCTTAAAATCTGTTTATGCGAAAACCGAACACATTTTTTGACATATTTTCCTCCCCATGAGACATCCTTTGGTTCATAATTTTTTATCAATTAACACTTTACGAAAATTCGGCCGTTTCCATGATTATTCTGAATAGCCGACGTTTGTCGACCTCGTTTTATAACTAGAGGTGTTATCGGGTATATGGATTTTAAATTGTACATTTCTACAATTGTGGACAATATACCGTATGAATCTCAATGCCCCATTTCAAATGTAGACGGTTCTTTTGATACTATTCGTGGCTGGTTATCATTCAAACGAAAGGATAAAAATATCATGAGCTTATGTCAAGATTGGTGTCAAATTGATTGGTGTAAAAACTAGATTGTATTGGTATTTGGGGGATTGCTTTGGAAATGTTCAAAAGTTATCTTACCAGCCGATGGCAGTGTGTACAGATCAACGGTAAGCAAGGCTTAGATGATAAACTGCGGCGTCCCATAAGGTAGTATCCTTGGACCTACACTTTTTAAAATTCATGTTAATGATATACGTAAATTGTCCATCCCCAATTGTAAAATTAAAACATACGCCGATGATTCTGCCATTATAGTAAACGGAAATAGGTTTGCCAGTACTCTGAGGCTGTGCTGAGGATTATTACAAAATGTCTGAATTGCTATTACCGCACGATCAATGTTGACAAAACAAAATATATAACTTTTTCCCCAAATGCTACTAACCAAGCTATTGCGTCCTTTGCTATTTATGCCCATAACTGTACACATCATGAAACCCAATGCAACTGTTTATCGTTGGCACGTACTTCGAGCTTAAATTATTTAGGCATTTTAATAGACCGCGCTCTTAATTGGAAACAGCAAATTCATGCTGTACCAGCACGTACTAGAAAGGTAATGCTGATGCTGAATGGTACGTAATGTCTATTTTGCTCTCTCAAAATCGGTGATATCATACTGTATCTCGGCTTGAGGATGTGGGCTAAAAACATTTTTTGTAAAGATTGAACGAGCTCAAAAGGCTGTACTTAAAGTTATGTGTGGTAAACCAATTTTATTTCCAACCTTTGAATTATACTCTTCTTGTAACTTACTGACAGTCTGGCAATTGTTCATCCTACGTAGTATTTTGCGAAAACATTCCCAGCTTTCATTTATTTCCAATACTCTTCACCACAAACGTAGACCACAGTCAGTATGCACTACAAAACTTCATCGATGGGCAGTTGCAAGGCGTCACTACACACAAATCAATTATGTACTTCATACCCACATAAATAAAATCCTCAAGCCAATCTACCCCTTTCAGTGTATAAAGAATGTATGGAGTTTCTTTTAACACTCTCATACGAAAAAACTGAAGAACTCATAAAGTTAGTTACATAAATCTCTCATTCATAAATCCATTCACCACATAAACACCCTTATATGGCCGCGCATACACGTACAACATACATGCGTGCGCGCACACACACACACACACCCTCACATACCACACACACACACACACCCACACTTATTTACTCACTGTCCCATACATAAAAAGTAAAAAAGTAAGTATGTAGCAGCCCATTAACGTCCTACTGCTGGGCACTCTGAGGAGCGAGGGTTTTTAGAGCATAAGCCCACCACGCTGCTCCACTGCGGATTGGCAGGCATAGTGCACCCTCTATTCTTTCACTCTCATAGTCCGAATGTGACAGAAATCCGACACGACCGGAGAGAGATCGGGCGCAAGACCGACGGCTTAACGCGCTCTCCGAGGCACGGGGGTGGATCACACCGCCAACTTCCAAACTTCGGGCAAATATTGAGAAAACCTTAATAGAAAACTCAATATTGATTTTTGAGTAGGTCCGACCCGGTACTCGAACCCAGGACCTCATGTCTGTAATCGAACATGCTAACCACTAGACCAATGAGGCAGTTGATCCATACATAAACATATATTCATTGTTTTAGTATTATGAACAACGTATGATCACTGCATTCATACTACTGCAGGATTATCGTTCCTATTTATTTAAGATTAAATAAATAATAAATAAATTCGACTTCAAATCCATGGTTATTTACTACGAGTATAACCCAATATAAATAAAATAGTGATTATATAATGAGTCTATAATACGATTTAGCAAAAAATTATGTTACAAAGCTAATCTGCATTCAAACAGTGCCAGTGACAGAACGGTCCATTTCAAGAGCAAGTTAGGAGTGTAGGCCAGCAACACTCCTGACGCCCTCCCGTTGGGAAATTATACTGTTACTTGGTACCCAAGCGTGCTTGATATGAATTGTTTAACATTTAAAATATTAAGAAACAATAATTTTCATGACAAATATGAAATTTTCTTACACGATTGTTTGTAGATGAACGCTAAACTTTGAATAACAATTAGACAAGTTTAGCAGAAAAGAATAATCACAATTTTTCTTATAAATATTTTAAAGAATCTCCCTTACAACCACTGGATAGTGGAGGATTTTCAATAAAAACAAATTTCCAATATGTATGTTGCTAAGTATCTCCTGCTCTACTCTCTCGGGTACGTCTCAACTTGCATTGAGGATTATGGGCCTCGGGACTTTAGTCCGATTACCCGGGTTAAGCTTCGAGCATGGCGCGGATGCTCGTGTCAAACGGGCTGGTTTCCGCCGGCGACGCCAGCGGGCCCATCCAGGTCTAGTCTATTGAGGTCAATCAGAGTGTAGCCACTGCCGGCGCGTCGTCTGAGCCGTCATCACCCACGTCGAGTGGTAGTGACAGCAGAAGTTCACGAGGTAAGGGGTGGCCAGTGTTTGCCACTCTAGGATGGTGGCTGACAATCCCACGGAGGTGTATGAGCGGGGAGTTATCAGCTAGGCGGAACATTCTCTTTGCCAGCTGGCGGACAAACACCTCCACGGTGGGCGTCCTAGTGTCGCGGTGTATTACGTCATCCCTGACGTACCTCGGAGCTCCTATCATACGTATGCTCTTGTTCTGCTGGATCTGCAGTTTTCGCCTTTGGTAGGAAGTAGGAGGTTGGAGTAGAAGGAGTACCAGGCAGGGGCTGGATATGTCAGTCTGAAGCGGACGTAGGCTCCGTAGACCTTCAGCTTCGCTTTTGTTGGGAGACTTGAGATAAAGAGCGGCCATAGCATCGACCGGGCTGCCGGAGCCTGGCCCACGGCGTGAGTCACCTTGTCTGCCGGGCGCAGCCAGCGGTCAATTCAGCACCCCAAGTAGCGTATCTCCCTCAAAAAAAAAAACTGTCCTGTGCCAATTAATTTTTTAACAATTGCCAATTATAACAATTTAATTGAAATTGATCAAAAAATATTGAGCCTATTTTTAGCTTACTAATGCAATCATGTACAATTAATAGGACAGAGTATAATGTATGATATTTACATAATAATGTATACTGTACTTCATGTGACGACGAATTGTATTGTATATAAAATGGATTGGTTTTTTTGAAGTCAAACTTTTAGGCGCATGAGGGTAATTCTTTTATAGATGAAACGCGTGATTAGCGTTACGAATATGTGCAGCGTTTGTTATGCCAATTAGTTTAAGGTTGTTTGGAAGAGATTGCTTGTAGCAATAAGACCGCCTTTGCACTCTTTAATTATAGTAATAAGTATCTTAGATTATTTGTCTTTTTATTTTTATCTTGTGTGCAATAAGCTCTCTCGTTTGAAACTTAGGATGTTTTAATATTTACAAATAAAAAGTGACATTTTAATATGCCGCTCGACATTTAATAATTTAATAGACTATTTTTCATAAAATATAAAATAAAAATATTTCATAACTACACTTTTTTTAAATTCTAAAACAAACTTGAATTAATAATTTATAATATTGACAAAAACACGTGGCATTTTTATTTACAATTCGTCATTTTTGATATTTCAATAAATTATTTTCGACACTTGTAATATGTTACTGACAATTAAATTCATTAAATTCCTAACATATTTTTCTTTTTCCCTCCCTCTTAGTCTCGGAAATCTAAACTTTTACATTTGTATAAATATATAAGACTTTAAAATCAGTTTGCCAAAGAAGTTTCACTTCTGACGTATGTACTTTGTAAGCACCCACTTTTAATTTTTTTTTTGCATAAATATATATCTATTGAGGACGTTGAGGACTTTTTATCGATCTTCTTCTGGTATACAATATTGTAGCACAATAATTTGATATTTTCTTCCGTATAATATGTATCTATTATACATGTAAACCTCCTACTTCAATCACTCTGTCTATTGTCGAAAAGATTTAAGCTAACATACTGCGGCAGCGACTTATTTCTATATTGTTTATAGAATTTAGTATTTTTATTTTTTTCTCGCTAGGAAATGCCTTACGCACGCCGGATGAATTCAAAACTTACATCCGGGAGTGTGGGACTCGCTGGTCGTACCAGGATTCCCACTAAAACCTAGCGGAACCCTTTTCATCCAGGTGTTGGGGTCCAGATGTCCGCTTACGCATTCAGCTCTGGCGCCCCGAATGAATCCAACTGAAGGGTTTAGTTTAGTTGAGGGAGAGCAGGCGAGCAAAATTGCGCCTTCTGCCATAACAATTTCTTTGCCTGTTTATTGCCTCCTTCTGCAAGATGACAACCTCGCAGAAGGACGTCCCTGCACTCCAACCTGACTCATCGCCATTCATAGCGCTTACAATGCTGGGGAGTGAGAGGTCTTTGCCAATCAGCAATGACAAGATGTGACGCTAGGATCCCCAATCTGCTACTGTCGGCGGCCGTCTACACTGCGTACCACGCAGTGTAGACGGCCGCCCCAAAAATACGGCAAGCAGACGTCTCTTGGCAGCCTACAATCTGGTGTAGATACTTGCCGAAGCAACCATATCCAGTTAACACCTGCACCAACCTGTAGGTTAGCGTACCTTGCTCCCTGGTAAGAAAATCTTCCAAGAATGGACGCACCGCTGCAACCGTGGCCATACCTGCAGATAGAGACCCGAGGTCCTCCTTCCATCTTTCAATCAGAGCCCTGTCGGATAGGATCCTGCTTCTCTGGACCTCTTCAGCATCAGGCCGTTCGCCTCTATTCCTTGCAGCTGCCCGTCACTGTTAGGCAGCCATAGATTTTAGTATAATAATCGTCATAGACTAAGACAAATCCATTCAATCAATAACTTAACCAAATCAATCTACATACACATGACGTCATAACTCGCCTCATCACTAGTTATTGTTAGGAAATAGAATAGTACGTTAATGTTCCGCGTTATGAATGATGCGAATTTCCTTGCGATGGAATTTTAGATATTTTATGTAAATTCTATATCAAAATTTGGGTTACTTCTCATGTAAATGTATGCCGTATAAGTGGGAGCTGAATTTGAACATTTCGAGTCAGTGACAATAAATTTCGCGACAGATGCTTACTATTTACTGGAGCGTCTCACGTGTTCATTTCGACACCAATGTCGCGCAAATATAAAGTGAAGCTGCGCTAACATATTCACTTGCTATTCAAGGCAAATAATAAATATATGAAATCAAGCTTGAAGGGTATATAGAAGTGTGGTTTTTCAGTTTAACGACTTACAAGCTGATCTACTCGGTCCAAACTTTTTACCAAACTAATAAATTACTTTAAAAAGACAGATTTTAAGCATTAGCACAAACTTAGGAAATTGACCGGTTGCTTATAGCTTTATGTACACCATTGGTATAATTATGTATTTATTTTTAATTTCATGTCATTAATTATTATGAATTAAACATTAAATTGTTTGGAATGTATTTTGAAAATTAAATGCGTGAAGGAACTCGTCACTTTAGATTGTAAATCATTTTACTTGTGTGGAAGAACCAATTTTTTTCGAAACAATAAACACAATGTTATATAAACTATGGAAAATCAATTTGCATCAGGAAAATATTAATTTTAAACTTGTTCAATTATACAACAATTCCCCAAAGCTATTAGAGACTAATACATGAAATTTGAAAAACAACTAAAGTTTACATTATATTTATATAATTGAGTAATTATATGTATATAGACATAGTTGTATAGAGTTTTATGTAGTATATATTAAGATATATATGTGAATATTAAATGTGTAAAATCGTATAAATAGTGTATAACTGAGTGAAGTTTTCTCTTTTAAAGATTTTGCACCTCCCCCTCCTATCTTCTGTTCTCTGACTAAAGGTTTTCCGGAAGAGATAGTGATAAGACCGCCTTTGTGCACTCTATTGCTAAATTTTCTGTTTCTCTTTATATAACATAAGTTGCATTTTTGTTTTCTTGTATGTTTGCAATAAGTAAAGTTTTACGTTTTAAATAGCACTCAAACCAAAACCTAATTGAATATCATGTATCCCATCTATTGACGCATTGATATTTAGACTAATGACATGCTTATTTAACATTAGTGCTTGTAAAACTACCCATTTCTTAAATTGATTACTTTGAAATGCAAAAATAACATTATTTTCACGAATGTACACAAAAAAGTGCGCTATTTTTTGTTATTTATTAACCCTAAGTTCCATTTAAGTGAATATTGTATTTGTCTTAAACTACAAATTACCCGCGCAATATCATGTTAAACTGTAACCTTATTTACCAGTTCAGATGACAATAAATTACTATCTTGTAAGTATAAAAAAACCACTTGTGCGGTCTGTACTTAATGAGAGTTAGTGTATCTAAAATGTTAATTATTTATACTATATAATAATTCTAGACAATTGTACATAAATACCCTTTATTTACCTCAAAAATATCTTAGATAAGACAAATATTTATAAAGCATCGTTATCATTCCTGTCTGCAAAGTTTTAAGTCAAGTTTTTAAGAGGGTTCTTTGATGCATTTTAATGATAGCAGCGATACTTAAAAGCGGATTTTACTGCAAACAAGGAACAACAATATGAAATATGGATGCAAATTGTTATTTTATAACAACATCATAATACGCGATATACTTTTGTCATATGATATTTAAAGAGCATTCATTTTCAATCAGATTTTTTTAAAAAGCCTTTACATTTAATCCAGATCACTTACTTGTATAGATTTAAATTGTTCAACATATATATATATATATATATATATATATATATATATATATATATATATATATATACTACTATTTCAAAGTAACAAAAGTACAGAAAACATTTGTCAGAGTGAGTTTACGATTTTTTAACAAGACAACGGTATCAGTTTTGGATTTGCTTGTACATAACTTCAAGAAATCTTTAAAGACAATCTTACTTAAAAAACAAGTTACAATGTTGAATATTATTTAAGAGATAAAAAATTTACTACTAAGTTTTCTTCTGGCTTCCTCGCAGTAGAATCAACATTTGAATCAGTGGTAAATTTGTTACCAACGGACAGAGAAATATCAATTCAAAAGGGCCTTAAAGAATACTTTGATTTTGATATAACGATATCAATAAATCTTAAATACTAAGTAATAGGCAACACTAAGTTCAAGGCGAAGTTATGGCACAAAGTAGGCGCCATATTTAAATTATTAGGAAATATATAACACAAAAGCCTTCGTATTAAATGGCGTAGTCGTAAATTGTGACCGTAGTCACACTATAGCAATAATTCATTACAGAATTAAAGCCTAAGCTTTCATAGGCAAATCCACCAAGCAACAGCACGTATAATTAATTTAATAATTTATGTTACGTAGATTATTAAGTTATACTTCGCTTATTGTTTAAAACAAATATCAGATATGAATCCGACGATTTTATTGTGTTTAAAGACTAAGCTATTATATATAATAAGTTGCTAAAAGCTTTTTTGGTCCAGTTCTGATGATAACATCCATGAGAAAACCGAATAAGTCTTAAATTTGAATGAAGCATGTTCGCGACAAATGGACGAATAACTCAAATCACGGCAACCGATTTCAATGATTCGTTTTTTTATTAGAAAGGATATACTTCAACGATTGTTTAATGATAGTTTGGTTAGGTTTTCATCATGGGATCCCTGACAAAGTAACGAAACTCTTCAATTCTTAAGAGCAAATTAACGAAACTCGGTAGAATCTTTTATAAGATCTGCGGATATTTGTACCGTAATTTCGGTATGTTCAAGTGATTGTCGTAGTTAAATATAAAGATCAATGGAACTCCTCAACGGCTTACTGTAAGACTACGATTTATGACAGAAAATTTAACTGTCTGTAATCAAATAGCAATGAGGTTACGTATGTTGCTGCATTGCAATATTTATAAGGTGTATTATGTGTGAAGCGGTGGAGGACGAGTGTGGGGGGAGGGAAACTTTTGCCTATTAGTGATGTGCTCGATTACCATATAAAAGAGTGGTGATAGGAAAGTGGCTAAATAGCCGACCTGTAACGAATAAGGTCGAGGGTTCGAAATTGTTAGTTTACTTCAGATTCACTAAAAATTAAAAAATAAATAAAAAAATTAACAGAAAAAAATACCGCCATCCAAACAAACTGTTACAAATATATTAATATGTTCTAAAAAGTAAAAAAATAATTGCGTATTCTTTTTTAGACTTCTTCGTAATTTTTATATTTGGAGTCGGTGTCAGCCAAGGTGCCTATAGCAATAGGTTGTAACTGCATACTCGTATATAGGTCTGTGCGGCGCCAGAGCTATAAAGTGGATACGCGGGACACACCTACCTTGGCTGACGCCGACTCCGAATATAAGAATACGAAGAACTCTGAAAAAGAATACACAATTATTTTTTTACTTTTAGAGCATATTAATATATTTGTAACAATTTGTATTGAAGACGGTTCCTTTTTTGGTAAAAATTGTATTTATACGTAACAACGTACGTATAGGCATTATCATTAAATTATCTGATGTATTTATTGCCAAAGGCTATCACAGACGTTAAACATATTAAGGGCTACTATCTATATGCTAAATATATCCGTTTAGTCTTGATTGAAGTTAGAATATTAATTGCTCTAAAAGAGCGTTCAGTTAATGAATGTGTTCCCACGTTAGTGCCGAAATTGTTTGATAGCGAATCGAGTGACAAATAAGTGGATTCTCAGGTTAGCATTGACTAGTTGTAAGCGTTAATTTAAATCCTAATTTATAGAGCTGAGTATCTATTTGGTCGACTCTTGTTTATTTGTCTAATGCCTACAAATACCTATTTATGAATATGTCCGCAGGTTTGGTTTTATAAATAAAATGTCATAATATTTTCACGATACTTTTTTCATTATATTTTTTTGAAGTGAAACTTATTGAGCCATTATATCGCCCGGCGTTTGATTGACCCCCGTAATATGCCCGCACTTTTTCACGTAAACAACGATCGCCTACCCCGCCCAGCACGGACGTTTTTGCGTCGATTGCCCCGTGGGTCGAATGACGCTAAAGTGACACCATAAATTTTATGATTTTATGTTTCCTAATAGTTAAGTTGTACAATGTTATCTTTTGTTTATTAAAATGAAAACTTACTGCTAGGGTTTTCATTGTTAGTCACCTCACTTAAATAATCAAAAATACAAATAATCACTAATAAATACTCACAGCTTATAAAATAGCACAAACAATCTTAACGACCTTGACGTGAACGACACACGCATCGTTAGTAAAGGTCACTCTATAACTGATTTATTTTTGTTTCTTCTATTATCTGGTGTAATCTCTACGCATATTTTGTTGCGGCAGTTCTGAAAAACGAAATAAATATTACACATTATGACTTAAAAAGAAGGAGATGCTTATATTTCTGATTGCCTGCGTTGAGATAGAACTATCCTATCATGTCAACCAGTAGTTGACATGGGTAATCTAAAAAATCGGCGCATGAGGGTTAGTTTTTACGGATAAAATGCGTGATTAGCGTTACGAAGATGTGCAGCGATTGTTATGCGAATTCGTTCGAAGGTAAGGTAGTTTTAATATTTATTAAAAACGTGGCATTTTAATTTGCCACTCGTCATTTAATAATTTTATATACTATATTTCATAAAATATATTCTAAATTTGTAATTCAAAAACAAAGTTGTAGTAGGGATTCTTAAACTTAACAAAAAACGAGTGACATTTTTAGTTACAATTGGTCATTCCAGATTTCAATAATTTTTTTGTATTAATTTTCGACGTTTAATATTTTAATGATAATTAAATTTATTAAATTCCTTCTTCCTTTTCCCTCCCTCTAAGTCTCGGAAATCAAAAGTTTTAGATTTGTTTGAATATAAACATGATTTAAAAAATAGTTTACTAAAGAAGTTTCACATCTGAAATGTGAACTTTCTACGGACACAATTTCTGTGTTGTAATTATAAGAACTAAAACTTTGTTTTATAAATAAGCTGGTTCTCAGTTGATATACTCGTACATTAAATAACACTTATACAGCTAAAAGGCTGAAATACATAATTGTAATGCTTATTTTAGGGTGAAGATGGTTTAGAAACCACTTATGGGTTTGCATCCAAATATTTTTTTTAATTTTTTTAAAACGTTCGATTACAAAAGGTATATTATATATAATGTTGAAGATTATATAAGCGATAAAGATGTTTGGACTTGATTTCAGCTGCACATGTAAGCTAAAGACTTTGTAACCTACACAAACTATATTTAAAGTAGTAATCGTTGAGTTTCTTGACGGTTTCTTCTCAACGGAATTAGCCTTCCGAACTGGTGGTAGATTTGTTGCTAACAGACAGACTAATGAAGTTTAAAAATACTTCTTGAGCCCGCTTGAATAAAGAATATTTTGATTTGATTTGATTTGATAAGAGTCATTATATTGCGAGTGATTATATTGAGTTATTCTATTGTCGTTCATTCTTCTACGAGTTTGTTGTTATGCTATTCTATACATTGTTTTAAGTTAAAAAAAGAGGTAAATAGCAGCCCATTAACGTCCCACCGCTGGGCACAGGCCTTCACACTCATAGAAGAGAGGGTTTTTAGAGCATAGACCTATCTTGCTGCTCCACTGCGGATTGGCAGGCATAGTACACAAATGAGTACATTTGTGTACTATGCCTGCCACTATGCCTCTATTCCTTCACTCTCATGGTCCGTTGTGACGGGAATCCGACACGAGCGGAGAGAGATCAGGCGCAAGACCGATGCCTTAACGTGCTCTCCGAGGCACGGGGCTGGTTCACAGCATCAACTTCCCAACTTCTGGCAAATATTAAGAAAATCTTAATAGAAAACTCAATATCGATTTTTGAATGCCTGACCAGGGACTCGAACCCAGGACCTCATGTCAGTAGTCGAACATGCTAACCACTTGACCACTAAGGCAGTGTTTTAAGTAAATATTGTGAAACTGGTTAAATGTTATGAAATTGTTGATATGCTGAAGTTGATAATATTGAGAAAGTGACTTTAATTGAATAAGTAAATAATTTTTTGCCACCAAGGAAGCCGCGTCGACATATACTTTTTACTTTAACACTTATTTCTTCAAATACTATTTATTATTTTGAAATCTTTTTTTTAAGATTCGAATTAAAAATGGGAGGGTGGGGGGTAGGTGGATGAAAAATATTTCACGATCAATTCTTAGACGTAGCTAATAATCCACGAAATAAAAATCGTAAAAATCAAGCCTTTGTGGAGGACTTCGACGAGAAAGACTGTGATTTGATATATTAGATTTTATTATAATACGTCAAAGGTATCTATTATATTTTAAAGCAACCCCATAAATTTGTTCATTTCATCCTGCTATATTATAGAAGTAGATTGTATCGAAGTGAACTATATTAAACCGGGTTAAAAGCAATTACTTTGGTAAAACATTTACTGCTACACAGGTTGTATATACGGTCTACAAAGAATTAAAGTACCGTCGGGTAGCCTTTAAAAGGAAAGTGATTGTCTTTTTGCTTTTGATTTCAAAAACTATTCGTTAAATTTAATAATTGAATGCTTTATAGAGAATTTAGAGGTATTTTCCTAAGAATTAATTCAAATGAAATCCCGCAACTCACTTAGCAAGAATTCACGATTTTATATGTTGTGGTAAGCCATGATGTTTAATAATGTAATTGTTTTAAATAAACGCAGTCCCAGAAGACTATTATTGTGAAGGAATATAGAGGTTAGTTTTATTTGCGTACACATTTAAGCACTGTATTATCCTTTATGAAGATAGCTATTTCCTGCTAATAAATGATTGTGGTTTTGAAAATGAATTTGAAGGACTTAATATTAAATACTCCTCCCAGACTTAGGTTTTTAAGAAAATGTTTAAACCTTTAACACTTGGATAAGTGCGGCTGTATGGAAATATAAATGATAGAAGTGTAAAGTTTTAGTTATACAATTTAAAATTACTCCTTATTGAGGTTGCCTGGCAGAGATTGCTTACAGCAATAAGAGAGAGAGAAAACACTTTATTGCACACAAGATAAAAATAAAAAGACATAAAAATTAAGATACTCATTACTATTATTAGTGTGCAAAGGCCTTATTGGTACAATCATACTTTTCCAGACAACCTTTTTATGTTGTGAAGCTGACTAAAATAAATAGAGCAGAACAGTACCAGAAACTTAAAAATAATAATTAAAAATAAATCTTAATTTATAACTATATAAGATATTTGTATATGAATATATAATAAAATATCTACATATAAGTGAAAAGAATCTATAAATATATATTAAAAATATATACACAAAAGATATAACATCAAAATATACACTATAAAGTAATATGCCCCCCTTTGCATTCATATTGTTTTTTCTTTGTGTTTGTTTTCTTCTTCTTCTTCTTATCAGGCAGTAAAGCTGCAATTTAGTATTCTACGAGTACACACAACTTAGTGCGTCAAGTAGCTCTCTTGTCATGGTTATACTAGTAAATGTGAGTTAACGTCACCAACCGGTCTGTAACGGTTCACAACTGTCCAAAAGCACAAAAAATACAAAAATAAATACTGATTTACCTGTAAATTTGGAGCGCCTTATGTAGTTAACTCTTCTGAGCCTCTTTAAACTTATGATACAAAAAATAACTGTGCTTGACGATTTTGTTGAAATCGAGATTGATGAGAAAACATGTTTTAAAAACCTTAAAAATTTCATCAAAATTAGTTCAGCTGTCTAGGAGTAATTTTGTTGTAAACATATATTTATCGTATACATACTTTAGCTTAGTAAATTCTATATTGTTTAGCACTTGACTGTGGTCTCACCTAATGGTAAGTGATGATAATGTCTAAGATAAAAGATAGTTCTACACATCATCGTCCCGGAACACCAATCTCTTTGTTTTGGCGGTACGTATTTGCTAATAGGGTGACAACTAGCCAAGGCCGAAGCCTCCCACCAAACCAGACACAGACAAATTAGACAATACAATTTTTTAAACTCGCCCTACCTGGGATCCAACCCGGGGCCTCTGTTAGCAAGGTGAGTACTCGTACCACTGCGACAGCGATGCCGTCGACTGTATCTCGCTGTATATAAGACCTTTTTTTACTAAAATTTATTGTAAGAACGATAATTTAAATTAAAGGTAAGTAGCAACCCATTATCGTCCCACTGCTGGCCACAAGCCTCCCCGCTCATAAAAAGGAGGGTTTTAGAGCATTGACCCACCACGCTGTTCTCCGAGGCACGGGATTGGATCACACTCACTTCCCAACTTCGGGAAAATATTGAGATAAACTCAATATCCATTTTTGAATTTACTCGACCCGGAACTCGATGCCAATACCTCATTTTTGTAATAAACTTACAATCATTTTAAGTTTAATATAAATTGTGAGCAACTTTGTAAATTTTATAAAAATATCTAATTGCTGAATGTAAAAGGTGCGATGAACCAAATCTAAAATTTCCCTCACTTTTCACTTATTACTCTCAACTCCATCCGGATGCTACCCCACTCCAATTTGTTATACAGAAACGCGTAGAATATTTAATGAATGATGTTATCATAATAAATCACGTGCCATTTCGTATACAAGGTCCCTGGCTGTATTTGTATTTATTCTGGATATGTTTATGTAAACTGAAATTTCTCCGCATCTGGATTTGTAAAATAAATTCACGTTGATGCAGTTATATGTAAGCAACTGTCTTCATAACATCGTGTTCGGGTTAATTTATTCGTCACGGTTGTTCTCTTGTATTATTTTAATATATTTTCTCATTAATTGAACTTGAATCCGGGCCAAGTCAAAATTGATATAGGGTTTATGAAAGTATATATTGAGAATTTCTTTAATGAAACACTGATAGTAAGTGGAAGGTGTAAGTTCCTTAGACGAAAAGAAGCACGAATAATAAAATAGTATATATTAAAATCCTGAGTCCCCTAGATGGGGCAGAGGGCGTCCATGCTCCGCCAGCGTTGTCGTGTCCGTTGTTTCATGCCAAAAGTCGTGGTTAAATGTTCGGTCCGGTTTTGCACTATATTCGTTTCAAGAATCTGTTATCTTCAGGTAAGTAGGTGATTAGCCTGCTGTACCCTAGTCTGTTGGCGAGACTGCCACCTTGAAGTCCACAGACAGACTTGGTTTTATATCGGGTAGCCTCCCTAGTATCTGGTTCTGTTTTAAGGCGCAGAACATCGCCATTGGCCCTGCATCCTTAGCTACTACAGCTTGGAATAGCGGTCACGCGATTGCGTGGCTGTAGCTGGTCCCAGGGTGGACGGCTTGGACGTGGATGACGCGGATTTGTTGAGGATCTACTTGGGTTGGTCTTCCGCTACTAACACAGCAGATGCCACAACTCCCCCCCCCCCACATGAAATAGTATATTGTTTCGAAAGGCAATTTCAAAGAGATTTCAATTTTTTTTTACGATTCTAATACATAGTAAATTATCTTTTTAATACATTTTTTATAACATATTAAAGATAACTCCTTGCATATAAAAATATTTTATTTCTATCGTCAATCTACGACCAATATTTACAAATTTATATTGCCATTTTATTTATATTAAGTTAGCTGTCATTTAATGCTGTGTATTGTGATGGACTCGTCCTAACATAAATAATATTGTATTTTATATATTTGATTACATTCGATACTTTTAAATTTGTACATTGGGAGGTAATACATAATCATTTATATAATTTATATACACACATACATACACATATATATATATACAATCTTTAAATAAATTCTATGTATTCAGATATATTATTTATAAACACACTTTTTAATTAAATATTTAGTTGGCACCCTATAAAAGTATTGTATATTTTAAAAAAGATGAAATTTTCAAAATAGAGTATTGACCATCTCGTCAATAGTTTGAGTTAATGAAACGGACAAGACGATATACGTTTTTCTATTTTTTTTTTTTTCAAATTCAGTTTTATCTCCTTTATTTTACTTAGGTGTGATTCCTAAAGTGGTGACGCATAATATATAACGTTATCAAGAGGATTAATATCATATATGCATTGATTTGTCCGGATTCAGGAAAGGGATCATTTTACTATTTATTTATACACAGTACAGTATGTATGAACTTTGAAACACGATTTTTCATCCAAAAACAGTTGTGACAGTAGTAATTAACTACCTTTGAAAGTATAAACAATGAAAGGCTTTGTATATAGTGAAACTGGTATCTTTTGTCAGCGCATTACTATACCTGAATTGCAACGAGTAATTACCGTATAGTTTTATCATGTTTGTGAGAAATTTAGTTTATTAGCGTAACTGTAGTAACTTATAAAAAATATCTAATATTTTAATAATACATAAAAGCGGTTAAATAAATATTTAAAACTAAAAGCCAAAGCTTTTGGCTATTATGGTATCGTGTGAAATTTCGCGAGCCTTTTTAAAAACCAATTGCTTATTATGACATAGCATACGACCACTTAAATATATAGTTGCTTTGAATAAGTATTACAATCCAAAATGATGTTTAACCACTTCAGTACAGTATATATTTTCTGACAAAAATATTGATCGCGTTAATTTGCAAAAACTCATTCAAATCAGCAAAAATGACGCTGTAACATTACAAAATGTCATTATGTTAATTTTCCTCGGCAAAATAAGCTTTATCGATCCGTGTCAATATCTTCCGAAGCACCGATCTAATATTTTACAATTTAATATAACAAATACATTTGAAAATATTAACCATATTAGTAACATCATAATAAGAATGGGTTTTAGATACAATACGTTAAGTATATTGACATAGATTTTGAAATAACAAGGCAATTTCATAATGAGGTGCTTCAAATGGACACATTTATAGCAATATCAAATGAGTGTTTCCTATTTGCCGTTGTATTTTTTTATCTGACATTATAGCTTGAAGGCATAATTAGTAATATTGGCAACGAACAACCTTAATTGATATTAAATGAACCATGGAAAGGTCAATAGGTACTGGAGCATTAACAATAGCAATAAATAAGCCTCGGTTCTCATTAATTACGTCACCAACAACTCTCTGCAATCATATCTGGTATGAAAACAACTTTAATTATATAAAAATGTTACATAAATAATACTTATGTATAACCTACGTTGTTTCATTTAATATCACGTTTTACAATGTAAAAAATATATTCTTAGTGGTAATATTTTCTTTAAGTTTTATTTATTTATTTATATTTTATTGTACACCACATTTATAAAATAAAAAGCAGGCTGACACTACAGATAAGTGATTAACAAAAGGCGGTCTTAAAGCGATTTCTTGCTGATAACCGTAGATCAGGAGATTCAGACCATTGCGATCCTTATTCATAGCAACACATATAAAAATTATTTCTGATAACAATTAAACATATATAACCCCATGTTTAGAAACCTACACTTTTTTATCGTATTATACGTTTTAATAATGAATTTAAAGTTTAATTTTTAAAATATTGAAGCTATGTATACGATAAAAATACATACAACGTATTGTGTTTTATTCTTATGCACCTCTGAACTATTATAAAGAGGAAACATTTGTGTTATCGTATGTAAGTATGTATGTATATTTGTAACGTTTTCACACAAATCTACTAGACCGATTTCAAACATTTTTTCACCACTGGAAAGCTATATTTTTACTGAACGACATATTTCTCAAAAAAGAGGGAACGCTAATATTAATGCATTAATCTAAACCAAGGTTTGGAACAAAAAAATCTGTCATCGCGTGCGCTGTGTAAACTATTGATGATAAAACAAAAAATGTTCCACAATATTAAAAAAACGTATTAATCTACAAAAAAAGTCCGCGTTACCATATGTCCAACTACTGTAATTATGTCACTTTAACTACTTTTTTACATTTTAAAAGTTAATAAAAGTGCCGACAATAAATAAGCCCTAATTATTCACACCTCTGTAATAATACATATCCTATTAATATATTTTATTAAAGGCAGTTTGAAAACCTGTTAAATACTGTTTTAATTATTAAAATAGGACATTCCATTCAAAAGATATAAGGAATTTAAAATAGTCAAACTAAAGAAAATTATAGCGGCCTTTACAACTGGACTGGTGAATTATTCCAAGGATTTTAAATCAGCTAACTGAAACATCATAATATAGTTTTAAGGATTACATAGATGACCAAAAAGCTTGCTTTTGAATGGATTGCTCTAACATGATGTGTCGTCAGTCCCTTATTGGAAACAATATGAGGATATAAACTATTTGACTCAAAAGTCTACTTGGTAAAACTCTATTTCTACTGTTGGGAGGTTTCGGTCGTGGCTACTTATCTCCCTACCAGGAAAGACATGCTTCCAAGCAAAGCACTTGCGTTCCAGTTCGATGCTGCATAGAAACCACAAGGGATAAATTACTTCTAACTAGGTTAATGCGTTTCCATCTTAGACTGTATCATTGCTTAACATCCAGTAAGATTACAGTACAGCGCTGACTGCAATGAAAATGTGACTGTGAATATGAATATAATACGCCATTTGTATACTCTAATATAAACACTTTTCGTGAAAGTCACTAGAAACTGTATCTGTAACATGTAGGTTAAATAAAAACAAAAACCTCAAAACAATAAAACAGTAGTGTGTGTTTAGAAGTCAACAAAACATTTTATAACCGACCTTGTTTAAAGCCTATTACATCCCAAGCGGCGACCCTTTGAGATCTCTATAGTTGTAACTTAACGGTCACTCTGACAATTTACAAGACATATTTATTTAGTTATTGTTAACACAAATTTTTTAATATATATTTTTATCTCAGACCACCTTAACATATACAAAGCCTTAGGAGATCGCTTCTGAAAACGAAGACAGACAAGTGTGTAGTACGAGTAGTATAAATAAAACCTTTGATAATGCATTTTATTTGTATTATGTACGCTCCATTATGTTAATACAGCTAAATGAAACTATAGTTTCATAAAAAGTACATTACTAAAAAACCAGCAAGAAAACACAAAATGAAAATCAGCTGATGTATCAGCTTGGGTCAATGACCGCTAGTTGCCGGCGCGGCGCGGTCTCAATGTAGTTTTTTTTTAAATAGACAAAACCCATTTAAATCTAACCTATAATATGTTGACTGTTTTTGTTTCTCCTTATAGTTTTTTATACCACAAATTAGTTTTAAATGACATTATTTTCTCTTAAATTACCCAAAGGATCAGTTTCTAGCAGAAAAAAGTTACGAAATCGTGTTTTGTAATTTTGCCAAGGAAAACATGAAGGTGTTATTATTTAAAACTTCTTTTTTTTTATTTCGCTTCTTTTTGGGAAGGGTCGGGAGTGTAGGACTCATCGAGGAAAGAGACCACAGATAAATAAAGACAGTTCACGGCGTATATATATATTAGAAAACTTGTTGCACGTCCAAAAATTGACTCTTGTAGGAAAAAAGTGAATGCACCTCATATAACTTAAGAAATAAAAATAAAATTGCTGTAAATTCTAGTAGCCTACATAAAATTGACAAGTCATTCAAGGGTAACTGTATACATTGCTACAATAAGCTCCTAGAGGAAGTTACAACGATGTCTCTTAATAAATTTAAATCTTTTATCAAAAGAAAACTAATTGAGAAATCATTTTATAATTTTAAAGAATACTTAGAAGACAAAAAAGCGTGGGAGTGAATGAATTGCTCTATATGTATATAGATATAGAATAATTTTTTAATAACTATTGTAATGATGATAACAAAAAAAAAACGTACACCCGACTGAGTTTGTTGTGGGCTCTTCTCAGATCAGAGCGCGAAGGAACCCTCGTAACTTTAGATTGTAAGTCGTTCATTAATGTTATCATCAGTCAGTCATTTAAATAATATATAAAAAAACGATATTTGACGATTCAAAAGTGCTGTAATAGGCCTACTTGAATAAAGATATTTTTACTTTGACTTTGACTTTGACTTTGACATCCATCTCTAATTTGCCGGATGAGTCCGACTAAACTTTAAAGGAGGCGGGAAAACGTATGTAACCATTCGCCAGTTGGTCCTTCGTTGGCGATAGGTCAATGGTTTTAAGCTATACTTAACATCACAGTCAAGCTCTAAACTTAACGAAAAATAATATTTTGTTATTGCCTTTTATTAGATGGTCCTTCTCTTATATATGTCTAGTTCAAATTTTCAATTTATCAAGTGATTTCAAACACATTTTTGACGTGAAAGCGGACATCCGTCTCGCTACATAACGCGTTACGGTGCCAGTTTATCTGACTTCTCTTTCACTTACGTATACGGCAGCGGTAGGCGGGATCCACATCTCTCACTCTAACCTAACGCTAACAATGCTAGCTGTATTCCGATTACTCAGTGTGCGATAGACATATACCATTGACAGTGAGCATATAACTTAAAACTTAACCAATCAAAGATTTTGTTACTAAAAGACCTTTCCTTAACTTAAAATTGAAATAATGACAAACTTTTCTCATCCTCAACAATTTCAATATTAATAAGTTCATTACTTCTGTCGTGCATCTCGAGAACTCAAACTTTTTTTTAACTTTTAGTGGATAAAACTTGATGTGAAAACAATTTTCCAAATATTTTAAATTTATTTTATGAAAATTTGTACCATCTATTGAAAGCTCACAAAAGTTGACTTTAAGTTATTATTTTATATTACTTATTCTATATGTATACCAGAACACGTTTTAGTTCTTAATTTCTATTAAACAGTTAATATTGTTATTTCTTTTAGTTATAGCTTCAATTTTAATCTTATAAGTAACGATGTCATTAACAACGTTTTAATGCCCTTTGAACTCTTACGCACCTGTGCTAATTACATGTGATTTGTTAAGGAATTATGTTTGTAAGGAGATTGTTATCATTAGAAGACATTTGTGTTCAGCCCTCTCTTAGAAAATTCGCAGTTTAGATTTATTAATGTCTTACGTGTCTTTATTCTACTGTTGGTTTGTATAAAGTTATAATTTTGGAAGTAAAAACATCGTTACTCAACAATATTTTGTAGGTGTTGAATGAGACTGAGCCATCATTCTCGACTATTTATCGCTTTAAGTCAAAGTCAAAGTCAAAATATCTTTATTCAAGTAGGCGTATTACAGCAATTTTGAATCGTCAAAAATCGTTTTTTCTATACATTATTTAAACGAATGACTGATGATAACATTAAAGAGTGACTTACAATCTAAAGTTACGAGGGTTCCTTCGCGCCCTGATCTGAGAAGAGCCCACGACAAACTCAGTCGGGTGTAAGTTTTTTTTGTTATCGTCATTACAATATTTATTTAAAATTTATTCTAAATCTATATACATATAGAGTAATTCATTCACTCCCACGCTTGTTCGAGTAAAGTCGTTTCGCGTCGAGTAAGCGAGTGAAAAAATAAAAACCTTACTGCTATTTTTTGATTCATTATCAAATTTAACATTACTGGCAAACGATTATATATATTGCAGATATTATTACCTTATACTTTATGACATGTAGAATTCAACATATATTTCGTATGATGAATCCCGCCTTGATGAAGTTACAGTTATTTAAAGCCTGGTTTTAAAAAACACACAAATAAAAACTTCACGGCTTTTTTATCAGCTTGGCTTTACTATTTATTTATTTTCCCATTATAGTTATTAATGTGTCTTACATCAAAGTATCTATTTATATACGAGTATATGCTCAAACAAATTATGATTTTATTGAAAAAATGTAATATTGAAAAAGAGATATACGCACGCACTAATCCAAGCCCGCACGCACGCACGCTCTCACGCACGCACGCACGCATGCTATCACGCACGCCCTCATGCATGCCATGACGCAGTTACGCACGCACGCCCTCACTCATTCAAATATACACCTACACACAGTTACTGAATAAATGTTCTATTTTACACTTTATTTCCACATAATAGCAAATTGTTTGGAGGCGAAACAACTACAAGTAACCTAGTCGCCTAATTTTAGGTTCAGAGTATTATTGCAACTATACTACTATTACATTTTATATCGCAAATTTTAGTAGTATTATATATTATTTAATCTGTCTATTACTTTATTTTATCTGAAACATTAACGACATGTTTCGTAGTTTCATGACACGTACAACAATTTAGTTTGCTATGGCAGAACGTAGAGAAGCGGAGTGGCTAATTTAAATTCCTAACCGAAACGGGTCGTGAGGCTATTCCGTTGACATCCTTCCCATTTCCTGCTCGTATACGACAGTGTATTCCGGATGCAGCTGCACCAATTATAGACATATGGATTCTTGTATCGTCACGGGTTCGAGTTCTGAGCAAGTACCGCTTAGCAATGCTTGGAAGTAATGTATTTTGGAATGAGAGGCAGCCACCTCAATGAAGGAGGGAATGGAGAGAAAGAATAGGTGAAGTAGAAACCTATACAGGTCGAAGGAAGTGGCTGGGTGGCAGGAGGCGTCTCGTCCGTGAAACCTTTTTGTCGGCTACTTCCAGAGAGTCAGAGCTAATGCGCAAGCGAGCCTCTGTCTCCCACATCTCATGTTGAAGAGTGTGTCGCTGGGTGAATTTCCCAGTGACAAAATTACAAAGTGGAGAGCAGTCGCTGAAAACCAGACAGGTAGATAGATAGAATGCTTTATTGAACACCACAAAAAAAAATAATACAGTGACTTAACTTAAAATAATTCTAGTGTACAATGGGCGGTCTTATCGCTATTTAGCGACCTCTTCCAGACAACCCAACGTATAGGGAGACCGTCAAAGAAAGGAGAGAGAAGATAGGCGATGTTTATAGGTGAAACATTTAAATTATTTTGTACAATGTAAAGTAACAAATAAAAAATGCACTGCTTACTTTTACTTTGTTAATCTTACTGTTATTTGAAGATACAACATTGTGCTTTTCGGTGAAGGAAACATGTAGATTCGGGTTGCAATTCTTTATTTACTTTTAATTATTTTAATAGCTTAGAATGTGACTTTCCCTTTCCAATAAACATTTAATAATTAACAACGCATCCCTTTAAAAATGTCTTAATTGAAATAACGTCAAAATTGTGACTGCATATTGAGAGCGAAATAAAAGTAAAGTTAAACTTCGCTATCGTTAATATTCCATTTTCTATTTTTTCAAAGAGGAGCCGGAAAGGAGATTTTATTGAATAAATTAAAATACATTTAAGACTTAATGGCTGAGTTTTTATCCGTGACAGTTTATTTGATATTATATTATTCAAGATTATTTAAGGGATAGCAATGTTTGGTATTGATTCCATTTCCACATGTAAATTTTATGATGATGATGATAAGCCATCTGAGTCTACTTGAATAAAGAATATTTTGATTTTGATGTTAATTTTTATTTAAGTGGGATAATTTACACTTAAATATATTGGCCTAGTAATAAAATAGGCGTGGATATAATACAAATATTTTTCATTTACCGGGATCTAAAAAAACTCGGAATTTCCTATTCCTGATTTGACAATAATAATTTATAATGTAATTTTTTGTGGTACTTGTTTTGTCTTGTCCTTAAACAAGGCTGAGTGCCCAAGACTTTTTTCTTGAGAAAGTGTCCTTCGCCTTTTTCATTATAAATGGGAAGAGGTCACGCAGAACTAAAGCACGCACCATGGTATCTTATTTTTTATTACTTTTTTTTTATCAATGACAGTTTGGCGTTCAAATACACAGTCACTAGCTTTCAAATGACGTCATAGATAGAAATCATCAAGTTATTCTGCCTTTTTAAGAACTTTCGAAAAGTTTACCAAAACATTTGTTTTCACGTAACATTCAAACTTTCATTACGCTGATAATTCTTGGAAGTTTAAATTTTTGTTATTATTTTATTTCTTCAATAAAAACTCTTAAGCATTGTTAATTTAAAAAAAGGCTTAGTTTCTAATTCTCTATATATAATTGAAATTTATAGGGAAAACGTTGCTGAGAAGCTAAAAGATCTTATTTATTCTAGTAGGGCCCAAAAGCAGTGAATGGTCAGAAGTCCGTCCATTGGTAAGAAATCTAACACCGTTTCGGAAAGTCAATTTCGCTGAGATGAAACCGGCAAGAAACCAAACTACCCTCTTAGATATACTTTTGTAGGTTACATTGTGTAATATTTTGATTCTGTGTGCAACTGGAATCAAAAAGCAAACATTTTTATCGCTTAAATAATCTTCAACATTACAATATGCCTCTTGTAAAAGGATGTTTTTGACATAATTTGTGAAATAATATAGAGACAAAAGCCCAACTGATTGCAGTATCTTATTAAAAATGCATAATATGCTCAACCTGACCAATGATTTCTGAACACTGTACTGACCATTACATGTATTGCGTGTAAAAGAAACGAATAATTGAGCGAAAGTGTGAGTGAGAAACCGCTGCGTCATCTGATTTTGATTTTGTCATTAATTGCTAGTTTTTTTTGTAGTAAAGTATTGATTATTTTATGAAACTGTATTTAAATTTAGCTATACTAACAAGATGGACCGTAAATAAAGCTAATAAAACGTTTTTAATATATATATTTTCTAGAGTGAACTGCTTTAAGCGCATAAAGGTAAAATTTTACGGATGAAACGCGTGATTAGCATCACGGAGATGCGCAGCGTTTTTTATGCTAATTCGTTTGAAGGTTAGGTAGTTTTAATATTTGCAAATAATATGTGTCATTTTAATTTGCCACTCGTTATTTAATAATTTTATATACTATATTTCATATAATATAAAATAAAAATCTTTCATAAAATCTCTTTTCTAAATTTAAAATTAAAAAAATATTAATAATTTCTAATATTGACAATAATTAAAAACACGTAGCATTTCCATTTACAATTCGTCATTTGAGATTTCAAAACAATTATTTGTATTAAATTTCTACACTCTTGAAATTTTAATGACTAACATATCTTCCTTTTCCCCTCCTTCTAAGTCCCAGAAATCTAAAGTTTTAGATTTCTTTAAATATAAACAAAACTAAAAAATTTGTTTGCCAAAGAAGTTTCATTTTTGACATGTATACTTTGCACGCACGCACTTTTAATTTTATTTAATCAGAATCGGTTTTATTTCCATCCTATGACTTAAGTTATTATATAGTCATTATTACTATCATCTGTCTTCATTTCCTAACTAAAATATATAGATAAATCTTTCTCATGAACTACTCTATCTATTAGTGAAAACTGCGTAAAGACCTGTTCATTACTTTTGTGTTTATTGCGACCAGACAGACAGAGAAACGTGTCGGAGGTCTTTGTATTATAATATCACATGTATGGATGTAATAAGGGCGTATGTGTTAAAAAATAATAAAAAACGAAAAATAAATTCTAGAAATTCAGTGTGTAAATGTCTTTAATTAATTAATCCCCGTAGCAATTAAAATTTCCACAGGCAACGCGCATCTTTCATCTAAATCCATACACGTTATGTCATTAGCCCGTTAATTACGGTACATGGATATAATTATTTCTCATATTTATGTTGTATTTTAACAAATGTTTATGTTTTTTTTTTTTAAATTTCTACCGCAGTCCAAAACATTAAAACAAACTGATGGCCCCTATGTATGAAATATCAACTTGCATTTGACTTTTTTAATTTCGTCATTTTAGAATGATATGTATAGGAGAATATATAGTACAGTAATTAACAATTTATCATTGGGACACTGTTTTATATAATTGGGATTTTAAACTATACTTTTTGGTCGGCTGCATTGGTCTAGTGGTTAGCATGTTCGACTACAGACATGTGGTCATGGGTCGGGCCAATTCAAAAAACCAATATTGAGTTTTCTATTAAGATTTTCTCAATATTTGCCCGAAGTTAGGAAG
Organism: Elymnias hypermnestra; assembly: GCA_015832385.1. NCBI lineage: Eukaryota > Metazoa > Arthropoda > Insecta > Lepidoptera > Nymphalidae > Elymnias > Elymnias hypermnestra. The sequence continues at coordinate 3,669,471 of JACTOM010000110.1, read as the reverse complement.
TTGATGGCGTGATCCACCCCCGTGCCTCGGAGAACACGTTAAGCCGTCGGTCCTGCGCCTGATCTCTCTCCGGTCGTGTCGGATTCCCGTCACATCGGACTATGAGAGTGAAGGAATAGAGAGTGCATACTATGTCTGCCAATCCGCAGTGGAGCAGCGTGGTGGTTCTGTGCTCTAAAAACCCTCGCTCCTCGGAGTGAGGAGGACTGTGCCCAGTAGTGGGACGTTAATGGGCTGCTACTTACTTTACTTACTTTTGATCCGCCTTGTGGATTGAATTTCGCAAAGTCCGTTTTTACCTGACCTCTACTCGTCAAAAGGAATATTCCTACCAAATTTCAAGTCTCTAAGCCTTATGGTTCCAGAGATATCGCGATGAGTCAATAGTTACCTAGATATCTGTTAATTTTGTAAAGGTAATATATTTCTCTTAAGCAAATAATATAGCAGAGGCTCAAAATATATATTAATAGTAATTTTAATATTATGTATTCCACAACATATTTTATATTTCACTAGATTCACTTAAACATAGCACCATTTATTTAATGCTAATGTAACTTGTGTGTAGCTTATTTAAGGGTTTAAAAAAATGCATCTTGTTGATTATATATTAACGTGAAATATTCTAAGCTGTAAGAATCCAGCAAAATTAAAAACATATTAAAATCGCTCGAGTCGTTTCGAAGTTCAAACACTGTGGCTGGATGTTTTTTTGACGTCCTCGCTGGCGCAATGGTGCAAGCACTCGCTGTTCTGGCAGAGGTCCCGGGTGCGATCTCCAGTTAGCTAGATTTAGGAAATTTGATTTTCTAATTTATTTGAATCTGGACTGGTGAGACTTTAGACGTGTTAATTATCACCCTGCCAGTAAAGACGTACAGCAAAGCAAAAGATTTGTTTTCCGGTACATTGCTGTTAATATAAAAACTCCAACTCACATGAACTAATTTACTTTGTCTGCTATTTAATTATACACAACATGCACTATACTAATAATTATTATACTTTTTGAATTTATGTAATATAGCAATTTTCTCTTATAGCAACACTTATAGTACACAAAAACCTCTAAAGACTTTATCTTCACACAATTATCCCGGACGTTAAAGTTACCTCGTATTGCATAACATTTCGTAATATTGCACAATTTTTTGGTATTTTGAGTTTTGCCGCTATATTACTCAATAACTCCCAAAATCTCAAAGCTATCAGTGTTGTCATCCAACCACCTATACTCTAACACTGTGTAGAAACCGAAAACCGAAACAGATATATATATATACACGTCGGAGGATAAGAGATGGGCTTTCGTGGATAATGTTGGTGCAATGAAACACTTTACTAATTAACTCGGATTATAATATTCAATCACTTAATGTTCCCGATATCAATTTACACAAACTCAAACAACAATAATAGCTAGGATCGTGACAGTTTCAAAAGTCGACCACACCGGCGGGCCGTCACACGAGAACTCCCGAGAGACGGGCGCCGGACTGCCACTTATTGACTCTGCCCCACGCCGATAGACAGATGGCGCCAGCGTTCCATAGACTATTGCACACGGACAGCAGCAGTGGCAGATATAGTAGCGTCGGAAGAATTACAGTACTTTTTAATTCTCATAGTTATTTTGGTTTTAAAAACATGATTATGTGCCCAGTACTTATTTGCTTTTCTACTTCTGCTAGGGTGTGTTCTTTAAGAGATACCATCTGGCCCAAGTAAATCTATTCGTGGACATATTTTAAATCCACATCATCCAAAAGAAATGGTAGTTCTTCGCCTTTTGTAAGCAAGCAATAATATTGAAAATAATTTATACATAACTAAAAATATATACATATACTCTAATGTTAGCTATTTAATGATTATTGTTTGGAGTTATGGCTTTTTCCTGTGCCAAGCTATTTAATTACAACAAAATCAATTATTACTTAGATAATAAAGAAACGAGGTCATCAAAAGTGACTGTTCAGTTATCTGCTGTCATAGACTAGCTTCTCAAATCTCACACGTCAGCCACAGATTAGCTAACACTTGCCATACGTCAATCAAGTTCACAAATAATCAATTACGATCGCAGCGCCTTCTCTAATTTAACCAAAGTAATTCTGGTATAAGCTACTTTACCTCTTATGGATTTCATCGTACATTATTTTCTTCAGACTAACATTTTTATATATATATTTCACATTATGTGTATATATATATATGTATCATAATTGCAGTAGAATACAAAAGGGTGAAAGTAATCGTGAAAGAAGCTGTAAGAAAGAAAAAAGAAGAATACAGTGATATGTATGATAGGAGACTTTCTGATGATTTTCAGTCAAACAAAAAGTTTTTCTGGAAATCAATACAATTTGCCCGAGGGAGATCTACTTCCTCGGAGCTTTGTAAAATCAGAAGTTTAGATGGAAGTTTAATAAAAGGAGAAGAATGGATATTGAAGAGATGGAAGGATCATTTTGAAAGTTTGTTTGAAAGAAATGAAGCAGAGGTAAATATGGCCTCTGCGGATAGCAATGAATGTAAGACAAGTGATAGCGAGATTAGTATGGATGACATCATGAAAGCGATAAAAGGTATGAAATCAGGTAAGGCTGCTGGGTATGACAGAGTGTCAGTCGAGATGCTGAAGGCTGGCCGCGGGATTGTGGTAGCTCAGCTGTACTGCCTTTTCAATATATGCTGGGAGAAAGGTCAAGTCCCAAGAGATTGGAGCAAGGCCGTAATTGTCCCTCTATATAAAGGAAAAGGGTCACAGCAGGAGTGCAAAAATTACCGCGGTATCAGCCTTCTTAGTGTCGTCGGCAAATTGTATGCAAAGATATTAATTGAAAGGGTGATTAATGAAACTGATGGGAAAATATGGGACGTGCAAGCGGGATTTAGAAGAGGAATGGGATGTACGGATCAGGTCTTTTCTTTACGGTGCATAACTGAAAAATGTTTGGCTAAACACCAAAAAGTTTATTGCGCGTTCGTAGATTTAGAAAAGGCCTATGATCGAGTGGTGAGGAATGAGCTGTGGTCAACGTTATCTACGTATGGGGTGAGCGGTTGTCTGATCCAAGCATTGAAGTCTCTCTATGAGGGTTCTAGTGCCTGTGTCAGAATAAACGGAGCGTACACGGAGTGGTTTCCTGTCGAAAGAGGTGTTCGACAGGGATGTGTTGCGTCACCATGGCTGTTCAACCTTTTCATGGATAAATGTTTGACAGATTTAAAAGAAAGTATGTATGGGTTAAGAATGAATGAATTACTCATCAAATGTTTACTCTACGCTGATGATCAAGTAATACTTGCGTCATCCGCTAACGAGCTTCAGGAGATGCTAAATATTATGAATGAAGCTTTGAAAGGGAAAGGAATGAAAGTGAATGTAAACAAAACGAAAGTTATGCTTTTTGAACGAGATGAATCTATGATGAATGGCAATATTTTGATAGATGGGGAACAAGTGGAAGAGGTGAAAGAATTTGTATACTTGGGATCTAAATTTACAAAAGATGGAACATGTGAAAGTGATATCGAAAGGAGAGTGAATGCAGGGAATATGGTAAATGGTGCTCTGCATGCTTTTATGAATAGCCAGATGGTGTCTCAAAGGGCTAGACTGGCAGTGCATGCTGGAGTGTTGGTGCCAACACTTATGTATGGTAGTGAAAGTTGGGTATGGCAGAAGAATCACAAAAGTAAAATAAATGCGGTAGAGATGAGAGCGTTGAGAAGCATGAGTGGATTAAAACTGAGTGACAGAGTAAGAAATAGTGTGATAAGAGAACGTTGTGGTATAAAAGAAGACGTAGTGACTAAAATTGAGAAAGGTATGCTTAGATGGTTTGGGCATGTAGAGAGAATGAATGAAAGGAGACTGACAAAAAGGATTTATGAGTCAAGAGTGAATGCGAAAGTTGGAAGGGGAAGACCGAGGCGAACGTTCCTGGACCAAATCCAGGACATTTTAAATAACGGCCAGGTCAAGAGTACTCTAAACCGACGAACTTGTATGAAAGATTTAATGAGATTGAAAGAAGCGAAGGAGATATGCAAGGATCGTGGCAAGTGGAAGGATGTTGTCTCTGCCTACCCCTATGGGAATAAGGCGTGATGCTATGTATGTATGTATGTGTATTGTAGTAGTAGTTTATTTTATATACGCACTACCGTTATATTTCATTGATAGTTTTAATTTCGACAAGGGTTGCCTGGCAGAGATTGCTTAAAGCAATAAGGCCGCCCTTGCACATAGATCAATAGTTTTATTTTATAAATTTTAGCATAAGTTTCTGTATCGTTAATTTTATGTGCAACAAAGCATTTCTATCTATCTATCTATTTTTAAATTCCTTATATCCCTTGAACAGAAAGTCTTATTTTAATAAATTAAATTGTATTTGTCAGATACTGAAACCGTCTATATCAAAATATCATATAATAAGATTAAAATAGAGGTATGAATAATGTGATATGATTATTGTCAGCTTTTTTTATTAACTTTTAAAATATAATAAAGTAGTTCTAGTGGCATAACTACATTAGCATAATAATACTCTAGAACATTTTTTGTTCTATCATTAATAGTTTCCGCAGCGCACGAGATTTTAGTGAGTAATTTGTTTATACCTTGGGTTCCATTAATGCATTTTTATTAGGGATTACTCTCTTTTTTTCTGAAAGGAATATATCTTGTGTCACTCGGTGAAAATACAGCATTCTAATGGTGAAGTAAATTTTGAAATAAGTCCAGTAGTTTATGTGTGAAAACGTTACGTACTTTCATACAAATATTTCCTCTTTATAACATTAGTTTAAAAGTTTAGATATGGCAATAAGGCTTTGGGCCTTATTGCCATATCTAAACTCCATATCATAGTTTATTTTCGAGTGTTTTAAAAAATTTCCATTTACAAAATCCCTGGTTATATAATACTTATGTTTTAGTTTATTTAATTTAAAAGTGAATAAATATTACCTGATTTCCCTGAGTGTTATGTGTAAAGTCTATCTAGGTATTTTTAATAAACGATGATAAAACGCTTGATCGTTAAAACATATAGGTCATAATTCATTGTATACGATGGAGATGTTTACGTGTTTTAGAACTAACAATATCAAATGTAATTTTTAAATCGTGTTATTTTATAAATGTGGTGGACCTTTTTATCTGTGTGAAACTGAGAAAGATTTTAAGTAATTTTTAAAGAAACAGTTTTTGCGTAATCACAAGTATTGTATTGTTTGAAGGTGAGGAACTAATTACATTTTACTCATGAATACAGCGTTTTCTAAATATAATGTTTACAATTTAACAAATTTTTTCAGCTTTTATATATCAAAAATATATGGTTGCCAATAACATAGTGCGTGCTTGATTGTAGAAAGACTTATAAATAATAATATGTTTATTGTATTTATGATATATAAGTATAGTTTTTTACAAAAAAAAAAATATCTTAGAGAAAGATGTCGCGATATATTTAATTTATCTATCAAGTCTGTGAATGAGTTATTGTTATAAGAGATTTTTTTTGTTGTATATATTGAAAATTGACAGAATATTTACACTTAATATTTATAGCTCTGATTGCACAAAAAAATTAACTAGCTGATGTGTGCAACATCGTCTATGTAAAAAGTGTATATGTAAATACCAATGATTTTCATTGGTATTTATAATGAAAATCGACTCCATTCTTCGGAAATTACTACCGAAATAATAAAATAAAGTTTTGTTATATTTTGGTTTTTCTAAATTCCTTTTTCTTATATGTTAGCAACTGTTGCCAAATCCAGGAATAACTATGCCAAATTTCAAAATAATGAAACTTTTACTTTTGGAGACATCTCAGAAACTATAGTCTTCATGAAAGTGTCAGTAATAAATCGATTATATACATATCTATATATAAGGAGATATCCAGGTATCTATTGACTCATCACGATATCTCTGGAACCATAAGGCGTAGAGACTCGGAATTTCGTAGAAATATTCCTTCTGCCGAGTAGAGATCAGCTAAGAACGGATTTTACAAAATTCCACCTACAAGGGATGTTAATTAAAAAAATCTTATTTTCACATAAAAAAAATTCAAACTTCACTTTTACAAACTATGATATGTAAAACTTGGTCAGAATTTGTTCTGTACATAATGAAAAAAATCAAGAGTAAATTTTAGAAAATGCCACCCTCAAAAAACAGTGAAGGTATGTTTCTTATTTGTAAATCAATTTGCCTAAACTAACAAGAATGTTACCAAAAAAACATTCCACGCAGACGAAGTCGCGGGTTCAGTTAGTATGAATATATATAAATAGATTGATGACATCGCAACAGGGTAGCCAAACTGAAAATGATTACCTTTAATTTTTTTTTTTTCAGATGGGAAAGTACTTTGCATACTACATTACATTTTCATTAATCATGATTATAAATGGTAATCCAAGCTGTAGAACTAGTGGATATACGGATATAGATGAGACCATTCTCACATGTACACCTACTAATAATGAAGACAATGTTATAAGTTCTGGGCTCATGCTAGGCAACAACTACACCAGGATCGCCATATTTCAGGGCTGTAACTTAGTAAACATAGAATTGCTAGCTTTTCAAAATATGCGTAATCTCGTTTATATAGATCTCGCAATTAATAAATTTACCGATGTGGATGACATTAATTTAGATTATATATCAAGGCTCAAAGTTTTAAATCTCTCATACAATTTTCTTACTGAAATTCCAAACAAGTTCTTTAGTCGAAAACGGGATATAGTAGCACTTGATTTAAGTTACAATAATATAAAATTGCAATCAAAAATATTTCATTCATTGATGAACCTCCAACTGCTGAACCTGTCAAACAATTCTATAATTGGCAGAAATATTGCCTCCGATATTTTAGAAAATAATATACATCTAGTTGTATTATCTTTGTCTAATAATTATATGGATGGTGCACCAAGTAATCTATTAGATAAATGTAAAATTTTGAGGGCATTATTTTTAGAGAACTGTTTTTTAAGCGATGTTCCCAAATTTGCAACAAGAAAAAATCTCAGAACTTTGAGAACCTTATCTTTATCTAATAATAATATAATACGACTGCAAGACCCAACTACTTTTAAAAATTTAGACAACTTACTATTTCTTGATTTGGGGAAGAACGATATCGAATATATAAATGGCGATATATTTCAGCCACTTAAAATGTTAGGATCTTTAAGAATCCAAGAAAATAAGTTAACAATTTTGCCTGCAACATTATTTCATTACAGCAAGAATTTAATGGATTTGGATTTATCTTACAACCAAATCTCAATGATACCTGTTGAATCTTTCAAAGGAACCTTGCTTAAATATTTAAACATAGCAAATAATAGAATTACATATTTGAGTGATAATTTCTGCCAAAATCTTATTGCATCAGGCATACCACTAAAATCATTTTACTTCGATCAAAATCCCTGGCAGTGTACCTGTCTCCAAAACCTATTAGATGAAGTAAAACTGTATGAATTATCTTATAATAGTATGGCTTACAATGGCAAACACCCAGTTTGTGTTACCAAATATGATTTATCTTGCAAAAGGCATCCAATCTTTAATGACGTGTACATTAAAATGTATGATGACTTAAACTTAGACAAGCATAGAAGTATGCAACAGGCTTATGTTAAATATGTGGAAGATATAAGTTTTCATATTGATATTTAAATTGTACATATTTATAATTAAACTTTTTAACCCTAATGATATGTCTTCTTCCTGTAACATATTGCGTATTATTTATTGTTATGAACGCGTAAATAATAAATATGTGTATAATTTTGTTATATAATTGTAAGTAACAATTTAATGGGAATAGGGAGATTTCCTGCTCCAGTTTTATTTTTGCTTTAAAGATACAACGAACATGTATTCTTTTTGAATGATAAACTGAAACTAAATAAATAAATTTTCTTTTTCATTTCACACTAAGAATATTAAAAAAAACGTTTGAATCTTACAAATGAATGCAGCGTCATGAAATCATTTGTACCTTTCATGTATAAGATGGTCATTCTTGTCAAAAATGCGAAATGTTTTCTCGGCGGGGCTTCGTTAGATAGTTTTACGAGGCAACTATATTGTAGTAGAAGCAAGATTTCCCCAGAGTAACGCATATTTCATATGCTTTGAAATTTAAGTGGATGCTTTAAAAGTTTTAAATAAAATATCAATTGATTACATGAATTATGATCGTCATCATCGTCGTCGTCTCCACCGATGGACGTCCACTGCTGGACAATGGTCTCTCTTAATGAATTTCAATGAGCCCGATCTTGCGCCGCTTGTATCCAGCGGCTGCCAGCGACCCGCCTGATGTCAGCGGTCCACCAGAAGGGGGGTCTAGCGACGCTGCATTTTTCATCGCGAGACCTCCACTCTAGCACCTTCGGGCCCCAACATCCATCGGTTCTGCGAACTATGTGCCCTGCCCATTGCCACTTCAGTTTTGCAATTCGGTAGGCTACGTCGGTGACTTTAGTTCATCACGTAGAGAAACCCCGAGCATAGCCCTCTCCATTGCCCGCTGAGTGATTCTGAGCCATCTTAAGGTCAGCGGCCATGTCTCGGAACCATATGTAATCGCTGTCAACACGCACTGTTTGAAGACCTTAGTCTACAGGCATTCAGGAATTGTGGATGAAAAGATGTCCCGTAGTTTTTCGAACGCGAGTTGGATTCGGTGGTTGATCTCTTTTTCGAAGTTGGACCTACCTAATTGGATCGTGTGTCTCAGGTAGATGTACTCGTCAACAACTTCGATTTCTGAGTTCTAAACAGTGACCCGGTGGGGCGAAACATGGATTTTCGATGTTATTTTTGTCTTATGCATGTTCATTTTAAGGCCCACTAGTTGAGACACTCTGCAGAGGTTATCGAGCATTGTATTGAGATCTTCTAGAGTCTCGTCCATTACGATTATATCATCGGCTAATTATGATCACCTACTTTTATTTACACCTGTGGTAATTAAAATTAAAAACATATTAAAATTATTTACGTTAAAACATGGAAACAGTTAAATTAGTTTTATTTTACCTCTTCACCTCATTTCATTGATTTTTTATACTGTTTTGAAGTCATAAATAAATAACAAAAATCGGTTATCTATAAAGTCGGTTTACGGACGATAATCTAACGTGATTACATCATTAAAATGGAAAAATAAAACAACCTTTTAGTTATTGAATTGAAGGTTTACCGGTGCAACTGTCTCTCGTCTACTCGAAGGCGTGCCTTACAAGCCGAACACTTAGGCCGATCGTTCCTCTTTTTCGCTTGTTCCGCGCTCGGCTCAGGCCAAATGTGACACATTTACGTGCAAGCCGCCAGAGTTTATCGATTTGTATGACGTTATCACGTCGAAAAATCACTTGTTAAGCTATGCGGTGTCCAATTCTAGGCAAGGAAAATTTAGGAAATTGTATTTTCTTAATTGTTGTGTAAATGTAAATCTGTCTAAATTTACAACTGTCGTATATAGCAGTAAATTGTATATAGATTACAATAACGTGTCAATCTCGACTCAGTGAATATAATAATAACCATTATTCAATATGGTCGTACTTAACAATTGAAAGCTCAGCGTAATTGGACCACTGACTGTCCATCAACATGAAGTTAATATCAATCTACATGCGATTATGCATTTCAACCACTCGTTATTTGAATGATTCTAGTCCAATAAGCATATTTCAACTCATATGGTTTAAGAAATATGTAACGTATTTTTGTCATTATGATTTGTTTAAATTTTTCCTTATTTACAGAACATATTTATTTAATAACATTAATATTATATAACGTTGGAATAACCTAATCGATATCATAACGTTTGTATATGTTAAGTTCACTGAAGATAAGCGAAGGTCAAGAGAAAAAAAACAGTCTGATTTCTTGTACTTTAAATACAGTTATCATCAGTATATAGTAAACAGTGATGTGATTAGGTAATGTTCACGTCCAATCCAAAGCAATTTCGGGAAGACTAGCTGTTTGTCTCGGTTATACCCATGTAATTCCGAATGCCTTTTTTCTAAGAATAAGGAAGGCCTAAATTACTCCTTAACGTCAACTATCTGCTAGTGAAAATCATTGTCCGAACCGGTCCAGTCGTTTCAGACATTAGCGAAAATAAACCTAAACACAGATAAAAATAAAGTTTTTAGATAAATTTGGCGTATATACTTTAAATGTTTTGTAAAGCTGTTAATTTAAATTTACAAACATATTAAATCACGAATGGAGTCAAATTCAAATAAAGGGGAACTACATGAGTGACACCGCCGGGTACAATTATTTGCTAAATGAATTGTCACATACAATATATATTAGAAAAATAGTTTATGTTTTGTAAGTTAACAACTTTTATCCAAATGAGCCAAAGTGGCATTGTAGTGGCTTGATAGTAATCTTACATCACAGGTAAGTACTAATATAGTCCAGGAAACACGCTAACCCATTAAGAGGTATCTTGCCTATGTGGTTTCTACACAGAATCATATCAGAATACAAATCTCTTGCTTGGCGGTACATATTTGCTGGTAGTAAGTAAGAAGCAACCCATTAAAATTCCACAGGCATAGGCCTCCTTACTCATAGGAGAGAGGGTTTTTAGAGCATAGACTGACCACGCTACTCTAATGCAGCTTGGCTTGCATAGTACATAAGTGGACTATATTCTTTCTCTCTTTTAGTCCCATGGGATGGCAATCCGACATTTCTATAGAAAGATCAGGCGCAGTTTTTGGTAGGGAGGTAACTTATTTATTATAAAACGGTTCTTATGCAAAATTAGAATTTAGAATTGTATCCCCATTTTTCCATAGCACCGGTATATAAAACGTCGAATCGAGTAAAGGTAAGAAGGTAAGTAGCAGCTCGTCAACGTCGCACTGCTGGGCTCTCTCATTCATAGGAGAGAGGGTTTTTAGAGTATAGACTCATCACGCTGCTCCACTGCAGATTGGCAGGCATATTACATAAGTGTACTCTCTATTCCTTCACTCTCATAGTCCTATGGGACGGCTCAGGCACAGGACCGATGGCTTAACGTGATCTCCAAGGCACGGGGGTGGATCTCTCCATCAACTTCCTAACTTCGGGCAAATATTGATAAAACCTCATTTCTGTGGCCGAACATGCTAACCACTAGACCAATGAGGCAGTGCGCATTTATCGAATCGTGTGCATTTATCGAATTCGTGAATTAGTACCACTGGAATCAACACCGAGACAAAACGTCGTAATCGGCTTTTCGCGTGAACGAGCTGGCGCTTCAATTAACAAAATGGATAATCCTTATGGATACAGTACTATAGAAATATTTTCATATGTATTGATGTAAAATGTCTGAAAAACAATTCAATTCTTCGTCTATAACATTTCCACGCCGAATTGAACAATTAACCGCGGCTTAACCGATTTGGACAATTTTTGGAATATAAATTGCAAACAGACTTGCTATTAAATCCGTTTGCTTTCTTAGAACTTTATGATGCGCGAACAAAACTCAAAGGAAGTAATAGGTCATTTTTAAAGATAGATAACATAATACTTATTATATGATACATAAAACATAAAGATGCATATAGGCTACCTTAAAGTGATACCATCCAAACGATTTGCACCAACTGGTTTCATTAGAAAGATGAAAATTGATTTTGACCACTAAACGGTTCCCTCATGAAAATTAGCAAAGTTTCTTAATGTAGGTCTCTAAATAAGGATTCACCGGTAATTTCTATTATGGAATATTATGCGGGTAACACCACGGAAACAGTCAGTAATTAAGAATGGTCACGTAGCTGTCATTGTGGTTGCAAATCGCAGTTTTTTAAGTCCATTATATTTTTAATAAATAACCTTGTGTTTAACTGTAACCATAAAATAATATTTCTCCAAGGTTGACTGTTATATTATTGTCATCTGGTAACAGAGTATTCCGTTAAAAACCGATGCTGTTCAAACTTTTTTTCTATCTTTAATGCTTATGCCTCACAACTTAACGCTATGCTAGGTTCGTGTTTTTCAAAACCAGTCAAAATTGACTCCTACTTCATATAGAGGAAGTTTTTGGTACACAGATAGCAAGAAACTTACCCATCGTTATGTTTCACTGAACTGTACAAAGCCCGCAGATTTATTTGTAAAGTTGTACGCTTAAAGTCTTGCAAAGTAAGCGAGAGGAAGAAACATACTGTGACAGTATGAAACCGTCTTCGTTCAGAAAAGAGACTGCGAAAGTTTGAGAGCGCTGAGGAAGGTTGAGTGACGACTAACATTTATACTAATGAAGAAAAACTAAATATAGGAACAAAGGAAACTTATGTAAATATAAACTAAGGTCAACAATAAAGGCTTTTTATCTCATTTATTTATTTATTTATTTGTAATCCTAAAATAGAAGCTCTGTCTTTTCAGACTGTCACTAGCAAATAATAGATAATTTTTTTCACACCTTTGTTCTGAAATGCAATTTAATAGGGATATCTACATTTATTTAAAATGTTATATAGCTTATGTTGTTCAGTGAAAATACATCCATGTAATGGTAAAATTTTTTTGAAATCAGTGCAGTAGCTTTTGTGTGTATACATAACAAACATATAAACATATATACAAGAATACAAATTAAATCAAATCAAATCAAAATATCTTTATTCAAGTGGGCATATTACAGCACTATTGTCGTCAAATAATATTTTTTTCCTTTTCCATATTCTAATTCTAATGTACACCTGATGGTGGTACTCAAGAACGACTTAAAATCTAAAGTTAGGAGGTTTTCTTCCCGCCCTTATCTGAGAAGATCCCACAACAAAGTCAGTCGGGTATTTATTTATTTTTTGTTATCATCATAATTACAATATCATATTGTCACAGATATTTCCTCTTTATAATATTTATACAGAAAGGTCGAATCCACTAATATTATGAAACAAAAAATTGCTCTTTAATACTTCGACTAAATAAATTCACTTTAACAAATACATATATATATATACAGCATCACGCCTCATTCCCATAGAGGTAGGCAGAGACGACGTCCTTTCACTTGCCACGATCCTTGCATATCTCCTTCGCTTCTTTCATTCTCAATAAACCTTTCATACAAGTTCGTGGGTTTAAAGTACTTGGCCCTTATTTAAAATGTCCTGGATTTGATCCAGGACGTTCGCTTTGGTCTTCCCCTTCCAACTTTCGCATTCATTCTTGACTCATAACTTCTTTTTGTCAGTCTCCTTTCATTCAGTCTCTATTCAGTCTACATGCCCAAACCATCTAAGCTTACCTTTCTCAATTTTAGTAACTACATCTTTTTTTATACCACAACTTTCTCTTACACTGTCACTCAGTTTTAATCCACTCATACTTCTCAACGCTCTCATCTCTACCGCATTTATTTTACTTTTGTGATTCTTCTGCCATACCCAACTTTTACTACCATACATAAGTGTTGGCACCAACATTCCAGCATGCACTGCCAGTCTAGCCCTTTGAGACACCATCTGGCTATTCATAAAGGCGTACAGAGCACCATTTACCATATTCCCTGCATTCACTCTCCTTTCAATATAACTTTCACATGTTCCATCTTTTGTCAATTTAGATCCCAACTATTTAAATTCTTTCACTTCTTCCCCATCTATCAAAATATTGCCATTCATCATAGATTCATCTCTTTCAAAAAGCATAACCTTCATTTTGTTTACATTCACTTTCATTAGTTTCCCTTTCAAAGCTTCATTCATAATACTTGTAATCTTCTGTAGCTCATTAGCGGATGACGCAAGAATTACTTCATCATTAGCGTAGAGTAAACATTTGATGAGTAATTCATTCGTTCTTAAACCTAACATACTTTCTTTTAAATCTTTCAAACAGTTATCCGTGAATAGGTTGAACAGCCATGGTGACGCAGCACATCCCTGTCGAACTCCTCTTTCCTCCGTGTAGGCCCCGTTTATTCTGACACAAGCAATAGAACCCTCATAGAGAGACTTCAATGCTTGAATCAGATTACCTCTCGCCCCATAAGTAGATGTTGACCAAGGCTCATTTCTGACCACTCAATCATAGGCCTTTTCTAATGATTATTGTTAAATGATTGTTAACTATTAAAAAATATAAGAAATATATATTTATTCCCATTTACCATAACAATATGATTTGTAACCACGTGAATACTGTTAGGGGAGAGCAAATTGTGAGTATATTCTGGCAGGATCCTTTCATCTCCGGTCGGCTAGACGGCACTTTGTAAATGAACTTGAGTCTAACTCAGAAAATACAATATACAGAGTAGGAAAGGTCAGCTTATATAACATTATGTAATTTCACCACGCATCGCTATAGGTTAGTCTAATATTAGTTACTTTGAAGCTGCTATTCGCCTACAAACTGTGATTCAAATAAATAAAACTGCGTGCGTACAAAGTACATATGTCGGAAGTGTAACTTATTTGGCAAAGTAATTTTTTAGTCTTGCTTATATTTATACAAATCTAAATCATCAGATTTCCGAGACTTAGAGGGAGGGAAAAGGCAGATATGTTAGGAATTCAATGAATTTAAGTCATTAATATATTATTAAAAGTGTCGAAAATTAATACAATTTATTGAAATCGCAAATGATCAATTGTAAATATAGATGCCAAGTTTTGTTCTTTTCTGTTTTTAAAATTATTAAATAAATTTTGTTTTTTCAGTTTAAAATTTAGAAAAGAGAATTAAATGAAATATTTTTATTATACATCTTATGAAAAGTAGTATATTAAATCATTAAATTACGAGTGACAAATTAAAATGCCACATGTTATTTGTAAATGTTAAAACTACTTAACCTTTAAACGAGTCAGAATAAAAAACGCTACACATCTTCGTGACGCAAAAGAAAATTTACCCTCATGCGCCTAAGAAATTTTCACGTCAAAAATAAAATAAAAACTGTTTCAATAAAGCAAAATTATATGTTCCAACCCGCAGTGGAGCAGTGTGGTGGGTCTTAGTCCCAAAAATATTCACTTTATGACCGAGAAGGCTTCTTCCTAATAGTGAGACGTGCAACAATATATTACTTTACTTTTTATTTTCCATCAGTCATTTTAATATTTTTACATGTATAAATCAATGTATATATAAAATAAAAAATGACTGCCTTATTGTTCTAGTGGTTAGAATATTCGACTACAGACATGGGGTCCTGGGTTCGAGTTCCGGGTCGGGCCAATTCAACATTGTGCTTTCTATTAAGATTTTCTCAATATTTGCTCGAAGTTGAAAAGCTGGCGGTGTGATCCACCCCCGTGCACGTTAAGCCGTCGGTCTTGCGCTAGATTTATCTCCGGTCGTGTCGGATTGCCGTCATATCGGACTATGAGAGTGAAGGAATAGAGAATGCACTTGTGTACTATGCCTGCCAATCCGCAGTGGAGCAGCGTGGTGGGTCTATGCTCTAAAAACCTTCTCATCTATGAGGAAGCCTGTGCCCAGCAGTGGGATGTTAATGGGCTGCTACTTACTTACTTATATATAAATATTGCATTGACCTAAAAACTTCTCGAAAAGAAAATACATTTATATTTGAACATTAATTTGCCAAAAAAAGTAATTTGCCGTTACGTAACATGGTACATATATTGCGACATCTGTCACGATATTTCCTTTTTCCCAGAATTCGTTATTGCAATAAGCCAGATTTTTTTATGTGTAAAGAAAGATCGTTTGTTATTTAAATATTGAATGGCAATATTAAGGCGATTTCTTCTGCCTTTATACATACCTAGAAAATAACAGGCTTGTTTCCGACAATACCTATTCCCAGCAGTGCCATTCACGTTGCTCCCGTGGGAATATGGGAAAGTATTTTTATATCTTTATTCAAGTAGGCTTTTACAGCACTTTTAATAGTCAAATATAATTTATTTTCCACGCACTATTTCTAATATATGACTGATGATGGTAATAAAGAACAACTTACAATTTAAAGTTACGACGGCTCCTTCGCGCCCTATACTGAGAAGAGTGCACAACAAACTCAGTCGGGTATATTGTATTTTTTTATCATTACAAGTAAATCTTCTTAGTAAGTCTCCATTTGGTCGAATAATCATGGAGATTTCGATGTAAATGTGAATATCAGCTAACTAGATCTATTTTCTTTCAAAACGAAGTCAGAGATTTTGATTAGGAATAATTTTTTTTTAAAGGAAAGATTTGTATTTTTGTATGTAACGAATAAACTTAAAAAGTACTGGACCCATTTTAATAATTCTTTTTTCATTAGAAAGCTACATTACCACTGAGTAACATAGGCTATATTTAGTACTAGATTACTATAGAAATCTTTAGAAATTCCTATTAAAACCAACCGAAGGTGTAAAAAAATTAGCCATGAAATGTCTTTCATCGTAAACGCTGTGAAGAGTATTAATGATAAGACAAAAAAATGTTCGACAATATAACAGTATCTACAAAAAACATCCCGAGACCATATGCCTTACTATTGTAGTTATGTCACTACAACAATTTTTTTTCATTTAACAAATTGATAGAAATGCCGATCAAAATCAGACCGTGTTATCCATACCATTTATAAATTTTTATCCAAATAAATAATTTAATATTCAAGACTGTCTCAATAGCTCATGATTACTTTTTGAATTATTGACATCGGATATTCCATTCAAAAGATATCATGAAATAAAAATAAAAATACTAACTCGACGAGAGAGGGGCAGTGCGGGAGAAGGGGGTGCACCATTATGAACCAGGTAGCCGGTCGGCTCCTTACGCAGTGGATGCAAACGACATTGAATATTTTGAGTTTTTTTTTAAACATTTTTACGCTTCACTTAAAAAGTTCTTTTCAGAGCTATTTAGTTTTAGAATTAGGAATCACACTTTTTCATAATATTTGTCAATTCGTGGTCGTTTTAATTATCTTGCTCATAACTTAAATATTTATGTGTATCCGTGCGAAACCGGGCCGGGCCGCTAGTAGTTAATAAATCTATTCAATTATATTAAAATTATATGTAAGTAATGGCGTATAAAGTTAAAAATATAGAAGCATATTGCCGTACTGCTGGGCACAGGCTTCCTCCTTCATAGAATAGAGGGTTTTTAGAGTGAACACCCACCAATATGCCAGGGATATGCAGATTATCTCATGACATTTTCCATAAGAGAACTTAATGATACCTGCCAAAGATTCGTACCACAGACACAACAATAATCTTTATAACCACTGGGTTATGAAGGCTTTTATATAAGAATTACTTGTCAATAAAATTGGTACAACCGTTAAGTACAATACAGAGAAATTGAGTAAAAATAAACATATAAATTGACGGCCCCTTATTTATATTCTAAAATAAATAACTTATTACTCTACTACCTTTTATATTAAACATTTGTTTTGATTATATTAGAAAACTTGTTGTACCTCCATAAAAATATTACACCTTTTAATAATAGCAGTAAATGTACCTCATATAACTTAAGAACTAAAAATAAACTTATTATGAATTCTAGTAGGCTACACAAAATTTACGTTCTAGAGATGTGGCTTAATAAATTCAGTCTTACTGAAAATTTATTGAATAATCTTACTATAATATGAAAGATTGATAGACTTAAGACGATGAAAACGCGTGGGAGCAAACAAATTATACTAATTTAAATATAATAAAGTAATATAATATTGTAATGATGAAGTGAAAAAAGTGCGTGCGTGCAACGTACAACGTACACGTGTAAGAAGTGAAACTTATTTGGCAAAGTTATTTATAAATCTTGTTTATATTTTTAAAAATCTAAAGCATTAGATTTCCGAGACTTCCGAGAGACGGGAGGGAAAAAGGAAGATCTTAGGAAACTAATTGTCATTGAAATATTAAAAGTGTCGAAAATTAATACAAATAATTTATTGAAATCTCTAATGACGAATTGTAAATAGAAATGCCAGGTGTTTTTTGTCAATATTAGAAATTATTAATCAAATTTTGTTTTTGAATTTAAAATGTAGAAAAGAGAATTTATAACATAGTATATTAAATTAAAATCTCACATGCTATTTGTAAGCGTTAAAACTACCTAACCTTCAAACGAATAAGCATTAAAAATGCAGATTTTCGTGACGCTAATCACGCGTTTTATCGGTAAAAATTTTACCCTATAAAGAAGTTTCACTTCAAAAACGATTACATAGTTCATAAATGGAGATACATATTCTTCAAAGTTTTTAAAAAGGCTTATTTAGTGTTGTTAGGTAGTGGCCATCGAAATAGTAATAAATTATGATGGGGTTTAAATATTATAAGGTAAAGTTTTCGATGATTTCGTATATACAAGAATGGAAACTTCAAGGCCAGTTCATCCAACCGCAAATTTGTCGGAATTGCCGTTTATCGGATTACTATGGTCCGCGGCGAGGGAGCACTAACGAGGTTGAATACCATTAGCAGACGTCAATAGTATGTACTAGTAGGTACTAATTTCACATCCATTTGGGTAAGGATACAATTACTTAACAGAAACAATGAAAACTGAGGGATTTTTCACTTTAATAAACGAAGAATTAACAACTAAATCTAAGATCGATCTACTTATTTTACGTAATAAAAGCGTGTGGTCAAATTCGAGACTATAAGCAAAAAGCAAGTAAGTAGCTGCCCATTAACGTGCCACTGCTGGGCACAGGTCTCAATGCTGGGCACTCATATAAGAGAGGGTTTTCAAAGCATAGACCCACCACGCTGCGGTTTAGCAGACATAGTACTCTCTCTTCCTTCACTCTCATAGTCCGATGTGACGGAATCCGAAACGACCGGAGAGAGATCAGGCGCAAGATCGACGGATTAACGTACTCTCAGAGGCACGGGGGTGGAGCACACCGCCAACTTCCCAACTTCGGGAAAATATTTAGAAAATCGTAAAAGAAAACACAATATCGATTTTTGAAATGGCCCGACCCGGGACTCGAAGCCAGGACCTCATGTCAGTAGTTAAGGTACAATAAAAAATATTCGTAACATTTTCATGTTTTCATTTTATTGAAAAATTCTTTTGAATCTTATCATTAACATGTATTATTTAAACATAGTATGTTCTGATAAAATATACATTTCGAAGATATGATAAAAGCGACATTTCCACAAATATATCTTGCATTTTAATATAGTTGATATATTAGAATATACTTCGAACATTGCGTGTTGCCAGTGATGACCTACGGTTCTGAGACATGGTCGCTTACTATGGGCCTCATGCGGAAGCTCAGAGTCACTCAGCGTGCGATGGAGAGGGCTATGCTTGGAGTTTCTCTACGTGATCGAATCAGAAATGAAGAGATCCGTAGTAGAACCAGAGTCACCGACATAGTCCTGCGAATCGCGAACCTGAAGTGGCAATGGGCGGGGCACATAGTCCGAAGGACCGATGGACGTTGGGGGCCAAAGGTGCTGGAGTGGCGACCCCGCACCGGACGGCGCAGTGTAGGGAGACCCCCCACAAGGTGGACCGACGACATAAAGAGGGTCGCCGGTAGCCGCTGGAGCCAGGTGGCGCAAGATCGGGCCTTGTGGACATCATTACGTGAGACCTATGTCCAGCAGTGGACGTCCATCGGTTGAAGCGACGACGACGACGACGCCGACGGCGATTAGAATATTCAATCACAAATAACTTATGATGCTAAACAAATAACCTTATAAATACGATAATAATTACCACCAATCATTGATTTCTGGAATAAGCAAAAAATCAAAAATCTCCATTAACATTATACTGTACTTTATGTTATATTGATTAGAGCAATATAAATGATATTGTATAACCGACGAAAAACAATATTTTTAGAGCCTAGCGAGAACACCTGAATTTCCTGTTGTCTATGGAGTTTCAGGATAAAATGTAAACTTCTTTGTCCACTAATAGGACTTATTTATCCAAGAAAAATATTTTAAATCGGCAACGTGGATTGTGAGCTTATCAAAAGCTTTAGATTAGTTTAGATTTATCCTGTTTAGATCTAATAAAAACTAGACAGTTATTAGCATTTTATATCCACTAATACCTTTTCAAATTTAATTATAGTATTCTTTCTAATGGTAGTTTTTTTCTTATTTCTTTATATTCAATATTATCATTACTGACACATCTGTCATTTTCTGTATATCAATGCTGCCTTTGTACAAACTGTTATCTTGGAGACATGATTTGTTTTTCGCATGCCTAAGTAAACATTTATATATTTGATCCAAATTGTCAAATGTTACAAATTGAGTAGCCTAAGGGACTGAATTCGTATAACAAAATGATATATTAAGAGGCCATACTCGAGGTTGGGAGATTAATTTGCATTCTCAACCAAAACGGATCGAGAAGCTATTCGGCTTGCATCCCTCCTATTTCCTCTCAGCCGACTCATTGTTTTGCGAACAAATTGGTATCAGGGATAATAATACGTTAAATATGTACAAATATAAATCAGAAATACTGATTAACTATATAAAGACGTTATTAGTGAGAGAATACGTCTCAAAAGGAATATGTATGGTGTATTTCATGGGCGACTAGTTTTGGAGCCTGATTGTAAAAAGCGTGTGGACCGAGTGTTACTATATTAAAAAAAAAGATGTGACTAGCACTTTGTAGTGAACACATAATACCATTTTATTTTTGGAAGTGTGTAATTGCTGTTAGCCCTACTGACTTTTACCGAATAACCGAGAGGGGTGGCAAGTGCAGATGCTCAGTCGAGGGGTGAGCCCGAAGAAGGGCCCTGCTGCGTCGTGGTGGAAACGTTGCTCTAAGGGCGCCTCCTGTGAGGCTCGGACCTAGGCTTTGAGTAACGTTTGCTGCTGCTGAAAAGGGATAAACTGACAGTGTTTAGTCTTGACGCTCCGCGATTGGGGGCCGCGGCCGGGGTGCGTCAGATAGCTCGTCTCTAGAGACCTCGTCTTCGCCGGCGAAGACACTTTGTATATATGGTAGTATAAGGGGCTTTGTCAATAATAATCTGGATCGTCTGGGTTATTTTTATTCACGTACACTTCCTTTATACTCTCCTCACCACACCCCTCCTTTTTAATACAACCAATACCGCTAAATCAGCGTATCTCACCAGAAATCAATAATATTTGCTGTTACAAAGAGTCATTGTTGTGACAAATTTATAAAAAGAAAAATTAAAACTAACGTGACCTAATAAGGTCGCTTAATTCAGCTGGCTGCTTCAGTGCACATTACATCTCTTTTACTAACTTTTCATTTTAATTAGCCAGAAGTAACATTGGTTTGAATGATGAAACTGGCTATCTAGCAGTGAAAGTCGCAACAAACTCAGTCCGTTCAGAGATAATTAACAGTATAAAAGCAAGAGAGCAAACACAAAGAGAGACATTAAATTTTAAACATTGTCCTATATGACACATGTACCATATATATTTTCATAGGCATTTATTCAGCTGTTTCATTAGAAATTACAAAAACATACTCCAATTAAGTTTATTTGTATTTACGGGTAGACATCACGATGGAAATATATTGTATTTTGTTGATATTACAACCTACTTATGGATATAAAAGGAAAAACCAAATACATAATAACAGTAAAACCCACAACACCGCCTCTTGGTATTGCGGGTTACCATAAGATTTTCTCTGCGTAAAAAAAGGAGGCATTGAAATATTTTTTGTTAAATTACATGTTTATTTGACGCCTATAGTTTGTTCCACGTAAAGAGCGTCGTAACCATCTATCATTTGTATTCATGTTTAGATCCACTGAAATCAGCAATTTTTCCACCCGTAATTATCATTTCGCGTGTTGAATACTTCATTAACTATACATATTTTTGTAATAAGAGAGTGTTAATTGCTTATATAAAGCGTTATTTATCGTCCTTGTCGCATTATATTGGTAAAGATGAAGTATTGATTAGATTTGCTTTAAGACCTCAAAGCTAATTAAGTAGCTCAATGAAGATGTCTCCTTTTTATTAATATTTTTAAGTGTAGTGAAGAACAAAGTATAAAATAAATAATACCTTCTTAAATTTTGTTCTCATATACAAATAAATGAAAGTGTCTGTTTGTAATATCAAATTTTCACTTAATTCATTTCAATGTAAAAATGGTTTATAAATATAAAATAGGTGAACGTCCTGAGATGCCCAAGAGAAGTGATAACTTAAACTAATTTAAGTATACACATTACATAAGAGGAAAACAAAAAAAATATATAATTGATTCAAATAATAAGCTGCATCTAATATGCTGTCCATAGGGTGTGTTCCTAAAATGCTGGCAACATTTCTTCATTGGATCTCTTTGATAGCTCTAGGGTGATTTGTGGAATCCAGCATACTTTTACAGAGATATTTAAAAAATAACCTTGCATCTGACCCCCACGATCCCGTGGTTTCTTCTTCAAATTACATCAAATATGTAATCTTATTTACTAGATCTATATTTCTGCAATCTAAGTTGAACAAATTAATATTGAAATTGTTTAACTTGAGAAAAGCATAGGTAAATTTTTAAATTCTATGTATAAATGAAAGGAAAGGTTACTTATTAGTAAAGTCATTGATTCGTTAAATTTTGGTTATATGCTCACTGTGAATGGTATATGTCTATCGCACACTAAACACTGAGTAAGCAGAGGGGGAAGTGTCTGACTTTAATACGGCTAGCGCTGTTAACGCTAAATTAGAATGAGAGAGGAGGAGCCTGCCTACCGCGTGAGAGAAGAGGAAGCCAGACTGGTGCCCCCGTCGATAGGAATTTAGCACTGCAAAGTAAAAAATTATTTAAATTAAATTTTATATAAAAAATTATATATGAATGAAGTTGTTTTTTACTTTTCTGTGCGTTTCTACCATCTAATCTGTAAAACGGCTGGATCGATTTTTACAGCACTTTTATCGAAAGTAAACTAATCATTATAAGTAACGTTGGCTACTGACATTATAGAAAAAATAATAATTTGTCGAAAAACTAAAACAATGAAATGCGTACAGCCCACACGCATATCGCTGCAATGGTGCTGTAAATTATATCCCACATTTAAGTGTAACAAACGAAGATGCATGGGTCACCATAACGATCGGACAATATTTTTTTTTTAGAGCAGTAGAAATATATATATGATAGTTCTGCGTGTATATATACGAAAGTTACTTGCTTTATGTCCATAAAAGTATTGATTCTTTTACGAAGACAAGTGAATGCAGCTCATATCACTGAACAAGTAAAAGTAAAATTATTATAAGTTCTAGTAGGTTGCATAAAATTAATAATTCATTTAAGGGTAGCTGTAAACGGTTTTATAATGAACTCTCAGAAGAAGTTACAAAGTTGCCAATTAATAATTTTAAATCTTTCATTAAAGGAATAATTTGAAAGACTACCTGGAATGAATTCCTCTGATCGAAATAGAATAAATTAAAAATAAATATATAGTAAGTGCAACGTAAATGAAAGGCGGTTAGGCGTTGACTGCTTGATTGCTGTATGAAGTTTATTATTCGAATACCTACATTAATACTAATACCCAGCAGTAAGGATGATAAGAAAAATAAAGTGACATCCGACTGGGTTCGTTGTGGGCTCTTCTCAGAACAGGAACCGTCGTAACTTTAGCTTCTAAGTAACACAAAATTAAAACAGCTGACCTTTCAGCCCAGGTCAACGTCCTCTAGCCGCCGCGGCCGCGGCCGCCGTTAGCTGCGAGCATGCGGGCAGCCAGAGATTGTTGACCCGGGCAAAGACAGCTGTTTTAATTTTTTATGTTTCCGTGTTGGTTGTTTTTCTAAAGTAATATATTTTCTATGAAACTTTTTTTTTATTGCTGACAATTCAGCGCTTGAATGTGATCTCACCTGATGGTAAGTGATGATACAGTCTAAGGTGGAAGCCCGCTAATCTGGTAAGAGGTAATATACCTCATATGGTTTCTACACAGCATAGTACCAGAACACAAATCTCTCTGTTTGGCGACACGTCTTTCTTGGTAGGGAGGTAATTAGTCATGGTCGAAGACTGCCACCAGTCCAGACTCAGACAAACTAGAAAATACAATTTTCGAAACTATCGTTTCATTTAGCCGTACTAACATGGTGGAGAGTAATTAATACAAATGAAATGTTTTAAAAACATGATGAAAATGTTTTTTTTTGTCGCGCTATCTGCATTCTTTCACTTATTACCTTTACCCAAAGGTTGTTTGGTAAGAGATTGCTTATGCAATAAGATCGCCTTTGCTTGCAGTGGTTCCTAAACTATAATTGCGGTTTTCTGTATTGTTTTTTTTCCTAATATTATGTGTGTAATAAAGTATTTATCTATCTATCTATATTGTGAAATGCTATTCGACCAAATGATGTCCACTGAATCTAGAATTTTCACAATATTTCAAATCGACACTGGCTATGCACATCGCTAATGTGCGAAATTCATCTCACGGTTCGACGAACGATGCATATTTGATTTGTTTTGGATTTACACAAGCCTGTATTCAGGTACATTGAATCGTGACGAGAAATATTTAGCTATATAAAATACGGATGCGGATAATCCATTAAACGTTAAAAATAACTCTATAAAGTTAACACTACAAATAAATAATATTGGAGTGACTATTTGCAAATTCAAATGAACAGCTTTCACTTAAGTACATGGTAATGAAACAAAAATATCACTTTTAAGTTTTGTTTTCTGCTCTGCTTCCTTAGTCTCATCTTTTAAACGACTGGACTGATTTTGACAAGATTGTCACTAGCAGACAGCTAATGTTATAAGAAATAGCGTAGACTACTTTCAGAAACGAAAGTTATTCGCGATTACACGCGGCGAGAACTAGGCAAAACTTAAAATTCCTTTTCATTACTTAGGATTGGTTATAAATATTTTCGGACGCCATTTACGTGGTGATGAACCCATTATCAGTTAGTTTTCTTTGAAATGAAACTTCTTTAGGCGCATGAGAGTTATTTTTTTACGGATGAAACGCGTGATTAGCGCCACGAAGATGTATAGCGTTTTTATGCGAACTTGTTTAAAGGTTAGGAAGTTTTATTATTTACAAATAACATGTAATTTAATAATTTAATATAATACTTTACATTAAATATAAATTATTTGTATTCATTTTCGACACTTAATATTTTAATGACAACTAAATTCATTAAATTCCTAATATATCGCGAGAGTCGCTAAAAAACAAATTCAAGGCAGTTAACATAGTGACAGTTCACTGCGTATATATATTAGAAAACTTGTTGTATGTACATAAAAACATTGACTCTTTTAATAAAAAGAGTGAATGTACATCATATAACTTACGAAACCAAAACAAACTTGTTATAAATTCTAGTAGGCTGCATAAGATTAACAACTCATTTAAGGGTAACTGTATACGTTTCTATAATAAACTCCCACAAGACGTTCTAAAGATGTCAATTAATAAATTCAAAGTCTTTGTTAAAAGAAAGTTGATAGAAAAATCGTATTATAAGTTGCAAGATTACCTAGACGATAGAAACGCCTGGGAGTGAACGAATTGCTCTAATTTTAATTAAAATATAGTAAACTAATATGTTATTGTAATGATGATGGTAAAAAAAATACCCGACTGAGTTTGTTGTGGGTTCTTCTCGGATCAGGGCGCGAAGGAACCCTCGTAACTTTAGATTTTAAGCCGATCTTGAGTACCATCATCAGACGTACATTAGAATTAGAGTGTGGAAAAGAAAAGAAAAAAATATAATTTGACGATTCAAAAGGGCTGTAATATGCCTACTTGAATAAAGATATTTTTGATTTTTTTTTATCTTCCTTTTTCCCTCCCTCTAATTTTAAGAAATCTGAAATTTTAGCTTTGTATAAATATAAACAAGATTTAAAAAAATTGTTTGCCAAAGGAGTTTCACTTCTGACATGTGTACTTTATACGCACACACTTTTTACTTTTTTTTCCTGAGATTACTTATAACTTCTACCAGAAACTTCTACTTTCGATGAATACAATATAACTGAACATACTTCCATACATTGAATATTACTTTTGATTTGTGAATGAGAGCGTCAATATTATATCTGCTTCTTATATAAAAAGCCGATATTTTATTCTACAACATGGTATTATATTTGTACTAAATAAAATAAAAAATATAACGCTGTTGGGTGTACATATCCCTTAAAAGTGATCTTTTGCAGAACTTTGGCATAGGAGAGCACTCATTGAGATGTGATGTTGATAGTATAAGGCACATTTAGACATACATAAACCCCTTCTTATGTACATAATATATTTGTTAATATGACAAAACCAAAAACTTTATTGCAACAGAAAGTTTATTGCGCTTTTATAGATTTAGAAAAGGCCTACAATCGAGTGGTGAGGAATGAGCTGTGGTCAACGTTATCTACGTAATGGGGTGAGAGGTAATCTGATTCAAGCATTGAAGGCTCTCTATGAGGGTTCCAGCTTGAGTCAGAATAAACAGGGCGTAAACTGAGTGGTTTCCTGTCGAAATAGGTGTTCGACATCGGGATATGTTGCGTTACTATGGCCCTCAACCGATTCATGGATAACTGACATATTTAAAAGAAAGTATGGGTATGGTGTATGGCTTAAGAATGAATGAATTACTCATCAAATGTTTACCCTACGCTGACGATCAAGTAATAATTGCAATTGGTACAACCATTTAAAAATAAGTCAATGCACCATTTTATTAAACATTAAACAGATACCTCCATAATACTCAATTGACAATCTTCTTTTAAAATATAATCGCAACAACACTGATATTTCCACAATAAACTAATAAACCCAACTGAAAAAAATACCATTCCATGTTAGTTATCAATAGTTATCATGAATAAATAATTATAATATTTTTTTAAATATTACGATGATTCTATGGCAAATTGGTTTTAATTACAATATTTAGAAATCCTCCAATGACTAGCCTTATACTCATCTTAAAATAGTCAAATGACGAACTATCCTTTTAAAACACTCAACTGACGAACTATAATAGATATAGATGAAAATATAAAATTAGATTATAAATCTGTGCATATAATACTTTTTTTATAAATCGGTATGATTTAACAAATTCGGCACGTTTTGTGGAATTAAATGGGGCGGGAAGCGGATGGACGTTCGGGTTTCAGGTTGAATGGATGGATGCGTTAATTTGCTATGCAACTGGCACTTTTTAGCCATCATCTATGTATAGAATTGTTTTTGATGGGATCATGTTTGCAATTTATATACGCACGAATTAGTTTTTCACAAATAAACAAGCGCTAGTTAGTACTAAAATAAATGCGGAATCAAATAGTAGTCCAGGCAATTTTATTTAACTGTAACTTAATTCTATTACGTTGTATATATATGTAGACATTTATAACTATAATGTGTTATGTTATGTAGTGTACTTATTATTCTTACCATCTACATTTTGTTTTATTGTAGATTACTAGGTGACATTATCTTAAATATTGTGCAATATTAAGATTGAGTGATCATTATTGTGAGCCCTCTTGTTGGCTTACCACATAAAGGCTGCCGGTTCCTTATGAGTGAGGGAAACCGCTATAAGTTATTCAAAACCAGAGCCAGAGTACGTTCTGTGACCGTCATGTGGCGGATCTGATTAGCAAATAGTATCCACATCCATGCAAACTCGATGTGGCTGCGCAGGCGTCATTGACTATACATATATTTCTTGTTATTACGGCGGCCCCGTGCAAATCTAAGGTCGCCGACACCGGATGTTACAAATGACTTCATTGGAATCGCACTCTCTACCTTGGTTATCCTTATTGAAAACAATTTAAAATTTTCTATTCTAAACATTATTCTATTACAATACAAAGTTATACAGTACAAAGAAACAATATAATTGGGAACCCTTAATCTTACTTGCGAAAACTATTTACAATTAGTACTACAACTCATTACGTATCATAATATAAACGAAAAAGTCGCGAACAATATTATTTAAGGCTGTCTTATAGAATAGAGGTTTTAAGAGACACAGTGCAAGTAGTGTTGATACCAGTAGTGAAGTGATTAAAGTGATACCTAAATATGTGTTCATGATTTTCTTACACTACACTCGTGACTATCCTAAAGGTTGTCTGGAAGACCGCCTTTTGTCCGTAAATAATTTACATTGTGAAGACTCATATTTATATTTCTATTCTTTAAATATGGCGTACAATAAAGCATGAAAATAAAAATTAACTATTAACAATTCACTTAAAACTAACTTTTGGTTTTCTATAAGGAAAAGTCTCTCAATCCTAGCTCTTTCACAAAAGACGTTCTGGATATGTCAATTCAAATCTAAGATCTTCATTAAAAAGTTAATAGAAAATTCTACTATAATATCTGCTTGTTAACCCGCAGTGGAGCAGCGTGGTGGGTCTTAGCTTTAGAATACCTAATCTCTCCTATGAATGAGTAGGCCGTTTCACAAATGTAGGAAATTAACAGGCTGCTTCTAACCTTACCATATCATAACTTCAAGGATTAATTATACGACAAAAGCGTGCGAGTGAAAAAAAAAGAACAAAAATTAATACATAGAGTCCAAAATGCATGTGCACGGTTCGTCTATCCCATTGCTCCACGCTCACATATAACCCCTTACCTGAACAAGGCCAATATACTAAATATGTCAGCCCGAAGAAATCTACATCTGGCCACCTTATTATTTGGTGTTATATCATCAGGTAAGCCGGAGTATTTGTTATCAAGGATTGAGTATTGATGTCTTCTACACATTTTAAAACCCGTGTTTTTTTAATGAAATTAGTCACATGAGATTTTTATAACCCACGACTCCGAACTAGAATTCGCACGTATACCTTCATGGCTACATTAATCTATCTATCCATCTATCTTTATATATATATATATATAGAGAGAGAAAGAGAGAAACGGAGAAGCATAAAGCACAAGGGCGTAGGGTTTTCCGCCCACATTGTCATTAATGGGATCCATTATTCAATTTCTTATTCTGTGGGCGTTCGTGGGTAAGGTTGGTGCAATCAAACACTTCGTTAATTAACTCGGATTATAATGTTCAATCACTTCATGTTCCCGTTATCAATTTACACAGACTCATTAACAATAATAGCTAGGAACGCGATAGTTTCAATAGTCGACCACTCCGGCCGACCGCCGCTCGAGAACTGCCGAGAGACGGGCCGGACTGCCACTTTTTGACTCTGCCCCCACGCCGATACACAGATGGCGCCAGCGTTCCACAGACTCCTGCACTCCGACATATATATAAAAGATATCCAGGTATATGTTGACTCATCACGATATCTCTGGAACCATACGGCATAAAGACTTCAAATTTCGAAGAACTATTCCTTTTGCCGAGTAGAGGTCAGCTAAGAACGGATTTTACGGAAATCTATCCGCAGGGGCAGTTGCGGAGGTGTTTCACGTATGTTTCTTATTTGTAAAACAACACACACGCAGGCGAAGTCGCTAAGTTCAGCTAGTTAATAAATATGCACTAAGCTAGCTATAAACAATCCGTTACTTTTAAAACTTATATGATAATTATCAGAATGTAGTTAGTCTATTTTTATTAAATAGTTTAATAGTCACTGTCGCGTTGCAAAAAGGATAATCCATTTTATTAATTGAAGTGTCAATTCGCTAGTGCATGACGCCAATTACGGCTTGTCTCATCCGGAGTTGAAGCTATTTAAGTTTTTGGTTAAATTGAAAATAAGTTCTAAACGTGCAAAAGTATTAGTCGAGCTAGTAACAGATAGGTAATAAATAAGTCAAAATACAGTTAGGATTTAGATGTTACACGATTCAATACATATTCAAGCGTTGATAAAATATTTCTATAAATTCTCCACTCAATTTTATAAAGCTGTAGTGGATAGCTCATGTTAATACAGTTTTTCAATGCAATAAATTAACAATCCTATTTGCAAAAGCCTGTGTAGCGCCATCTATTGACTGATCGCGTTAAATATTTAAAGGTTTCAATATATATAAAGTTTATACTTTTTTTAATAACTGGTTTTATCATTAAGATGTACATTATATTTAAATGTTGACGGAGTACAATTTCTTGTAACGTTTACTATTTATGATTATGATTTAGTAAATATTGTCTTTTGGCACGATATTCGTTATAGATAAATGTTCCTTATGCGAAGCAACGCTCACTAAGAATGGTAACTAAGGTAGATAGCAGCCTGTTAACGTCCTATTGCTGAGCATAGGCCTTCTCACTCATAGGAGAAAGGGTTTTTAATGCATAGATCCACCACGCTGCTCCACTGCGGGTTGACAGGCATAGTACACAAGTGTACACTCTATTCCTTCTCAAATCAGGCGCAGGACCGACAGCTTACACCGCCAATTTCCCAACTTCAGGTAAATATTGAGAAAATCTTAATCTGTGGCTGAACATGCAAACCACTAAACCAATGAGGCGGTCGGCAACTGTGTTTTGGGTCTCCCTAAATTTCCGCGGGATAGAGATATATAAACGAAAAACAATAACACTCAGTCGTCGCGAGATATCTGAAACTATCACTAAATAAACTAAATAAACTAAATACACATGGTGTACGTAATATTCTATTGTTATGTACAATAGTGAACTTGTTTTATGTTAATCATCGTTGAATATCCAAACCGCAACTTAGTTGTAACAGAATACATTAAGTTAATTCTGCCGCTAATGAATTCTGTTATTGTTGGCGATGCAATCAATGAAATGTTGCAACAATGAAATTACCTTTTATATACGACTTAATGTTCACAGTGTTACGCGCGTAGTTCCCAATCTCGTTAGAGTGGGTGCAGATTTGTATTAATGGCCGTCTATGTTGCGAAAGGAGGTACTTTTCGAAATTTCAAACCAATAGCGAATAGACTTCTCATTATAGGCGAGTGAGTTTAATTGCCTAAAACAAGAGTCGTAAATATTTTCTTATGAAAAAGCTATAAATTTTAAGAAAATATATAGCGGGCCACAAATGTTATGAGAATGTTGTAACGAGCTACAAACGATAGAATATTAAAAATGGCCACAAATATTTTGACAACATTTTTGTGAGCCACAAATGTTTTGAGAATATTTAAGAGAACCACTAATGTTACAAAAATATTTTGGCGGACCACAAATGTTATGAGAATATTTACGAGAGACACTAATATTACAAGTATATTTTGGCGGACCACAGATGTTATGACAATATTTACGAGAGCCACTAATGTTACAAGAATATTTTCGCGGACCACAAATGTTATGAGAATATTTACGAGAGCCACTAATGTTACAAGAATAATTTGGCAGACCACAAATGTTATGAGAATATTCACGAGAGCCACTAATATTACAAGAATATTTCGGCGGACCGCAAATATTATGAGAATATTTTAGCGGACTATAAATGTTATGAGAACATTTACGAGAGACACTAATGTTACAAGAATATTTTGGCGGACCGCTAATGTTATGAGATTATTTTGGCGGATCATAAATGTTATGGAAACATTTTAGCGAGTCACAAACGATATGAGGATTTATTGGCAGGCAACAAATGTTACGAGGAGGCGTGTGCGGGCCACAAATGTTACAAAAATATTTTGACGGACCAGGTGTCATACTTTATTTTTTTTTTTAAATAAAACTAACTGTCGCTTTTAAACATATTTATAGTTCCTTACATTTGTAGCGGACCCGATTTTGATGATTTGTTTTAATGTTACTAGAATTATTCCGCCTTAGATATAATAGATATTTAATTTTAATTTATTAAACTGAAGGATCTTAAAGTATGAGTTCCTTTAATGAATTCTGGAAGTTGTCTATTCGGTGTCGTTCTTTAACTCCCAAATCTAAAGCTGCTTCAAAAGTTACTATGGATTTAAACTCGCTCAAATTATTTTTCATTTTAAATATTCAGATCGATATCAATTCACAAATTTAGTTAAAAACTTCACAATCTAATATGGTGGAATAAATTACAGACCCGAAAAGCGCGAAATGCGACTCTCCACTTAGAAATGCTAATCAGAATTAATGGACTTAACCTTGACTGAGATTTTAAAGTACAGAAAAAGTAAATATAAGGAAGAGAAATTCATTTGCTCATTAATTTCAATTTATACATCTTTCACGGAATACATTTTCGGCGATTTTACTGGAAGTTGAAATAACAATAATGTACAAGATGATTATATTTAACATATTCATAGAATTTATTATTGAATTTATTTTACATATAATATACAAGTATAAAAAATCTGTAGACAAAAAATAGGACCAATGCTCCTGTCCAGATCTGAAGTCTGAAAAACATAGTAAAACATATAAGTAGTAAAATTTTCGAAGGATAGCTTCTTCAGTTTATCTTGTGGATATTTAAACACGCTGAATTGTCACGCTCGTTTGAGTACTGACAGACGGCTCTCGTTCAGCAATGGATCAGATAGTTAATGTAACCTATCGTCGTCGTATCGTCGCTTGACGTCCACAAAGCTCAATCTTGCAGCGCCTGGCACCAGCGGCTGCCGGCGACTTTCTTTATGTCGTCGGTCCACCTTGGGTCGCCCTACACTGCGCCGCCCGGTGCGGATTCGCCACTCCAGCACCTTTGGGCCCCAACGTCCATCGGTCCGTCGGACTATGTGCCCCGCCCATTGCCACTTCAGGTTCGCGCTTCGTAGGACTATATCGGTTACTTTGGTTCTGCTACAGATCTCCTCATTTCTGATTTGATCGCGTAGAGAACCTCCGAGCATAGCCCTCTCCATCGCACGATGAGTGACTCCGAGCTTTCGAATGAGGCCTAGTCAGCGACCATGTTTCGGAGCTGTAGGTCATTACTGGCAACTCGCACTGTTCGAAGAGTTTCGTCTTCAGACACTGAGGAATATGGGACAAAAATATCTGGCGTACGCTGCCCAATCGAGTTTGATTCGGCGGTTGACCTCCGATAGCTTTAATTAATTAATTTTAAAGTTTAATGTGAAATTTAAATATAATTATTTCAATAGGCCCAAACAAACAAACAAGCAAACCTGTATTAAAGCAATCTACCTGGTGGTTACGTGGTTGCACCAAAATTTTGATAAAACATTATCTAAGTTATAATAAGTTCTCTTTGTAATAACTTATGTGTCAAATTCTCACAACGTTTTATGCGAATTATTGTAAAAATGAAAACCCTGCGTGTAAGAAAAAGATAAAACATAGAAACTCGGATAAATATTTTTCTAATAGCAACACTTCTTATTAGCAAAGATAGAGCGCAGACACGATCGGCAATAATAATAACTTAAGAAAACATCAACCTTAATGGAAACCTAATCACCAAAGGCCGAGTGGTACTGATTTCTTGAGCCGACTGTATTATGCACTATCTTGACCCATATAATTTAAATGCTGCTGTTTTATAGTTAAGGGTTTTAATTTTTTTTCTTGTCGGGAAATCTTCATGGATACCCGCAACACCACGAGGGATAGGCGTTACGGGTTATGCCGGACTCTTACTGGCTAAAATCCGACGGTGCTCCTCCCTAAGTTCTTTGCCGAAAGCACAGGATCGGAATACATCCGCGCTCTCGTCGACGATATGCCAACAGGGCTGCTCTCGTTGTATTCCTCTTATTCTGGTGGTATGCTACCTGTCTTCCCTCTAAAGGGGCAATAGGTCCCGCACCCATTGCCCAGAGACAACCCCTAGGGGGGCAAACGACGGTCGTGCACTAATCGTCTGCGCCCAACCCTCCGCCGCCGTATAGCTGGAGCATCTCCGTCCATCTCTCTCACGCGCTCCGCCACCTCCTTCGGCGACATCACGTCCTCACAAAAGGAGACCACGGCATTCCAGCTGGCTTCTCTGCTCACCATGGTTCTAATCACACCAGGCAGAGAAAGGTCGTCCCCGACAACTGTTACCAGTTCGGCTCGGCGGTTGGCCCACTGCGAACACACTCGTGACATTCCTCCGTCATAGTTAAGGGCTACTTAAGGTAGTGAAAATCTGTTTTTTATTTATCACTCAATATATTCCCTGCCAAATTTCGTATTACACTAATATGATTTTTTGTTAGAAAAACGACAAGCACATTCCCTCATCATTCACTTCCGATTATATTTTTTCGCGAGATGAAAATAGAATTTTCAAGCAAAACATCGCATATCGCTTTGTACACTTCACAAATAAATCAGTGCGATAGGGGGCAAATTTCAAAAGTTTGTGATTTATCATAATCCGAATTTCCATTTGGTAAGCGACTACTCCATTATTCTACGTCAGAGACATGGCAAAGGGTGCGTGTGTGGCAAAAAACGCTCTCCTTCATCGGTTTTCTTTATGTAATACATCCCATATTCACTACCACTATATCAAGACAATTGAAAATCGTACTACATCATATCAATGCTATGAAAGGAAAGTGACACGATTCAAATAAGCTCAATATGTAGTAGAGTCACTTTTGACAAAATTAAACATACTGTTAAAATCAATCCATGATAAGTGACATCTTGTGGTGCCACACCAAAATTTTTTCGATTTTAACGAAAAATAATTACAAGAAAATATAGACTATTCTGGATTCTGTGGTTTTTAAGAAAATTTTTAGAAATGGTACCGATTCTTAGAAAGCAACGTGCAGTTGAACTGTTGTATATTGTTGTGTAAAGCAGATTCTTTCCTTTGTCTTTCAAAAATATCCAACAGTCAAAGAACTATATCCTTGAACACAATATATGTCTAGATCTAAGGACTTCTAGACAGCTGAATTGATTTTGTTAAAAAAATTGAGAGCTTTCAGTAAGAATGTTACAATTTTACAATTCCATCTGGATAACTCCAAA
The DNA here is from genome assembly GCA_015832385.1 of Elymnias hypermnestra. Taxonomy (NCBI): domain Eukaryota; kingdom Metazoa; phylum Arthropoda; class Insecta; order Lepidoptera; family Nymphalidae; genus Elymnias; species Elymnias hypermnestra. The sequence continues at coordinate 3,634,509 of JACTOM010000110.1, read as the reverse complement.
TTTCCACTGGATAGGGACCCACGTGGAGACTGGTTATCGCGGTACAACTAATCTCTATATATTTAAGTATTTAATTAGTGAGATGGTGTTTCAAGGGCCAGACTAGATTTGCATAGAGGAGTGTTGGTGCCATCACCTATGTATGGTAGTGAAAGTTGGGTATGCCCTAAGAATCACATAAGTAAAATAAATGCGGTAGAGATGTGAGTGTTGAGAAGTATCAGTGGATTAAAACTGAGTGACCAAGTAAGAAATAGCGAACGTTGTGGTATAAAAGAAGATGTAGTGACTAAAACTGAGAAAGGTATGCTTAGATGGCACATAGAGAAAATGAATGACAGGAGATTGACAAAAAGGATTTATGAGTCATGAATGAATGGGAAAGTTGGAAGGGGAAGACCAAACGAAGTTCCTGGACATTTTAAATAAGGGCAAGGTCAAGAGTACTCTAAACCGACGAACTTGTATGAAAGGCTTAATGAAAATGAAAGAAGCAAAGGAGATATGCAAGAATCGTGGCAAGTGGATGAACATGATCTCTGCCTACTCCTATGGGAATGAGGCATGATGTTATTTAATTAGTTATAGAATACTTCAGATGTTATGGCTTTCTACTAAAAAAAGGCAGAAATTTTTTAGTAAAAATAAACATTTATATAATAAGTAATATGAGAAGAAGTCAACTCTTACTCGACGTATCATTTTTTAACTTATTATATTGAAATAAAGTTTTACGCGAACTTACAATAAATAGCGCTGTAAAATTTTTACAGGATAAATTAGTATTTGAAATAACTATATATATTAAAATACAACTATACGAGTATATATTAAAATGACATGTTGGAGATTGTTGAATAATAGTAGAAATTTAAAAGAGGTTTGTTCAAATACACGACAATGTTAAGAAATATGATGATCAACACTTTAATAGGATGCTGTTAATGACGTATATAGCTGCGAGCTCTCAATAATGTTAGCTGTCGATACAAGCACCCGTCGATGTGTTGATTATTGTGACATGAACAGGGTTATGTTGAGACATGTTTCAATTTATGAATAACAAATTGGTTTATATAATGGGAAAGTATTTTGTTTTCATCAATTGCTTTATATACAGAACGAAGAAATACATTGATATCCCCTTTTGCTTTATTGAAAACTAAAATATTGTATCAGAAAATTCATTGCAAAAGCAAACTTTGGCTGAATCGAGAAATTTCGCTTGCCCCGCAAATTTATCGCAGAAGGAGGTCACATGATCATTAAGATCTCAACCACCTCCGAAATGGTGCTTAGTACGCGACTGCTTTGTGAACGCTTCTAATTAATAGACATCATATAAATTTCACCGATTTCTCAGAAATTGCAGTGTTTTTGCTTGCTTGCCTGCGCTTGACTGCTGTCTCATCTCATGGCACGTGAAAATACAATGTAAGATGATAAAACTATCAAAAGACACAAGAGTTATTATCCCTTAGATTCTGTCCCTGTTTTGTTGGCCCCCTTAATTTGCGCGCACTTTTTAATGGAAATAACTGTCACCTGCCCCACCCCGCACGTAAGTTTTTGTGTCGATAGCCCCGCGGGTCAAATGGCGCGAAAATGCCTCTTGGGAGTTAAATGAACATGAAAGACTACCAAATGTTATGATTTTTTATTTATTAAATTAAGACTCTGGTGTAGCGACATGTTGCACTAAAATAATCGAAACTTTGATAATGAAAAAGTCCGTCTTGTATTTATGGACTCATAACATAAAAGTAAAAACTAACCTCAAGGGTTTAACTGTTATTCACATCACTTATATAATCAAAAGCACAAATAAATACTAATAAACATTCACAGTTTACAAAATACCACAAAAAACTTAACGAGCTTCGATGCGACTCACGCACCGTTGGTAAGGGTCGCTTTGTAACTGATTTATTTTGTATTTTGCTGTTGTCTGGTGTTATCTCTACGCATATTTTGTTAACCGACAGTTACCGAGAAGCTGAATAGATAATACACATTATGACACAAGAAAGAGATCTTATCGGATCTCTTTCTTCTGGCATCAGGATCAGGCAATCGCCCGAGTTCATATAAAACTATCGTATCATGTTAACTAGTAGTAGTTGACGAGCGAGATATTTGAAAATTTACGCTTTTAGAAAATACCAAAATGAAATATTAATAATATATTGTTACTTTTAAATTGTAGAAAAGAGGAAACCAAAAGCCAAAGGATTAGGTTTGAAAAGACTGGTAATTCATCAGAATAAGCAGCAAATAGCTCTTTGGTGTAGTATGTAGCTTGTATAATGGTTATGATGAGTTTTAGTGGGTATTGCGAGTTCTCTTTCCTTGTCGAGTTGTTTTTGTGCGTAAGTACATTTGTCATGCTCCTGATTACTTTCCAGTCCCATTTTAGAATTCTCTTTCTAATCCAGTGGGATGGGAATGGCTAAAGAATGTACACGATGACACATAGCCATTATAAAATTGTCTGCTTAGATGGATAATTTATATATATTAGATTGGCAGACGAAGTTGCCTTAAAATTTGTCAATATTTAAATAACATTGAAGAAAATATATTTATGAGGGACCGTCTCTCTGAAATCTATCGTATTTCACGTATGTTAAGGCGCCTCTAATCCCATAAAGGGGATGTACTCGTGTACATCCCTTTACGGTAGTGTAAAATATTTAAAGTAAGTTTGTGAGAAGAAAACCTGCAAAACCCTACCACTATCCACCTATTTACTACTTTCACGAGTAAACCAAATAAATTATTTACGATAAAACCGTCACGTATTTTTCGAGTAGCTCGAGTCCATTTTGCTTATGAATAAGTAAAAGAAAAATGTTTGTAGCGATTGAAGTAGGGTTCGCTAGAATTCCGTTTCCTATTAAAATTTTCGTGGCTTTTACATTCTTTAAGCTGGTGAAAAACGTCTTAGCTGCGAGAAACTGCATTTATGTTATTCAGCTGAGCTGCTTACTTTGGATAAGTAATTTTTCTGACTGAACCAATAATATGTCAAAAACGTTGTTTTTGTGACCTATACATTAATCTGGGTGATTATCTTTCCAATATTTTTATGTCATTTATATTTCTGAGATTTATCATAATAGTGTAAAAACTAAGCAAAGTGAATGGTAGAACAATAAAAAATATATAATTATTTGTAGTTCCACTCGCTTAATCAAGGTTAGTTAAAATCCAAATTTATTTAAACCGAATTCATAATGTTTATCTAAACATTTCTGTTTGATATAAGCAATTTGTTTAAAGCAAGTGTAATCTATAATATAAAAATGAATCGCAAAATGAGTTGGTAAGCGCATAACTCAACAACGTCTTCGTCAATTTTGAAAATTCTTTTTTTTTAAATGTTCGTTGAAGTCCAAGGATGGTTTCTACGGCGAGAAAAGTTCGAATAATTGCAGGGGAAACCCTTAAAAACAGCCCTTTTCTGTTTCCCATACAAACGTTTTCTAACTAAAATGTAGAGTCAATTTGACTTTTATTTTTATTTTATTTCAATAAAGTTCATAATAAATTACAAGTACTTACTGTTGTCTAACCAATGTAGATGTGTTCCTCACGTCAAAGAGTCAATTTGCACTTTAATACCGCTGGACAAAATTCAAAATCAATTGAATAGTCACAAAATATAAGAGTTATAGATATTTAGTACTGCTGTAATTTCATTTCGAAAATCATTTTTAAAACTAAAATCTGCCACATTCCAAATCTTTTTGGCAGAACGAAGTCTATCGGGTCTGCTAGTATACAAATTAAATATAATAACTGAAGTGAGTGACGTTAGCTTAGCTCTAACTTTAGTTAGAAACAACAATTATGGTTTCAGAGGTTTCAACAGTTATGTGACTTATTGGATTAAATAAACACACATCAAAAAATAGTAGTGTGTGCAATTCACACATGGTAGACGTAATATCTCGATAATGCGACTAATGTAAAATTTCGGCAAGAGGATTATTTTAGGTTTTAGTGATGATTTCATTTTTACTTCCATAATATCTTGGTCAACGCGAGTGGACAGGGTAGAAGTTAAGCAAAAATAGAAGGACTAATATAAAAAACATTGTATAATGCTTCCTCTCTCATTTTCTTTCACGTTAAATCTTACGAATTTCTGTGTCTGTCTCTTTTTACTGTCGCTTTTTCGTTGCATCAAATTTGAAAACAAAACTTTGGTAAAGAAGCTTTACTTCAAAAATTTTACTGAAATTAGTTGATCATTGAATCCTTTATAGAAATTTTCACAGACCAATGCAAATTTTTGAAGTGAAACTTCTTTAGGCACATGAAGGTAAAATTTTTAAGAATAAAACACTAATCCGTTTGAAATATAGGCAGTTTTAGTATTTAAAAATAATAAATAAAATAAAATAATTTAATATACTATTGTTCATGAAATTTAAAATAAAATTATTACATAAATTCTCAATTCTAAATTTTAAATTCAGAAACTAAATTTAATTAATAATTTTTAATACTGGCAAAAATCAAGTGGCATTTTTATTTACAATTCTTCAGTTGAGATTTCAATAAATTATTTCTATTAATTTTCGACACTTTTAATATTTTAATGAAAATTAAATTGATTAAATTCCTAACATATCTTCCTTTTTCCTTCTCCCAAAGTCCCGGACATCTAAAGTTTTATAGTTGTATAAATATAAACAAGACTGAAAAATTAGTTGACCAAAGAAGTTTCTCTTCTGACATGTGTACTTTGTAAGTACGCAATTTTAATGTTTTTATTGCTGATAGGTTAGCGCTTGACTGTAATCTCATCTAATTGTTCAGTTTGAGATGAAAGTTTGCTACTCTGGTATTAGGTAAGTTATCTTTGAGAGTTTGCTTGATACCACGCTTTTTCAGATAGGGTGGCTCCTTAAGATTAAAGACATTAAAAAATGCAATTTTAACTGAACCCACGACCTCTACTAGAGAGTGAGTGTATGCACCAAAAAAAGCCATTGAATAATATATAAGATTAAACCTGCTGTTTCCGAGAAAACTTAAGTTATAATATACAATAAGTGATAATTCTGTCTCCTAAAAGCAAGTAACACACCAGTCATGTTTATACTGACAATATTATGCCAGTCGCCGAGTAATAACAAAACCACATAACACATTTGTAGGAGCGGACAAACCCTTATTGCTAAAGCAAACAAGGCATAAACAAAGATGCAATAAACCCACCAGGACATTTTAGGAGCTCTCCAACATTGCCCTCGCTTTTCATAGGTGTATATACAAATAAAATTCTATATCACAGTGTTTGACATCGAGAAGTCAAATTGAAAGTATATTAGTAAAATCAAAATGAAAATGTACTTTTTCAAGTAGGCTCTAAAAGAACTTTTGAATCGTCAGTAGCTTTTCCGTTGGAAACAAACGTTTTTGTATGTTACAATATATAATACTTTGCTTTTGTGTGCTACAGGAACCTAGTCCAACTATTTTTCGCCTAAATAATCTTTAACATTAAAATATGCAGAGACAGATACAGAACTGATTGCGGTATCTCATTAAAATTGCGTATGCACGACCCGACAAATGATTACTGAACCGCCTTCACGCTATTATTAGTATCCACGTATCCCAAAAAATATATCTAGTATATATGGATCTATTTATTTAAAACACAGTTTTTTCGATTATCCTTAATGTATTTCAAAAGCCATTTGGCTATTAAAATTTTTAATAAATTACCAAAAGATATAAGGGATATGCCTAACAATTTTTTTAAACTAATAATTGTATAAAATTTGAAAATTCTGTTAAATATTTTCTTATCGATAAAACCTTCTACTCTGTTGACTCTTTAAAGGGAATGTTACAATCATTAATAACCATATCTAATAAGAGGCAATATAATTAAATTGTAGTAATCTCATTTAAGAACCTGTAAGACATTCGCAATTTTAAATACATTTAATATAAGGACTGTACACCTAATATAAAAAAGTAAGTAAGTAGCAGCCCATTAACGTCCCATTACTGGGCACAGGTCTCCTCACTCCTAGGAGAGAGGGTTTTTAGAGCATAGACCCACCACGCTGCTCCACTCCAGATTGGCAGGCTCAACTAATATATATATCATAAATGTTTTGATTTTGTTTTTGACAATAATGCGAAGATGGTTTTTAACCTAGTGGTTAAAAACCATCTTCGCATTATTGTCAATCAACTCAACTCACCCAATTTTTAAAAACTATTCGGGATGGACTTGAAATTTAGTAAAGTGATCTAAAAGGATTTTCATTGGACCTAATTACGGATTTCCTGATGTTTACACCAGAATTTTATGGTTGATATCCTGGAGAATAGCTAGTATGCAATAAATTAAGAAATAATCAATACGTAAATTATATTTAATGCTAAATTTTCTTATGGTACCCTATATAAATAATGTTAAAAAAAGGTTAACAATTACTTTCTCAATAAGAAATACTCGGTATAAGAAAGTTATTACATTTCAAGTTACTGGAGTGGCTGTGCATTTAAGTTCACCGGGATAATTAAATATTCTTTTTCTACAAGTATCTAAAGTAAAACAGAATTTCAATTATATCGCGTAGACTGTAACGAGAGAAATGCCAGCAAAAACTTGCGTTTCTTTTACACCTTTCCTGTACAAGAAGATAGTACTTTGATGCTAATTAAAACTGGAAGAAAGAAAATTCTTTACTCATAATAATATATTATGGTAATACAGAAAATTTACATTAAAACCGAGTTATTTACACTGCTGATGTTTATAACTTTAATCCCAGGAATTAAAACATTAATATTTAAAATTATCACAAAGCATTATTGTTTTATTACTTCCAGGTAAATGTTTGATTGCGATGTCAAATCATGTGGGTTAATGTCAAGACAAAATATCTTTATTCAAGTAGGCTTATTACAGCACTTTTGAATAGTCAAATATAGTTTTTTTATATATATTATTTAAATGTATGACTGATGATACCAGTAAAGAGCGCCTTACAATCGAAAGTTCCTTAGCGCCCTGATCTGGGAAGAGCCCAGAGCAAACTCAGTCGGGTGTACGTTTTTTTTATGTCATCATCATTACAATACATATATATTTTTAATATATATGTATTGTACATTGTACAATACATATAACAATATATATTTTTAATTTATTCTATATCAAAATATATACAGAGCAATTCATTCACACCCACGCTTTATTGTCTTCCAAATATTCCTTCAGAATATGGAATGATTTCTCTTTTAGCTTTCTTTTAATGAAAGATTTAAAATTTACTCAGATACATCTTTATCGCTTCTTTTGGGAGCTTTTTACAGAAACGTATATAGTTATCCTTAAACGACTTGTCAATTTTATGTAGCCTCCTAGAATTTACAGCAATTTTATTTTTATTTCTTAAGTTATATGAGGTGCATTGCTGACTATCTCATTGGTCTAGTGGTTAGCATGTTCGACTACAAATATGAAGTCCTGGGTTCAAGTCCCGAGTCGGGCCAATTCAAAAATGGATATTGAGTTTTCTATAAATATTTTCTCAATATTTGCTCGAAGTTGGGAAGTAGGCGGTGTGATCCACCCCCGTGCCTCGGAGAGCACATTAAGCCGTCGTTCCTCCGCCCGATCACTCTCCGGTCGTGTCGGATTCCCGTCACATCGGACTATGAGACTGAAGGAATAGAGAGGGCACTTGTGTACTATGCCTGTCAATTCGCACTAGAGCAGCATGGTCTATGCTCTAAAAACCCTCTCTCCTATGAGTGAGGAGGCCTGTGCCTAGCTGTGGGACTTTAATTGGCTGCTACTTACCTATGAGGTGCATTCACAAAAGAGTCAATATTTTTATGGACGTACGACGTATGGACGGACAATTTAAAGAGCTTACTAAGCCTACTCTTATGTTTTAATTTCGAGTAATTGGATTTTATAAAAATTGTTTCGGCAGAACTTTATATTAGTATAATAAACAAACATCCCTCAGACCAAACGACAGAAGCGAAAACATCAAGACGAGGTCAACAATGCGACTAGCACTTATTTTATTAGATATTATATTAAATACATACATACATACATAGCATCACGCCTTATTCCCATAGGGGTAGGCAGAGACAACATCCTTCCACTTGCCACGATCCTTGCATATCTCCTTCGCTTCTCTCAATCTCATTAAATCTTTCATACAAGTTCGTCGGTTTAGAGTACTCTTGACCTGGCCGTTATTTAAAATGTCCTGGATTTGGTCCAGGAACGTTCGCCTCGGTCTTCCCCTTCCAACTTTCGCATTCACTCTTGACTCATAAATCCTTTTTGTCAGTCTCCTTTCATTCATTCTCTCTACATGCCCAAACCATCTAAGCATACCTTTCTCAATTTTAGTCACTACGTCTTCTTTTATACCACAACGTTCTCTTATCACACTATTTCTTACTCTGTCACTCAGTTTTAATCCACTCATGCTTCTCAACGCTCTCATCTCTACCGCATTTATTTTACTTTTGTGATTCTTCTGCCATACCCAACTTTCACTACCATACATAAGTGTTGGCACCAACACTCCAGCATGCACTGCCAGTCTAGCCCTTTGAGACACCATCTGGCTATTCATAAAAGCATGCAGAGCACCATTTACCATATTCCCTGCATTCACTCTCCTTTCGATATCACTTTCACATGTTCCATCTTTTGTAAATTTAGATCCCAAGTATACAAATTCTTTCACCTCTTCCACTTGTTCCCCATCTATCAAAATATTGCCATTCATCATAGATTCATCTCGTTCAAAAAGCATAACTTTCGTTTTGTTTACATTCACTTTCATTCCTTTCCCTTTCAAAGCTTCATTCATAATATTTAGCATCTCCTGAAGCTCGTTAGCGGATGACGCAAGTATTACTTGATCATCAGCGTAGAGTAAACATTTGATGAGTAATTCATTCATTCTTAACCCATACATACTTTCTTTTAAATCTGTCAAACATTTATCCATGAAAAGGTTGAACAGCCATGGTGACGCAACACATCCCTGTCGAACACCTCTTTCGACAGGAAACCACTCCGTGTACGCTCCGTTTATTCTGACACAGGCACTAGAACCCTCATAGAGAGACTTCAATGCTTGGATCAGACAACCGCTCACCCCATACGTAGATAACGTTGACCACAGCTCATTCCTCACCACTCGATCATAGGCCTTTTCTAAATCTACGAACGCGCAATAAACTTTTTGGTGTTTAGCCAAACATTTTTCAGTTAAGCACCGTAAAGAAAAGACCTGATCCGTACATCCCATTCCTCTTCTAAATCCCGCTTGCACGTCCCTATTATATTATATTGTGTATATTAAATAATGAATTAAAATATATTAGTGACGCATTTCCTGTAAATCTCTCGCTCTCTTAGAGGACGAGAGCCGAGTTTTTTTTATTGTTTACCGATTAGCACTTGATTGTGACTCTTGATGACGATACAGTCTAAGATACACTTAAGAGGCAATTTTCCTCCTATGGTTTCATCGTACCAGAACACAAATCTTTTTGCTTATCGGTTTGTCCTTGCTGGTAGAGTGGTAGCTAGCCACGGCCGAAGCATTCCATCATTCCAGTCTCAGATAAATTAGAAAATCGGGACCATTACTCCTAAAGCGAGTAATCACACCGCTGTGCCAGCAAAACCATTTTACTGGAACGAGTATTAGCATTATATGTATATAGCACAGCGTTATGGCTCAGTCTCATTCAATGCATACAAAATATAGCGCACACCGAACCCAAAGACTCTTTCACTTCAAATTTATTTGCAAATATTAAAACTCTGCAATTGATTGCAGCGAACTAACAAGCTTAGGTTTTCGTTAGTAATACAGAAAAAATCTTCTACATGATATTGTGATGTATACACCAGACTTCCTATACATCTAAATAAACTTGTAGCCACGAATAAAATGAGGCAAACTTAAGCACCACTTACAAAGGCAAGAGGTTCAAGTGCCATTACGTCAGCTATGAGAATCTACTTTAAATGTTTCCGTGTGTGTATCTTTACAGAAAATAGTGCAACATACGTTTGGAGCATACAGCTCCATTCAGGATTGTGGAACTCACTTTTCACCAGAATAACCACTAAAACCCAGCGGAACCCTTTTCATCTGAGTAGTTCCTCTTCATTCGCTGACACATTTAGGTCTAGCACACAGGTTAAATACCACACAAGGTTCAAGAAAGGGGAAGCAGGCGGGCGTCTGAAGCCTCCTCTCATCCGGAGAGAGGAAGAAGCATTGACCGCTCTTTCCCTTTGCTTAATATATCTGCAAGATAACGGCACAGAAGGAAAAGGTCTCTAGAATGTCCTCAGACCTTAAGACGACTTGTTTTTAAGGCATTTTAAAGTTATCGCTATTTAAAAAGAAGTCAGAGTTAGATAGAGAGCAAACTGATATTATAAAGAAGAAACATTTGTGTTTTTGTATGTATGTTTATTACGTTTTCACACAAAAACACCGTTGGAAAACTACATTTTCACTGAACTATATTACGTTCTCTAAAAAAAAAAAAATAATAAAGTGTTCCCCAAGAAAAATGTATTAAATATAACCCAAGGTGTTAAACAAAAAGTCTGTTATCGCGTGTGCTGCAAAAACTATTGAAGATAGAAGATATTGTAGTTATGTCATTATAACTATATTTTGACATTTTAAAAGTGTATAAAAGTATTGACAATAATCAAGTTATATTATTCTTACCTGTGTAAATCCTTATTCTGTTGAAATTATACAATGGGACATTCCATATTAAAAATATAACGAATTTAAAAATGTCAATTTAAAGAAAATTGTGGCGACCTTACTGGGCCTGTGAGTTACCTTATATTCCAAAGATCCAATAACACTCATTGCTACACCTATACTGTTTTTATTTTTAACAAGCCAAAAATTACTGGACCCATTTAAATAATCTTTCATCTCTTTGAAATCAAGAATTCTAAAATACCTATGGAGTATTTTTAAATTGATTAATTTAGGAAGATCTACGTAAATGTTTTGAATCTAAAATGTTTTGAATCTAAAATGTATTAGTTAGATATATATTCGTTGTAAAGTAAAATCTGTATATTTATTAGATTATGAATGTCGGTGTATATCTAATAATCTAAAAGGAAGTAACTAAAAATTACGTAAAATTGTGTATGTCAACAAAAATAAATCCGTAGCTCGATGTAGTAGACTTTTGCACTGCCACGAGAATGGTAGTTNTATTATTGTGTCAAACAAAAAACAGAGATTTCTAATAAAAATGTATTAATACAACCCAAGGTCTAAAGAAATTGATCACATAAAATCTATCATCGCGTGCGCTGCGGAAACTATTGAGATTAGAACAAAAAAAATGCTCAACTGTAGTTATGCCATTTTTTTACATTTTAAAAGTGAATAAAAGTATTGACAATAATCAAACCATATTATTCTTACCTCTGTATATATCTTTATCCTGTTAAATATGTTATGTTAAAATACTTTTGAAATTATACAATCGGACATTCTATTTTAAAGATATAACGAATTTAAAAATGTCAATTTAAAGAAAATTGTAGCGACCTCACTGGGCCTGTAAGTTACCTTGTGTTTCAATAACACTCATTGCTACATCTCTACTGTTTTTATTTTTATCAAGCCAAAAATTACTGGGGCCATTTAAATAATCTTTCATTACCTCTTTGAAATCAAGAATTCTAAAATACCTATAGAGTATTTTTAAATTGATTAATTTAGGAAGATCTACGTAAATGTTTTGAATCTAAAAATGTATTAGTTAGATATATATTCGTTGTAAAGTAATATATGTATATTCATTAGATTAAGAATGTCGGTGTGTATCTAATAATCTAAAAGGAAGTAATTAAAAATTACGTAAAATTGTGTATGTCAACAAAAATAAATCTGTAGCCCGACTTGGTAGACTTTTGCACTGCCAAGAAAATGGTATCTACGTAAGTGAAACCGCGGGGCGTTGCTAGTTTCTTAATAAAGTTAAATATTATTCATTTTTGGACGTAATGATATAATAATGCCGAAGTAGTATACCAGCATTGTATGTAAAAGCACTTCGGTTATAATTTGTCACAGTAATAAATAATGTAAGCTTGTGTTGATTTCAGCTGCTAACAATGGAATTAGTTAGCAAGCTGTTTCAATGATAATTTGGTTTTGCGTGATGTGTCACGACAATAACAACCCGCTATCAGTTTATTTATGTGTATACTGGCATTATTAATAACTTTGTTGTTAAAATGTAATCTATACAATTAAATAAAAGTAGTGTCTATTAGTTATTTTAAGTTTACAGCTTTTCAGTAAATAAAAATAGTAAACGTTCCACAGCTGGACACAGGCCTCCACTCGCTCTACTAGAGAGGATTTTTAAAGCATAGATCCAACACGCTGCTCCACTGTGGGTTAGCAGGAAAGACATACCCCAGAATTGGTCCCGGGATATGCAGGTAGTCAAGCAGGTCACGAAGTATTCCTTCACCGAAATGAACAACAATGGATTGGAAAGAACACTCAAGCACTTAAGTTTAATTTTTATAAACTTAACTATCCCTGCTGTGGATTCGAATCCGCGATTTCTCTAAACAAGTATCGTCTCAACACTAGGCTATAATGGCTTTTCAGTAAATATATGTTTATACGGTAGCTCGAATAAAAAACTAATTTTAAAAATTTTGTCGTCTGTTAGTTGTGAAACACCTGGATCGATTTCGAGAGAATTCTCACTGGCAGATAGCTAATGTTAAAAGAAGTAACCTTTATTGTAAAATAAAGATTGAAATTGAGCGAAAACAAAGTTTAAAGCAATGAAACAGTTGCACGGGTTAACTAGTTATTATATATGACTATTGTTTCTCATGTAACAATTAAATAAAAAATGTACAAATAGGCGTGAATAAAGTGTTACTAACTTGGCTTATAATATATTAAATTATGTCACTACCTACCACAAGTCGTATTGTAAGAAATGATAGTATTAAACATAAATGTCTTATAATTAATGTGTTAGTGATCTCTGAAGAAACAACGATCGAACTCTAATCCTGGAAGTACCAAAACCGTAGACCCAAGTATGAACAACGGATAACCGAACCCGCAACCCTGAAGACCCAAGCATCGAACAATTGAAGATTGAAGATCGAAGCCTTAAGAACCCCATATAGTCCACTGAATCCGCAGGGGATTTGCCTGAACCTGAATCCCTCATCAACAATTAGTAAGTATCGTTTCTATTAGCACTACCTATATACTTTTGCACAATCTTTTTCTCCTTGAAATCGTTGATAAGCGATACGACCGCCTTTTTGTACATTTGCTTATTCATTTGCTTATACATTTGCTTATTCATAATATGTAACTCTATTTCTTTTAAGGTTTACAATGAAAAGTATTATTTTTATTATTAAATTTTATAAAATACGAGTATATGCAAGTTAATCTTATTTATAAGTACTTTATCAATACTGACTACCTCATTGATCTAGTGGTTAGCATGTTCGACTACAGACATGAGGTCCTGGGTTCGAGTCCTGGGTCGGGCCAATCCAAAAATCGTTATTGAGTCTTGTATTAAGATTTTCTCAATATTTGCTCGTGATTGGGAAGTTGGTGGCGTGATCCACCCCTGTGCCTCGGAGAGCACGTTAAGCCGTCGATCCTGCGCCTGATCTCTCTCCGATCGTGTCGGATTCCCGTCAAAGCGGACTATGAGAGTGAAGGAATAGAGAGTGCACTTGTGTACTATGCCTACCAATCTGCAGTGGAGCATAGTGGTAGGTGTATGCTCTGAAAACCTTCTCTCATATGAGTGAGTAGGCCTGTGCCGAGCAGTGGGACGTTAATGGGCTGCTACTCACCTTACCAAAGCTATGAATGCCTAGTGGTGAAGCGCGGGTATTTTCGTTTGAATCCTGAGTACTGCTAAAATTTCTCTTTAAAAAATGAAACTTACGTGAATGATTATTCTTTCTAATCCATCATTATGCTTTTCAGTGAAGGAAAACATCGTGATGAAACCTGCATATCCCAGGAATGATTCCTGGGATTCTTAGATATGCGTAGACAGACAACCCGCAGCGGAGCAGCGTGGTGGGTCTATGCATTAAATACCCTGTCTCTTATGATAGAGGAGACCTGTGCCGAGCAATGTGTCCTTAATAAGCTGCTACTTACCTGACTTAGTTAAAGTTAATCACCAGCAGACTGTTATATATACTCAGATATACTTACCGGGTATAAAACGTAATGAAAATTGTTTCCCACAGTGCCACAAGAAGTTTCACTCCATTAAATGTATTATGTATCCTATATATAGACGAAGAATACATCGATGACAAAAGTGTGAAAAGAATATACTCAACCTCGGTACTAAAGAGCGATTCGTGTGAAAATAAGTGTCCTTCATGTTGTATCTCTCCAGCTAAGTGATGAATGGACGATGGTCACGCAGAAGTGTTGCACGCGATCCCTCTACTAATTCTTTAGTCCACCTTCCGATAATTTGCTTTCTAGATTACGGACATAAAAATTCCGGCCGAGCCTCTTCATTACCGACTACTTAATTTAATGTTACGTTGTTTGCATTTTAACGAGGTATGGAGGAATTGTAACCTTGCTTTGTTGTTACAGCTTTCTTAACAAACGTTAATCAGTATGAAGACAGCGTTTTCATGAGGATTTTTTGGTAAATTAACCTATGTGATAAGTTAATTAGTGCATTTCTGGTGATATTTGCTTTGTTTGTAAACGATTTAAGTTCGATTAGTTTTAGGGGATCTATTGAAAGCCCACGTAAAAGGTATAACGGTGTGAAATTGACTTATATTTATGAATTGAAACTTCTTTAAGCGCATGAGGGTATTATTTTACGGATGAAACGCGTGATTAACGTTACGTAGATGTGCATTCGTTTGAAGGTTAGGTAGTTTTAATATTTACAAATAACATGTGGCATTTCAATTTGCCATTCGTCATTTCATATACTATATTTCATAAAAAATAAATTAAAAATACTTAATAAATTCACTTTTCTAAATTTTAAATTCAGAAACAAAATTTAATTAATAATTTCTAATAAAGACAAAGAAACACATAGCATTCTTTATTAACAATTCGTCATTTGGGATTTCAATAAAGTATTTGTTTTAGTTTTCGATACTATTCATATTTTAATGACAATTAATTTCAATAATTTCCTAACATATCTTTTTTCCTTTTTCCTTTCCTCTAAGTCTCGGAAATCTAAAGTTTTCAAATTTTACACAAAAATAAACAAGATTTAAAAATTAGTTTGCCAAAGAATTTTCACTTCTGACATGTGTACTTTGTAGGCAAGCACTTTTAACTTTATTAGGTATTAACTGTTTGTAATTCTTTCCCATAGTTTTGCATATCAAACTCCGAGTAATTTCCTTAAATGATAAAGTTATTAGCAATACTAGTAAATATTGCGTGGCACATTTGTTAAAATAATTATCATTTTGTTAATGATCTAAATAAAATTAACATTTTCATCTTAGCCCCAAATGACTTACCACCCAAGGGGATAACATCTAAACGTGGGAAAAAAAATTTACTATACCATATGAATTTCATTAGAGTTATTTAATAAATACTGAGCGGTCTTTTGTGCATCTAAATTACAGTTATAGTACTATATTTGTTTCACCTAATTATTGTGCCTTAGCATAATTTAATGACGTATGTAGAATATGGAGCTAGATAATATTATCAGATCTACTGTGTGCTATTCACAGTATATAGTAATTAGAGCGTAATAGACAATCAAGATTCTAGTGCATACCTCTTATATTCGTCATATAACATTTGATTCATAAATGACAAAGTAAAACAAATACAAACATTTGGAGAAGTTAAATGTTGTGTTCAAATTGAGGCTATTTATCTACAATACATTATAACAATTTTAATTGTAAATAAAATACTGTATTATTTATTTTCTTTAGTTTAAATACTTTTTTAAGTTTAGTGGGCTTAGCTATACCTATATGTAATAATTGTACAGTGCCATCTATTGAGGGCTCACGTAAAACCTTTAAAGATTTTTATATATAATGCTGCTTGTCACCAAACCTGTACGCGGCATACACGGATGATATCCCTACCCTCCGCCACCAACTTCTGGGCGAGAGGGAAACGGACGCGTTGTTGTCACTCTATGCTGACGACAGAGCGTACATCGCGTCATCTTACACGAAACAACAAGCCGTTAACAAATTACAACGTCTGCTGGACCTGTTGCCTGAGTGGCTGGATAGGTGGAAGATATCTGTCAACGTTGACAAGGCATCGGCCATTATGTTCGGCCGTCACCAGCCGCAACGTCAGCTAAACATTGGGGAGAAGGACGTGGAGTGGCAGGCCTCAGAGCGCTACTTGTGGTGGCGCATCGACCGCGGGCTGTGCTTGGCGGAGACGGTGACCCACGCCGTGGGTCAGGCTGCGGCGGCCGGGTCGCTGCTATGGCCGTTCTTTACTCCCATTAAAAGCCAAACTGAAGGTCTGCGGAGCCTACGTCCGCTCTAGACTGACGTATGCGGCCCCTGCCTAGTACTCTTTCTGCTCAGGCTATCAGAAGAAGAGGCTGCAGACACAGCAGAATAAGTGCCTACGCCCACACATCTCCACGGCATTGCCAGCCAGTTCCAAAGAACGGCAAATACTGGGTGTCCCTGCCTCGTGAGCTCCTGGTGTCACCACCACTAGCCGTAGGCGATAGCGGCGAAGATGACGCGGTAGCAGCAACGCCCGGAACATACTCCTCTCGGAATTGACTAGGATGGACCCGCTGAAGTCGCCGGCGGGATCCAGCTTGTATGAAATATGGGCAAGAAGGAGTACCGGGCATTTACTGAATGCCCGAGGAAAAATGCCCGGGCAATGAGGCCCTGCCTCGAGACCCTGCAGAATGTTGCGATCAACCCAACGACATATTATAAATAATTAGGTTAATACCCACGTTCTAGATGGCGTTGGAGTTGACTTTAATTTTTTATATACTATATACTATATACTGTCAGCTGTTTTTATAACCTAATATATATTTTTTCAAAACGCTTGTACGTATTTTTGACATGCAAATATCTTTTTTCATCTCATACTAATGTAATGCAAACCCCTCTGCATTCTAATAGGTTTGCTTAAGGATACTGCTCTAGTTTTCTGAAGCACGATTAGATCTCAAGTTAAATAAATATTGAATAATTACATTGTTACTTATATGTTGAATTTATTCTTACTTTATGTACAATGCAAAATGGATAGTTATTCAGCCAATTTTAAAGAATTACTTCGAAATCTCTATCATACAAGTTTACGACCGCAAAGCGCGCCAAGCCGTGGAACGTAGCCAAAATGCCGACTTAATGTTAAAAATTAAAGAAAACTTATGTAATAAAGTTCCAACAAATCTGTTAACGCTGGAAATGTCCAAATTTATTTAGTTTACTCTGAAGAAAGTGTCTCAAGTATACGTAATAATTACGCAAGTGTAGTGTGTAAACGTTCTTATTTAAAATAAAAAACACTGTCAGTAAATGATTTTAATTTTGTCTTTTATTATGGGTATAGGAAACCAAATAGAACGAAAGTTTGGCAAAATATTACTACGTATTTATATAGACGTCGTCCTTGAACAAAGGTTAAAAAGTTAGATAAATGTTTGGTACCTGATAAGTTGAGTAAATATTTATAAAATGTTATTAAAATCTGTTAAATGGTGTCAGAGATAAATTGAATTGTCATTATGACACGAAATTAATTATTAACGTATTATTTTAAATTAGTATCATCGTAATTTATTACCTAAGTTAGACAAAAATCGCGTTTTCAGAGTAGTTGACAGCGTTACGCGATATTAATAATATTTTGGTAATTATTTTAAATATAATAAACTGTATTTGTAGAAAGAAAACCTATTCATCAAAGAACACATGACTGATATGAAACATCGATATTTTTCAAGAATTTTAAGTAAAACTCGTGTTATGTAAACAAAACACTGTATACACTATAACAGATGCAGAGAGAGAACTGGTGATTAGCCGAAAGCAGTAAGAAGAGAGGCGACATGGTGACACTTCGCCACGGCATCAAAATAACAACAGAATACTAAAATTCCAATTAGCAACGAGACCATAAGAATATTTTCGGCTATGAATTTTGAAGCTATACGTCTTATTAATATTTTGTAGCTAATATACGTATTTTGATTCCGAAGCTTCTTTAAACAAGTAAAAAATATATGTCGGATTAGAAGGGACTGGTGCAAACATCAGAAGTAAAGCAGGTTATAAGAGAAGAAATATATAAATCAATTAATTAAACTGAGATATTAGAAGGAATATGTTAATTAAACTAGAATATGACAATAATTAATGACTGATAATGAATTTGCCTATATGACATGGGCAGAAGACGGGTGAATTTATTATAGCAGAACTGATTATCACAAAGACAACGGTCCATGTCCCGACGCAGTTACTAAGAATGCTTATCCGCCCCCTGGGCTCCTTTCATGACACTCCTAGTGCGGTCTCATGCACGGCTTTTAACGAATTTTTGCCGTCTCTTTCTTTTTAACTATCCAACTACATTAGCAACAAGCACAAACGTCTCTTTCCGTCATATACATTTTTTCCTAGCTTTTGTTAAATATCCCACTGCAAATTTTCTTCTACCAATTAATGTAAAAAAATATTGATACGATTTTGTTAAAGACGTTCCTCTCCTTTTCTAGCTATGCCAGCATATTTTATCCTTCAGAAATACCGTTGTATGGTAAATAAACAGGTCTATTGTGTGTACGTTATTCAATGATGTGATATCTTATACTAATGCCATTCTATTGACAAAACTGTAGGGAGCCCTCTTCGTATATGAAGCACTTCGGAAATATTTAGTTCTTTGTAAACGCCAATATGCTTCGAATTACTTTCTTTTGTTACCAGCTTCCAGGCTTTATATTGTATCTCAGATGTACGAGAAAACAGGTTTACTACATGTGTGTCATACAGTGCTTTGTATCAGAACATTGTGTTAAATGTTATGGTATTGTATTAGAAACATATTTTCAAATATTCTTTCCGGATTGTAAATAAAATGAAAGGGTGGCTATTACTATCGGGTTGGTGGCGCTAAATCAGATTAACTAATTTCCTTTCCGGTATACTCGAGTTCAACAGCGTTTCTTCGATTTCAACCGGGTTTCTTTACTTTCAATTTGTTCTAATGAATATACATATTCGTTTATTTATTTATATTATATAGTTATTATTAAACTCACTTACAGGCTATGCTAGTCTTAAGTAGCTAATAAATGTTTCAGAAACGTCACGGGTTAGAATGCTTTGGCAGGTACCATAAAGTTGCTCTTAATAAAAAGAAACTTGCTTCATCACTGTAACTTTCTCTGGAGAAAAACGTCAAGAGGAAGTCTGTATATTTCATTAGTAACCTTGAGGGTATAAGTAGCCAACTAATTCTCAGAGAAGGTGGTGGGACAATACTCTAAGACCCTATGACTTCCATGAGTGAAGAGTCCTATACCCAGCAGTGGGATATTATTAGGCCGCTACTTATCTTTTCAAACCCAGCTAGATGAAGGTTTCTCTTTTGTCGTTTCGTCAAGATCCCACCGATTTTTTTTAATAGAGTAAAAATATAAAATTGTCACTTAAAGTTTCGCTGATTTAAGAAGATTTACATCGTAATTCCTAATGTGCGCTCAATTTACATGGATCAAATGTCACAAAAGAACGGTACGAAATTCAACGAGATTGCTGACAAAAGAATCTTAGAGAAGTACATCCAACGACTTGTACGAAAAATTTGCTTTGCGATCATTAGAGAGATTTCCTCCTTTAACCCGACAACTTCCCAAGTAAAAGGATTTGAGTCATTGAATTGGATTTGGAAATAAATCTTATATTTTGCAAAGAGCTTGCGAGGAAAGCGGATTATTGATAAGAAATGGTAGTCGTAACAATATATAATAATATTGTATGCCTTAGATAACCAGACTTTTATTATAAAACGTACCATAATTTGGAGTATATCATAACAAGTTTAATATATACTAAAAACGAATTTGAAATCTTCTGAACTAATATTATAAAAAAATAAAAAATTGTGTTTTTGTATTATGTATGTATGTTCAAACTACTGGTCCGATTTCAAACATTTTTTCACAATTAAAAAGCTGTATTTTCACTGTGCGACATAGGCTGTATTATTTTCTCAAGAAAAATAGGGATCCCTAAGGAAAAATATTATTGTATGCTAACGTGTGAAACAAAAAATCTGTTATCGCGTGCTCTGCGAAAACTATTGCAGATAGAAAAAAAAATGTTCTACAATATTATAGAGCGTATTAAAATCTACAAAATAGTCCAAGATGCCATATGTCCAACTATTGTAGATGTGCCACTATAAAACTTTTTGCATTTTAAAAGTTAATAAAAGCATCGACAATAAACAAACCATATTATTCATACCTCTGTATTAATGCTTATCCTATTAAAGACCGTTTCAATATCTGTAAAATACATCTTACATTACTAAAATCCAACACTCAGAAGATATAACGATATTAAAAAATATCAAACCAAATGTAAACAATGTATCCCTTAAGGACTTTTTAATAAATTATCAAGGTACCATGAAATGTTTAAAATATCTGTTCTTTCGTTTCCACTTATCTCTGAAAGTGCTGAATGTTTTGCAGGATTTTTAGCTTCTAGTATGTATATATATAACTATTATGACACTTTTTTAAAAAACAGATCATCTGGCATTCAATAATATCATAATAATAATGTCATGTACCATATTATGCTTTTTTACTGCTGATAGGTTATCGCTTGACTGTGATTACTGTGATATTTGACGGTAATTTGGTAAGAGGCAATCTACCGGAACAAAAATGTCTTTGTTTGGCAGTACGTGTTTGCTGGTTGGGTAATAATTAGCCACGGCCGAAGCCTCCCACCAATCCAGACGGAAATAAGTAAAAAATACAATTATACTCTGCTAGCAATGATATATGGTACAAACTTGTACAACTTCGTCATCGACGCTGTCAAATTCTGAATCTATTTCTAATTTTATTGAGATTATAAAATTTTGAAAACTATTAAATAAAAAATTTAAATATACAATTTGGTAAATTACAGAGAAGTGAAAATGTTTTAATGTAAATTGGCAAATTTGAGATGTTAATTCATATACGTAACTGTCTTTTACACAGATTCTAATCAAGCTGAAAATAAATTTTGAGGAAAACTATGTATAATGCAATATACGTAAGTTTAAAAGGCTGCTATTGAAGAAGCAAAGCAATGTATTTCATTTGAAGAGATGGACACGGCAACAATGTGCTTTGTGCACGCTAGAAGTACTCTTTTAACGAAGTACAATTTTCCAAGGAGGAAGTCTAGTGAATGAGGTCTTTTTAAACACATTTTATTATAAATTAAATAACTTTAACTCCTAATATTTATTATTGTTATATTATAAAATGAAACTTCTTTAGGCGCTTGAGGGTACAACTTTTAAGGATGAAACGCATGATGTGCAACGTTTTTATGCTAATTCGTTTGAAGGTGGTAGGTGAAAGGTAAAATGTGACATTTTAACTTGCCACTCGTCATTTAATCATTTAACATATTATTTTTCAAAAAATATAAAAAATAAATTCATAAATTCTCTTTTCTAAATTTTAAATTCAAAAAACAAAATTTCTTTAATAATTTGTAATATTGACAAAAAATACTAACCGTTTTTATTTACAACTCGACATTTCAGATTTCAATAAATTGTTTGTATTAATTTTCGACACTTTTAATATTTTAATGTCATTTAATTTCATTATATTCCTGACATATTCCTCCTTTTTCTCTCCCTCAAGTCTCAGAAATCGAAATTTTTAGATTTGTGTAAATATAAACAAGTTTAACAAAAATTAGTTTGCCAAAGAATTTTCACTTCTGACTCGTGTACTTTGTACGCACGCACTTTTAATTTTTTTTGACTGAACGCGCTGATCGACGGAAAATCTGGTTCAAATCATAAAGTGTTTTTGTGCTGGATAACCCATTTATCAAGGCAGGCTATATAACATCAATTTATTACCAATAGTTTATTACGAATAGTTACTTACAATTAGTGATCGTCTACAATGCAAAAGGAGTAACGAGAGCTTAAGTCAGTTGCAAATTGATTTGTGGTTTTTGTAATGATTAAAATTATTGGTCTAAAACCATTTCCGCAATAGGTCTTTTATTACCTTTTGTGTTATATATATACACTAGCCCGTCCCGGCTTCGCGCGGATAGACATAAATAGGTACAGATATTTAAGTTATAACCATTATAATTAAAACGACCATGAATTGACAAATATTATGAAAAAGTGTGATTCCTTGTACAAAAACTAAGTAGCTCTGAAAAGAACTTTTTAAGTGAAGCATAAAAATGTGTTAAACAACTCGAAATATTCAATGTCGCTTGCGTCCATTGCGTAAGGATACCTAGTTCATAACGGTGCACCCCCTTGTCCCGCATTGCCCCTCTCTCGTCGAGTGAGTATTTTAATTTTATGATGTCTTTCGAATGGAATATCCGATTTCAATAATTCAAAAGTAATCATCAGGCATTGAGAGAGCCTTGAATATTAAATTATTTATATTTGGATATAAATTCATAAATGGTATGGATAACACGGTCTGATTTTGATCGGCATTTCTATCAATTTGTTAAATATACAAAAGTAGTTATAGTGACATAACTACAAGAGTTAGATATATAGTCTCGCGTAATTTTTTGTAGATATTGATATATTCTATAATATTGTCGAACATTTTTTTATCCTATTATTAATATTCTTCACAGCGTATGCGATGAAAGACATTTTATGGCTAAGTTTTTAAACCTTCGGTTAAGTGTAATAGGAATTTCTAAAGATTTCTATAGTAATCTAGTACTAAATATAGCCTATGTTACTCAGTGATAATGTAGCTTTCTAATGAAAAAAGAATTATTAAAATCGGTCTAGTACTTTTTGAGTTTATTCGTTACATACAAAAATACAATTTTTTCCTCTTTATAATATTAGTGTAGATATATTGTTTGATTAAATTCAAGGAGACATACGTTTCATATTCTTTATTTAGATTTTATAAAAAGATGTCGAACGATAAAAATTTTGTGGACGAAATAACAGGAAATATGGGTCCGCAGTATTGAAATATTGCTGACAAAAGGAAAAAAATTCCAACCATTTGTACATGGTCAGGAGGAAAATTTGCTTTGTGAACGTATCCTCTAGAACCTGAACAGCTATCCCATTACCTTAACAAATTTCCTATTACTACAGTAACATAAAAATGTATACTGAATCGGATAAATTTAACTTAGTAATCAATTTAATATTTTTCATGTTAACTACTTATATATTTTATGGAATCAAATCGGCTTGATTCGTCCGCATTTATGGATTAGATTTCAATTGTAACATAATATTTAGAAAAGTTGAAGTATTTTAAGATATTCGATTATGTTGATATTATAATTAAACAAAAAAAACTATTGCTATTTTGCGATATCATTGGGTACTGGGAATTTAATTTATTGTCGCCCTTTTATACTTTTTGCTATATCTTCTAAGCATTTATATTACATAGTATATGGGATGACAATAATGTGCATAAAAGTGTGAAGGTAGCGTATTGTTTAGTTGATAAGGATTAATACTGTACCCTTCTGAATAACTTTCTAATTACAGCCTTGTACATGGCCATTTTTAAGAAGTTTAAATTAATATCGTGACTTAACTTGAAACGATAGGTATATACCATCACAGACTATTTTGTAGATTTTTAAAAGGTGAATGTCTACCTTGCATTGTTTTATTATATTTTTGAAGGATTACCTCATGTTTGCGATGAAAACTCCCAGGCAGGTTGATTTTTTCCGCCACTTGTAATAATTATCGTTATATTACAACAAATTTATACAAAACCGTAATAAATAATAAACCAAAACCTTTTTCATGAATTACTCTATCTATTGTTGGAAACTGCATGAAATTCAGTTTAGTACTTTTTGAGTTTATCGGACAGATATGTGTGGGCTTTGTTTTATAAAAGGTAAGGATTATTGTACACATTTTGGCCGGTCAGAGCATTTGTTTACAAGGTAAACGAGTGTCAGAAAAATAACTAATACAATTTGTTGAAATCATAATGTCGAAAGCTATAATAGTAACTTTTGTGTGTTGAATCCATAATAAACTCAGTCATTTATCCATTGTCTTGCCTCCTAATACATACTGAGCATAGATATTGAAAATATTTACTTTTTAAACGGTATCTTTAAATTATAAAAAGGAAATATAAGCTCTCTTGGTGAAACACCCAGAAGTCGTTAATGTTTTAAGAAAATTGTACAACCTAATTACCAAAACTATAAGGTCGTCTATATGGTTATGTGGTATAGTTTAACGTTCCCTTAATTTTTTAAATTAACTAGACATCTTGGCAACTTTCCACAAACGGAGGCTAAATGGGTACAAGCATATATGCCAGTGATAGTGTAACCTCATGTTATCATAATTACATCAATATATGATCCATTACAGCCTTGTTCGACATACTGTATTAATTTATTTGTTTATTGGAATGTCGTTTATGGGAAAATATTTTTATTAAGTGAAACTTCTTAACGCAGGTGATAGTATATTTAATATAAAATAAAGTATAATATATTTCAAGTAAAATAATATTATAAATAAAGACTACGGTTCGTCAATTGTCTAAATCGTATTCTTAGAAACAAAGGCCTTCCCATGGGTAGATTTCCAAACATTGTAATTAAAAACTGACAGGGAATGATAATTTCTTAATAAATAAGTTAATTAACGAATGTATTTGGCGGCAAATACGCCCATTTGCCTTTAGACATAATTGCCTTATTATATTAAATTATAAATGGTTATGTATGGTAAAAGTTAGTTCAGTTCTCAGTTTCAACCAACGTCAGCTACCAGTTATTGTGTTTTATATTATTTGTATTGGTAAATCGGGTTGATGTGCGATACAAAGCTAAGTGTATTTCTCTAATTTAAAACCTTTGTCTTATTAACGTGTCATAATGATAATTGTTTTTTGTGTTCTATTTTCAATTTTAATGGATGTTGATGATACAATTGTACTTCTATGTTAATAATTTCTAGAGTAACTATTAAGTTTCTTGCGGGATTCTTCTCAGAAGGGGCTTCTTTCCGAACCAGTGGTAAATTAATTAAGAAGAATGTTTGAGTTTACTGGAATTAAAGAATGTTCTAGTTATTGACTTTTATTACGAAAGCCTATTTCATTTAAAAATAGTTAAAACTAAGAGTATAATTTACTGATTATTTTTCATTCCTGACAGATGCTTGCCTTGGGGAATCCTAAATAGATGTGTCGCTTATTACACAATTATTATTCTCATATTTTTTATTTTATAGGGAATTCTTATGACTGTTGCGAGCTGTTCTTGCGATGTTACTGGTGTAGTTTCCATGTCTTTACGAATATGAAAAAACCGTTTACATTGTGAAAGAAGAAACTTTGTTAAACTTTTGTTATTAAGATTAATTCCTAAAAAATATTCGTAGCACTCAAGTATTTTTTTTTTTTTAGTATTTATTGGAATAATTCAGAGAGCGCGGTTTTTTTATTTTAAAAATCGGACGAAAAGCAACGGTTATCTTTAATAACTTAACTTTTTAGAATTCTAGAATATTCGTCTATTTCCACGATATCTCGATGTAAACTCAGTTTGAATTTCTTGTTCAGTTTAATAGAAGTTTATAATTAAGATTTTATCAGTTCAGAGTGTAAGTGAAGTAAAACTTTGATCATCTGGTTTGTTTTCTTTAATACCAATTATAGATTCTAAATTGGATTTAAAGAATCATTAAAAGTCCATTTTATATGTCGGTTCTGGTGGTAGAAACACAAGAAAATCTTAAACTTATTGTATGGAAAGAAACTTTAAGACTTTTTCCGTGAGTATTTTAATACATTTTTTCGCAAATACGGTCAATAAAAGTAATTTATCAAAACATTTGCTTACATAAATAAAAAAAAATCTATTGAAGAACGTATTTCTTTGTTTTCTAAATACTTTACAATGTTTTTTATGAGCATATTGATGTCTTAAATGTGAATATTGTGTAAAAATTGTTGACAACAGAGTAACTAACAAGTATCTTCTCTGTATCATTAATCTTACCAACCTGAGGTAGACTAATTACCATCGGGCAGACTTTCCGAACCAAAAGCTTTCTTGAATATTATGATTATGATTTGATTTTGTATCGGGTGTATATATTTTATTTAAGTGCACAAAAGGAGTCAACCATGATGGTACCGTATCCTCGTGATGGTCAACCTAGTGGTAAAACGCTTGAATTCTTATTTAGAGAACTCGAGGTTTCGAATACTGGGCAGATACCGTTAAGATCACAGGGCAGCTGCGAGGGCTCAAGGCCTCCCAAAGGACTCTGATACTCTGTTCGGCGAGGTACTCTTGCTTGAGAGCATTGTAAGCGCGATGCTTTAAGTAAGGGATGTTGGGCGGAAGTGGCCTTCTTTTGCGAGACTGTAATCTCGCTAAAGGAGGCTCACGAGCGATAGAGGGAGAATGCAGAAGATGCTCCCTCTCACCGCCAGAAGAATGGGGGATACTAAGCGGCGATTGTTTGCGCACCTGCTCCCGCCTCCATGAAACCTCAGTCGGACTCATCTGGGCCACCAGGGATGATTGCGCAAGCTGAATCTTTGGTATCTCGTATACGGATGAAGAGGGGTTTCGCTCCTCCCACGCCATATCACAAACTCCTGATCCACTCAGGTTGGGGTAAAAGCATAGTAAAAGCATTTCTCAGCGCAAAAAAGGCTCCGTTAAATTTTTCTTCTTATAAAAATAAAACTTACATGCTTAATTGTTCATTGCAATCATGAGCAAACCTGCATATCCCGGGAGTAGTTCGGGGTTATCATTAGCCTTTTTGTAATTATGCGCCCAGTTGGATTTTATACATACAACCAAGAATATAGAACTCGCTGCAGAACAGAATACCCGCTAAAATGAAGCGGAACCATCCGCTTCCTATAACTATGGCATCCGGTCTCCTCCTTCGGACAGAGGTCACCTTTGATGCGGCTTCCTTCAGTGTTGTGGGTCCATACCCAGTGGTAGGACGTCAAATACGCTGCTTTTTACTTTATCTTTAAAGAGTAAACTACTTGAATAGTTTCCATTTTGAATTTTAAATACAATAAGATATGTATTTTAAAGATGATGTTTGATATGATACTTTTAAAATGAAACTAAAGGAACCCTTTTTGATTATTGCCAAATAATTATTTTAATTAGGTCTGAAATTTCTTTATATTTATATTTCTCTATCCTATTTCTTATGGTTATATTTTTAGTGTTTCAAGATATTACGTGTATATATAAGTCGGAGAATAAGAGAGAAGGTGCTAAACCATAAGAGGGTAAGAAGTAGGTTTCTCCACCGACATCGTCATTAGTAGCATCCAAAATTCCATTGGGGTTTGGTGGGTAATGTTGGTGCAATCAAACCTTTAATGAATTAACTCAGATTATAATGTCCAATCACTTAATGTTCCCGATATCAATTTACAAAAAAACATTAACAATAATAGCTAGGAACGCGACAGTTTCAATAATCGACCGCTTTGGCAGACCGTCACCCGAGAACTACTGAGAGACCCGCGCCGGATTGTCACTATTGACTCTGCCTCACGCTGATAGATGTCGCCAGCGTTCCACAAACTATTGCACTCCGACATATACATATGAAGTTTATATATGAGTTTATGCATGATTATAGTATATCGTTAGCCTGTATGTGTGTCGACACATAAAAATTCTTCCGCTTTCTAGGGTTCCTGGTAGATCTCTCTACAGGTGTTGGGGCCAGTGCCCTGTACAGGTAGGAGGGAGTCCTGGCTTCCCGTTTGGTTCGTAATAAAACGAGCGTGGACTGTATAAATGATTTATGACGATAAACACGTACAAGTATGGTTAATATAACAATGTAAAAAGCGAAAAGGTGCGCGTTCGGTCGAGTCGTGCGTCGAAAGCCGAATGTATGGCGTGATGTGGACGCGATGCCCCTGTCGGCGCGCAGTAACGCTGAGGTGCGGGGTCGCGGGGCACACTGAAGCTAGCGCGCGCCCGTGTCTTGTCCAACAGGGATAAGGTATCTTATGTATAAGAAAAGTAGGTAAGTAAGTAGCAGCCCATTAACGTCCCACTCATATGAGAGAGAGGGTTTTAAGAGCCACCATGCTGCTCCACTGCGGATTGGGAGGCATAGTACATAAGTGTTCTCTGTATTCCTTCACTCTCATAGTCCGACGTGATGGCAATCCGACACGACCAGAGAGAGATCAGGAGCAGGACCGACAGCTTAACGTGCTCTCCGAGGTACGGGGTTGGATCACACCGCCAAATTTTTCCCAACTTCGGGCAAATATTGAGAAAATCTTAATAGAATACTCAATATCGATTTCAAATTGGCCCGACCCGGGACTCGAATACAAGACCTCATGTCTGCAGTCGAACATGCTAAGCAATAGACCAATGAAGCAGTCACCTTATGTACGCTAACTTTAATTTCTTATTACTGTGACTTCTTTTTTTCATAAATAAATAAATAAGAAATCCCATAAACAACTGTCTAAAAGTGATTATTAATTAATCCACAAACAAAACCCAGTATACAAAGACACTTGCTAAAAAGATTGCTGACAAAAGTTAAAGTGATAGGACAGCAACAATTTGTACGGGGTCATGCTAAAAATGTACTTAACGCTGTAAAGTGGAATTCCTATTGCTCACTCAACTTATCCAGTCTTGAGTCACTACAAAGAGTGAACTTTGTAAAATTGTGCTGTTTAACTTGCGGAGATTGTCTTTTGTTATCAAAGTGTAAATTTTAACCACGTGTAGGTACTAGCAGAGGATTGTAAATTTAGAAAATTGTATTTTCTAACTTCTCTGAGTAGGGTGTGAGACTTCGGTCATGGAAATTTATCACCCTACCAGCAAAGACGTGTTGCAAGAAAAAATCTTTCCGGTACGCTGCTGTGGAGAAACCATAAGGCATATATCACTTCTTACCAGGCTAGCGCGGTTACATCTTAGACTGTTTCATCACTTACCATCAGGTGACATCATAGTGAAGCGCCAGCTTCTCAGTAACAAGTATAAGATAAAGGCTGGTAAAATAGCTCTACCGATTCTGTTTTCTCTAACGTTGAATAGCATCTACTTGGTGCGCCGAATATGTGAATTAGAGTTAAATGTAATGCCTACACTAATTAAATCTGAATGATAGCTTTTGCCTGATTACGATCGGCTAGTATAGAAATACAGCGCGACAGTTAGGTGCGCGAGGGTATATTAAGCGAGTTAAATTCTTTTCGGGAGCATTAAAACTATTTTTGGATTCCGCAATAATATAAAATACGCGTGCTGATTTACAAGATAAAACATATAACCCTTAGATTGCCCCTGTCACCTTCTATTGGACATGATACGATACTTCTGTCTCAACTCGTGCTAGCCGAAATATAAGCATCTCATTCTTTTTAAGTTATAATGTGTATTATCTTTATCATTTCACGGTAATTGTAACTAAATATACGTGAGATAATACCAGACAATAAAAAACAAATAATAAATAAGTTACAAAGAGACCGTGACTAACAGTGTGTGGATCGCGTCGAAAGTAGATCGGTATTTTATGGTGTTTTGTAAACTGTGAGTATTTATTAGTGATTATTTCTGTTTTTGATAGTGTATATAAGTGGTGTGAATAACAATGAAAACACTTGAGGTAAGTTTTAATTTTAAATTTAATCTTATCAGAATTTAATAAACAAAAGACAACAATATATAGTTTAACTATTAGAAAACATAAAAATCGCAATATGTGGTAGTCCTTTCAAAAAAATTTAAGTTCAAGAGCCACTTTAGGATCATTCTACCCACGGGGCAACTGACCCAAAAATGTCCGTGCGGGGTAGGGTAGGCGACGGTTATTTCCTTTAAAAAGCATGGGCAAATTAAGGAGCTCAAAAAAACGCGGCAGGGCAATCTAAGGGATAAAGAGAACACTCAATAAAATTATAAATTTAATGATTTTTTCAAAGTTCACATAACTATTTACTCAAAAGTAAGATAAATATTAATAACACTATTATTAAAAAATTATATACAGCGTAAACGTAACAATTACTTCTACCATGATATTTCCACTATTACGTGTTAAATAAACGTTAATTGGATTTTGAAGAAGTATCTTTATTGTATCCCTCTCAATAGAAGCTGTATCAGGGTTTCATTTATTAAATAATATCGTATATCAACTTAGGAATCACAGTCCTGAAACTCAACAATGTTCTTGACCCTTAAATAATAAATTGCGATCACGCTCTACATAAAGTTGAAGGTCAAGTAGTCTGGTAACAATGATTAATGTACGTATTTAACTGCGTTTTGCGGTTTTTTATGATATACTAGCAGTTTTTTGAGAAGTCACCCACTTAGTTCCCGATCCCGTGGGAAGATCTATACATTACTTTGTTAATTTTCAAGTGAATCGGGGTAAGCTTTAAAGATCTCGTATTTAATGAGTTTATCGTCTAAAACCATCTTTGCATGACTGGCTTTTCAATGAAACCACTTTGTGGTGGAACAGCTGCACGTTTTTTAAAGATCTTGTGATGATTGAGAGAGTGGTTTGGTGATTTAAAACCGTCCTCTCGTAAAACCAGTTAAGAGCATATTAATTAACCATTTTTAAAGTTTTAATTTTTTTCTATGTATAGATTAATTAAGTTTTTTACCGACTTCAAAAAAAGGAGTAGTTTATCAATTCGTCTGTATTTTTTTAATGTTTGTTACCTCATATATTTCAACTGGGTCATCCGATCTTGATATTTTTTTTTAAATGAAAGGTGATGTCGTAAGGTCCCATTTTTTTTTAGACCAGTTTTGATGATGGCGTCCATGAGAAAACCAGATAAGTCTTAAATTTGCATTAAGCATGTCCTCGACAAATGGATTCAAGATTACTCCAACCGATTTCGATGATTCTTTTTTTATTGGAAAGGATATACTTCAAGTGTTGTTTGGTGGTAGTATAGTTAGGTTATGATCATGGGATCCATGACAAAGTAACGGAAGTCTTCAATTCTTAGGAGCAAATTAACGTTACTCAGCTGAATCTTTTATAGGATCTCCGTATATTTGAGTCACCTACCGTAAATATGATGATCAATGGAACTCCTCAACGGCTTACAGTAAGGGTGCGATTTTTGGTAGCATATATAAATGTTTGTAATCAAATAGCAATGAGCTTACGTTTGTTGGGACATTTGCGTATTAGTGTTGTGCTTTTTTTATGTTGTTATTGTGATTACCATACAAGCCTGGTGATAGCGGGGTGGCAAAATTACTAACTTGTAACTTGCGAGTTGCGGCTGCGGTGGCGGGTTCGATCCCGGGTGTGACGATATCATGGTAAATTGAACTTTGTAAAGTTGTTTCATTTAAACGGTGCTGTCTTATACGAGCAACACGTTTTTAGGCGTATTGAGATAAATTTGTCACTTTACTTCAGATTCACTAAAAATCAAAAAATAAACATAAATTTTAACAAAAAATGAACCGCCCTCAAAACAAATTCTTACAAATATATTATAGCGCAAAAATATTAAAGTTTTTTTAATAATATTTAGCTTTCACAATCTTTTTTATTGAATAATCTGCCCCTTCGTAATCTATCACCATTTAAAAAGCTTAATTCTATACAGAAAATATCGGTAAGAAGCTTAGTAATTATACTTTCTATTTTATTTAATTATTTAATATTTTATGTAAAAAATGTTCGAACTTATAGATTGTATTTAACCTAAGCAATGTTGTCATTGAAATATATAATTGAATAAGCAACTTTACGTGTAAAATCAATCTTTACATAATTACATTTAAAATATAAGCGGTCAATTCAAATAACAATTCAATATTTGTGTAATATTCAAATTAAGTGCAAACTAGGTTTATAAACTAAAAAAAACTGTTAGTTCACATTTGAATGGCTATTTCATAACATGTATTGCATGTTAATTACGTGGGTCACGCAAAAGGGTGTAGACATAACATTACGAGTATAATTGACAACGGTTGGAACAATGCCTCTGTAATTGTTTGACGACTTTGTTAAATAACATAAATCACTTCAGTGATTTAAGTTTTAGTTTCATATTAAATTAGGTGAAAACTTCTTCAGAGCGGCGTGGACTTTGTTTTGTGTGTATTGAATAAGACTGAGCTGAAACGCTTGGCTAAGTAACGCACATTCGAATAAAGTCCTCTCGTCGACTAGGAGAGTATTTGCTATTTTAATTCGTTATTTAACATAATATTACTGACAACAACTTTACATACAATCATATATGTTGTAAATGTTATTAGTGTAAGGGTTATGTATATATTAATCCATCTATGATAAAGTTTTCGCTTCTGTCGTGTGTTATTAAGCAAAGACTACATTTTTGTATTTGATTTTATTTTATTGATGACCTAAAAGCACCTGGCTGTCATCTCACCTAATGATAAGTGATTATACAATGTAAGATAGTAGCGTGCTTAACTGGTGGGGTAATTTACATCGTAACTTTCTGTTTAGCGTCACTGGAATACGAGTTTTTTGCATTTCGTCACGTCTTAGTTTAGAAGCCTCCCACCAGTTTAGACTTAAATCAGAAAATACAATTTGTTCAGCCTGAAATCAAACCCGGGACTAAAGAGGGTATTAGCTCCGTTACGTCAGCGAAGCCATGGATTGTGTTATACGTCTTTGTATTCTATTGTACTTGTAATACACATTGTTACGATATCTCTTTTGAGCTCTCACATAGCTCCTTATATCTCGTATTGTTTGGTAAGTAAGGTCTTTAGTCGTAGAATACACGTTACACTGTTTATTGCTATAGTGTCAAGCTTAAACGTAGAAAGTCTGACAAGGGTGAAAAATTTCTAACATTCTGCAGGTAGGAAATAAGAAAAGTAAATTTAAAATCCGTGCGTACAAAGTTTCTGTAATTTTGTCGGATATCTCTTTCTTTATTTTTTAACCCATTTGACATGACTATTAAAACACCATGCTAAAACACATATCATTATTAGAAAGTATATTGCGGTTATCAGTCATTTAACTTAGAAATGGTATTTTACAAAATTAGGATTTTATATTTGAATCTTTATACGTATAGAATGTTGATATGCAGGATTTTTTGTAGTGTTTATCGAGAGACAAGGCATGTGTAAATTAATGATAAAAAATTAAAGGTAAAATTGGGTGCGGAGAAAGTACACATGTAAGAAGTGAAACTTCTTTGGCAAACTAATTTTTAATCTTATTTATATTTATACAAATCTAACATATTAGATTTTTGAGACTTAGAGGGACGGAAAAGGAATATATGTTAGGAATTGATTGAATTTAATTTCAAACATATATTAAAAGTGCCAAATATTTGTACAAATAATTTATTGAAATCTCAAATGACGAATTGTAATTAAAAATGCCACGTGATTTTTTGTCAATATTAGAAATTATTAATTAAATTTTGTCTTTGAATTTAAAATTTAGAAAAGAGAATTTATGAAATAGTATATTAAATGATGAGTGGCAATTTAAAATGCCACATGTTATTTGTAAATGTTAAAACTACCTACTCTGCAAAAGAATTAGCATAAAAAACGCTGTGCATTTTCGTGATCCTCCCTTAAAAAATCAGTTAATTCCTTTACATATATAGGGAATGTGGTCTAATATTGTTGCAGGGTATGAAAATGATATATCTTTTACCGAACAATTCGAGATCCGTAGTAGTTAGAGATATAAACTTCAAGATTTACAACTTTTATTAGATATTTGTGACGATTTTTGAAATGCACTTTAGTGGAAATTATAACGTTTAACAATCTGATTATGATTTAGTCGTTCTGTCACGCAACACAGTCCCAATACGTCACTTAAAATGGACATTTTCGTCCGCTATACCTGTTATTTGTAATACCAACTGACCCTACCCTATACTTTAATACTTTGTCAAAGTGTCACACGTATAATTAGTTAGTAAATATCATAGTTCAGTTCTTTTAACGTGGGCGTCATTAGAACAAAGTTCATTTATATTTTTATTTAAACGCAGGTAAATTTTCTGACTTACAAACTTATCACTACTTCGATCATGTATAAAAATATTAAAATATTTAACTAGTTTATAGCAGCTGTCATATTTTTCATTTGTCTCGGGTGGGCTTTTAAAATTAAAAGTTAGATTGTACAAAAATAGACCATAGTTTATACTAAGATAATTTTTAATGGATGTCAAATGAAATTTAAACTATATCTATATCTAGATATATGTCCAGGTATCTATTGACTCATCACGATATCTCTGGAACTATAAGGCATCTATTTAATTAGTCTTTGTTCATCAAAGCCGAACTTATTGTAAAATTACAATGACCAGTGTGTCTTTGTACTTCGTAATAAATGGTTGTCAATAATCTAGTCCATTAATTACCCATTGCGCCATAGGATAAACTAATGAAAATGCCACCCAAAAAACATTCCACGCATATGAAGTTGCGGGTACAGCTAGTTTGTAATAAACTAATTCACCCGGTGAACTTCGATTCGCTAAAGACAGGCAATTTGATGAATGTCCTTGGAGCGGCGACGCAGAGGATTCCACCGTCCATGCAGCGGGTTGAATGCATGACTGTATAGGCGTTGAGATTTAAGAAGAAATTTAGAGTGAGATGTTCTCGTAAGAGGTGAATGCAGGAAGGAATCGCTTGCACGTACCTGTAATGTCGGGCTGTGAGTCACGGGCGTGGTTGCGGTGATGATTTACTCGCTCTTTCGTTGGTTCAGGCGGTTATCAAGTACTTCCGGTCATGTAGGCGGTTCGAAGAAGAACGTGCGTTTGTCTTCTAGACGATTTGCAGAAGACTTGAGCGGAGTTATCTCAGCGATAGGTAAATTACACCGTGTCGCGGCGGTCGCGAATGCAAATATGCATGCGAATGAAAAGGGTAGGTTTAAGGGAAAAATATTTTTGTATTGCCAAAAGGTGGCGTCACTAGTCTGTTAATTTCTTCGATTCGCTTCAACCGATGGAAGTCCACTGCTGGATAAAGCTCTTAACTAACGATGCCCCCAAGGCCCGATCTTGCGTCGCCTGGCTCCAACTCCAGAAGAACCAATTGATATTCTATCGTCTAGTCGAATCCTTTGAACTAACAGCCATAGCATTCCGAAAGATTTAATGATTGTTGTGTTTCAACATGAATCAATAAATGAGTGGCGGAATCAATAGCGAAAATATTACTTTGTTAGATAACCACTCTCACCCTTAAATATCCAGGCAAGAAACTACCCCACTCATTCACACGACTCACAGATTCGTATAAGTACCCGGACGCCACTTCAGACGAGACATTCCATTCCCGATTCCCAAACTATATTGTTAAACTGTTTCTTTCTATATCTAAGTCTAATTGTCAAATTAGTATGTACCATTTCGTAAAAATAAAATTAATCCTCCATCTTGAAAGTTTTGTCACTGCCAACACGTAACAACTTTACCGTTAAGGCAGCATAATCCAGGCGTTTCTCCAGGAATCTTTAATGCGCTAAATATTTTTGTTTGGCGTGATGACGTAGCCTTGCACCGTATATAACAATTAGATAAGAATGAGATAATTTACATATTTTCTTATATTTTACTTTACGCTTTAAAATTAACTACAGTAAATATATTTCTAGATGTATAATAGATATTTTTGCTTAAGATTTTTTGTTTCGGTGCGTATCTAGATCTTTTTATGATGTAATCGTAATCGGGTATTTTTTTAATTTTATTATGTTTGGTACCCCCAAACATAAATTAAATAAATGAATACAAGGCACACTAATATATGTCATATATTAAGGTGCCTTAAATCAAATATAATAAAGATGTAGATTAATATCAAAGTTATTTTTGCTCACCGAAAGTTGCCCTCGCGTGACATAAAGCACTTTAGTCATATTTAAGTTCAATGTAGCCTACTTAGTACAATAATATTTTAGAGCGAGCTCGCGTAATTCGCTGAATGGATTATATTATCCGGCCATTAATTAAAAGTATTAAGGGATTTCAACCTTTAAAAAAATATTATTATAACTGGACGACGGTAACTTTCTACTTTGCGTATATATATACTTGCGAATATGTAATAAACATAACTTTATTTAACGTAGAGTAAAAATGAAATTGAAGTTTATTTTATTGCTGGCAGGTTGAGGTTTGATTATAGTTTCGTCTCAAGTTTTGACTGGTGGGAGACTTCGGCTATGGCTAGTTCCCACCCTACCAGCAAAGAGAGCTGGATACCAGTAGAGATCGTAAAGAAAAGAGATTGTGTCCCGATATGATACTGCTTAGGAACCATAAGAGGGGAAATGCCTATAAATACTAGATTGGAATGCTTCCATCTCAGATTGTACNTTTGTTTCGGTGCGTATCTAGATCTTTTCATAATTTGGGGGTAATAAATTAAATAAATGAATACAAGGCACACTAATATATGTCATATATTAAGGTGCCTTAAATCAAACATAATAAAGATGTAGATTAATATCAAAGTTATTTTTGCTAACCGAAAGTTGCCCTCGCGTGACATAAAGCACTTTAGTCATATTTAAGTTCAATGTAGCCTACTTAGTACAATAATATTTTAGAGCGAACTCGCGTAATTCGCTGAATGGATTATATTATCCGGCCATTAATTAAAAGTATTAAAATATTATTATAACTGGACGACGGTAACTTTCTACTTTGCGTATATGTAATAAACATTTAGTTTATTTAACGTAGAGTGAAAATTAAATTGAAGTTTATTTTATTGCTGGCAGGTTGAGGCTTGATTATAGTTTCGTCTCAAGTTTTGACTGGTGGGAGACTTCGGCTATAGCTAGTTCCCACCCTACCAGCAAAGAGAGCTGGATACCAGCAGAGATCGCAAAGCAAAGGAACCATAAGAGGGAAATTGCCTCTTACTAGATTAGAATGCTTCCATCTCTGATTGTATCATCACTTAACATCAGACGTATAATTACGTTACAAACGACAGAATGAAATTACGAATATATAAAAGAATATACCTCCTCCTCTGGTCATCGCTCACTGCTGAGCTTTGTGATGTTCCCGACGAAGCAAGCTGTGCCGTCTTTGCCGATCGGTAGCGATATCGGTGGCCTGACAGACATTGGTATCCAGCTGTTCCGTTACCTGATCGGACCATCGCTCCGGACTTCGGTCTTTTACCTTCCATTTTTCCGGTCAATATGAGTTTCTCTAGGTTATCTCTCGGCCTCGCGCGATCTGTCCAAAGCACTGTACTATGCGCTTTAGATATATCGCGGTAAACCTTTGAGTTATCTTTAGCTCTTCCAAGATGGAAACATTGGTCCTGTGTGTCCAAAAGAATATACCAACATTTTACAATATCAGATAATGCAGAAATTACCTCCCACGTTTGTATCAGTAAAGCGACACCTTAACAAATAGAGAGTTTTTTGTTTCAGTGTGATATCCTTTTATATAAACACTAGCAATGTAACGCAGTGTCACCTGCGATGATACCGATCTCGTAATAGTGGAAAGTCTACTAAGTAGATTTATTTTTGTTAGATACACACTTACATGCATAATCTGATCAATGCACAGATTTTACTTTGTAACGAATATATCTAACTAATACATTTATAAATTCGTAACATCGTTTTCGTAGAATGTCCGACATTAGTGAATTAAAAAATACTCTACAGGTATTGCAAGAACTATTTAAATCGGTCCAGTAATTTTTAGCTTGATTAAAATAAATTGTTAAAAATAAAAACAAAAATGATGATGGTAAGAGACCTGATGGTATGTCGTTGGTGCCTTGGAAAAAAGGAAGGTCGCTGGTGTCCGATGCTACATGTGTTGATACGCTTGCACCATCTCACATTGACCCTCCAAATCAGCGGNAAAGCTTTTTGAAAGAAATTTCATCTCACTTAGTTGATGTCACCCGAGACCCTAAGGCCGGGTGGTACTTCGGACAGCGTATAAGTATCGCTGTCCAAAGAGGTAACGCTGCCAGCCTTATGGGCACCCATTCATTTGCTTCTGATGGCGCAATTTAGTTACTTTTATTTTGTCTGTATTAGAGTTACGGTTCGATATAATGTTATCATGGTTAATTGTATATTTAAGTTATAATATGCTTTTGTAATAGGTCGTTTTTTTGTCAATAATGTACCGTTGGTAAAGTAAAAAAAAAAATTCATAATAAAAATTTTCGTCTATAATATTAGAGCAGAGATTAATTTGCAATACTTCCCTATACAATTCTGTAGTTCGACTCGGGATATATTATTTTCTTTAGATTGACATTTTTAATGTCATTATATCTTTTGAATGGCATATCCAATTTTAATTATTTAAAAAGTATTTTATAGGTATTGTAACGGTCTTTAATAAAGTAGAATAAGATACAGAGGTATGAATAATTTGGTATGACTGTTGTCGGTATTTTATTAACATTTGAAAGGCAAAAATTATAGTGGCATAATTACAGTAGTTGAACATATGGCTTAACGCTGGTCGAATGCTTGGTTGAACGCTGACATTTTATAGATATGATTACGTTCTATAATTTTGTAGAACATATTTTTGTTCAATCTTGAACAGTTTTGCAGTGAAAGCGATAACAGATATTTAGTTTAACACCTTGGGTTACGTTATTGCATTTTAATTAAAAATCCTAAATTATTTTGAAAAAGTAATATATCCTATATCGCTCAGTAAAAACGCAGCTTTCTAATGGTGAAAATCATGTTGAAATCGGTCCTGTAGATTTTATGTGAAACCGTTTAAAACATACATACATACTTACAGAGAAAAACACAAATGTTTCCTCTTTATAATATTAATCTATATAAGAAACAAATGCTCCTGCAATTACTAGGATTAAATTAAAATTACCAGCTGTTTCGTCTTTTTAGTTCATAAAAATATATTTTTAGTTGTTATAACAACTAATATTTAAAAATTGAAGTGAATTTCCACGATACTTGTTAAGCGAGTTTTCAATGGATTTACTATTATTATCAAATTCAACAATACAAATTCAATCCCCATCAAATACAACTTAAAAAAAAATATATTTAAAGTTGGGTGGATGAATTAAAAAACATGTTATCAATGTTTGAAAATTTGCTCATGATATATAAAAATATGCAATAACAGTAGGAATTGAAAAAAGAGATCTTAAAGTAAGTTAAAGACTTCTTTAATATGTTAGATTAATATTAAAATTCAGTTTAAGGTGGTAGATAAATAAAAAAGACACTTAAAATTTCAAATTTAATAAAATAATAAAGTTCAAACACATATTCATTTCAGTGTTAACATTTCCAATATTTGCATACTTACAAATTTCTACTTAAATGCCTAATACATATGCGATATTACGAAATGAGATCTATTATTTACATTTTATATTAAACGTACCTAATACATTATTACCTAAGAAGGCGTCACTAAAATTTTATTTACACATCACACAAATTTGATAATAAAAGCCTTTCAAATGCAAATATATGAAAATAAAAATTGTTTTAATGCCTAAATAGGGATATGTATTCGATATGATGATTTTTAGAAAGGTATTGGAGTCAACTCTGTTGGACAACTCTATAAACTATTTTTAGTTTTGTAATCTCTTCAATTATTGTTACTGTAATATATATATATATATAGCTATAAATGCCAAATGAATATGTATATTAATCATATGTCTCAAAGGCGAAGATCATGTGCTTTTTTCTTCAAAACTAGA
The DNA here is from genome assembly GCA_015832385.1 of Elymnias hypermnestra. Classification (NCBI taxonomy): domain Eukaryota; kingdom Metazoa; phylum Arthropoda; class Insecta; order Lepidoptera; family Nymphalidae; genus Elymnias; species Elymnias hypermnestra. The sequence goes on along the minus strand of JACTOM010000110.1, from coordinate 3,594,380 downwards.
AATTATACAGTTTACAGACATGTTTGACAGAATTGACACCAAATTAAACTTAGAACTTGTTATAAACTAAAAACTAAATTTTTAAATAAGCTTCGAAATAAAATTACAGAATATTTCTATAACAAATTAATAACAACGTTTGTTGATTCCAACCTTCTTGTTATAATAAAATGATAAAGATTAAAAAACTCTTCTCTGATTGAATGCAGAATCGGCATTGCTGCTCTAAATCTTGCCGTTTGTTTTTCTGGTTAAATTAAACTCACCAATTATTTTAATAATGACGAAAAATCATAAAGCCCTTATAGCCCGCTGTAAGATTTAATTAAACATGTAACGGAACAGTATCTCGTAAATTATATTATTTTGACTAGATGGTATTATAAAACCCATGACTTATGAACATAAATAGATTCGTATAACCATCAGATCACCAAAATAGTTTTCAAACTGATAGATTTTAACATGGGCTTAAAATATTTCAAATGTAATTACACTGAAATGTTAGTCCAGTCCACTATTTCATATAACAAATATTTGGCAGAAATGATTTCTGCTACAAAACATGTAAGTTATTACTTAATAACAACGGCATCTTACAGATTGGTATTGTTCTAATAATATATGTTGCTGCTTCGGATAAAATCAAACTATCGTCTATTATCAAAATGTAAGTAAAGGGCTACAAAAGTAAAACCCTCGCTCCTCGGAGTGAGGAGGCCTGTGCCCAGCAGTGGGACGTTAAGGAGCTGCTACTTACTTTTTTTACTTACTTAAGTAAAGGGCGCAGCAGAATTTAGAAAAGTCTATATTTTATTGAATTAAAACTCACATTTGGCAAAAGTAACGCAGCTGCACCACATATTGTCATTATTTAAATATTTGGTTTAAATTTAAAAATTAGCCTTTCAATTTTAATCATTATTCAACCAAAGCAGCAAGTTTTAATAATTAGTTGGTTTATTGTAGACTGCCTTTAATATAAATGCTACTTTTCAACCATGGTTCCGTAAATAAAAGGTTACATTTGACATATTTCTATGGCCTCTGCGTTTAAAGAAACATCTCGCAATTTAGATATTTTGACAGCTTTGTAAATTCGTGGTAATATTACCATATTTATTAACCTAGGCGACGTTTTTTTAATGATATCGCTTTTTAAATAAGTTGCTTTAAAACGTATTGTTAGTACACAAGTTACTAGACCAGTATTTTTTTAGCCTCATCCTTATATTTCTAAAACTTTTATGCCGCCCAAGTTTTTAACCTTTAAAAATTTCATTTTTTAATTGCCCCCCTCCCCCCCTTAACTATCAAATTCTCCCCCTTTGTGGCACGCCTGGGCCCCACGTTGGTAAACAGTAACTAGAGTAATGATTAATTTATCTTTGAAATACTGCGCTGCATAATTAGGATTTTGTACTTGATTCTCTATACGCAGAGTCCGTCGACTTCTTAATCAGTATAATAAGAAAAAGGCCGTGCAGTAACTATTGCCTTTCTAACGAAATTATGTCCAGATTAATGAGGCATTGAGAAAAGGAAAATAAATATGATTTATCACGTGTCCGATTGCAATAAAGATAGGATAACTTGAACAGAAAGTGTTAACACTATTACGCTTAATGTAAATGTTGACGCCGAACTTCGTACTGAAACAAACATGGTTGTTATTATTCCATTTAAATAGTAAAAGTTTTATATTATATAAAGCTTCAAGCACAGTAACTGCTTATAAATTACAAGTAAATCTGCGTATAAAAACATCAAAGAAATAGTAGTATTATAGGTAATCAAATTGATGTTTGAATTAATATGATGCTATTATTTTTTAATAATATCGTGTCAATTAGATAAGTCTGATTTAGATTAATGAAAAATTCAAATTTAATCAATATATCTATAATAAAGTAACCAGATTTCTAGACGACTTTTTAATCATCAAATACACTACTGTATTTTTAGAAAGAACTTTAACAGGTTCCTTTGAGTCATGTTCTAGGAAAAACCACAAAAAGTCATCGTTTTTTACCATTATCATTACAATATAATTTGAATTTACTTTACATGTTATGGAAGCAAACCTTCAATTAGCTTTCTTCTAATGAAGATTTACTTAAATTATTTTTTTCTGGCGTATCAAACACATCGTAATGCTCAGTATCTAAGGATCCTGTCTACTAAATCTTGCTACTTACCTAACAACATAGCTTCTTTACTATCAGCTAGTTGACCATTGCCGACAACTGCTTCGCTACCTTCACGCCAAGCAGGCGCTACTCGAGCTGTACACCGAACCTGCATTGTACGGCCAGCTGGTACCCTCAAACCAAGAGCAGATGAAAGAAGACCATGCGCATGCTGCACTGGTGGATATTCCACCAAAAGCACGGGATCAGTGACCTGCCAAATACACAGTCGTCTTCAAATAGAACCATAAACCCTAGTGGTGATTCTCGTGAATTCTCGTTAAAAAAGTCATGGATTCTTAAGACTACAATTCATCATTTTGCTTTCCGGTGAAGGAAAACAACGTTAAGAAACCTGTATGTGGCGGGAGTAACTCTGGGGTATTTGTCGCCTGCCAACCCGTAGTAGAACGACAAGTTGGATCTATAGTCTAAAGACCCTCTCTCCTATGAGTGGTGGGAAATGGGACGTTAATGGGCTATTTCTTACCAGTTTTATCATATGATAATACCTGTGTTGTAACCTGACAATTAACAAAAGCATAAGTCCTGTCTTCTGGTGAGCCGAGAATTCTCCTATTCCCTACGATGTTCCTGGCGTAGTTCCTGATTCCGGGAAAATATAAAGGAATCCGTATTTGGTGACTATCGACATTGTGTTGGGAGTCTCTTTATGAAATCCCGAATCAATCGCGATTAGTTATGTCAATCTTGTGATAAGGTAAGTTTTTGAGTATTGTAGTCCAAAATTATTGTATTTCCAATTGAATCGATTTTGAGCACATCTTTTGAGTGACTCTAAAATTTATTGGACATAAATATAAATAACGTTTGTATATTATATATTTATAATTAAAAAAGTCAATATTATCCTTATATTCATTGACTATAATGTTAAAATTTTTCAGAAATTCACTGGTAAAATTGCATGCGGTCTCTTAATATTAATGTTAAGAAAATTTTATCTATTTTACAAAAACAGACATTCTAATTCCCTGGACAATCGATCCAATGAAAATCTAGTCAAATAAATAAAATAACGGTATCAGTTTGTAGTTTTTATCAGTAGGTAGTCTGTCGTCGCTACCTTATATCGTCTATCATAAGTAGTCTATGGTCACAAGTGATAACATTACTCTATGTCATCTGTCAAATTTTTTTAGGTTATGTTACATTTTAGGCGATGAAAGGCTTTGCAAAAAATAAGAAAACGTATGAACCTATTTCCTATAAATCCGTGAACCAATTTTGATGAAAATTTGTATGTTAAAAAATTACAAATACATTTTTCGCGTATGTTCAATTATAGAAAAAGCCAGGTTGAATTTAACAAATTCAATACAAATGTAAAAATAACTCACAAACATTCACGTTTTATATAAAATGTTGTAGCCGTTAGTAATTTCGTGAATGTAAATATCATTATAAATGTAAAACCGTTTACGTTTGTTTGTCCGGATGTAAAATATTTCATTACATTTACATGACAAAAGAATTTGTTAACTTTCTGAATTATTAAGAACCGAAAGGTCGTGGGGGTTTAGCTAACAATAAAACTTGAGGGAGATTGCGGCTAATATTAATATTCTGTTAATCAGAGAAATATTATGAAACTTTTATTTATAAGTTTTCGTAAAATATCTTGGGATTATATTGTGGAAGTATAATAACTGTAACATACCGCAGTTGCTAGATGAGAACGTACTATTATTTTATTGATGACAGGTTAGCCCTTGACTATAATCACACCGGATGGTAAGTGATGATTCAGTTCAAGATGGAAGCGCGCTGACATAGTACTGGAACACATTTTTTTTACTAGGCAATGTTTTGGCTGGGTGGTAAAGCCACTGCCGATGCTTCCCTCCAAGCCAGTTTAAGAAAAAATAGAAAAGTCTATGAATTTGCTCTACCGGAAATTTCACCCAGGACCTCTGCTAACAAAGCAAGTACTCTTGCCATTGTGCCAGCGAGGCCATGAAATAATGATTTTACTTAAACGCTTAGAATTTTTTGTTTTCGCAAAGTTTCGACTACAAGCCCTTTGAATAAATTAACCAGTGAAATAAATAAACCTGAATAACGTTTAGAAGGCTGTTACTATATCTATGTCGTCATTTCTGAGCGGTACGGGTGAGGACACGAGTAAATAATATTTTTTTATCCTAATATTTTTATTTGATACCATTTTTAATGTACGGTTATGTACAACGATAATATTTAATAACATTATATCAAATAAAAAGTTGCCGGACATAAACTTATGGTCTTACAGCAGTTATCTACATTTCAGGATTTACCGAGTTATTACTTCTGTAAGATCATCAATCTATGATATGGTGGTAAGAGCCTTCTAAGCGTTATTCACAATGTTTTATTTCACTGGTAAGTTTTTCCATGGACTTGTAGTTTATGTTTGAATAATGCAGAACGTCAAGCGAATATTTCAAATACAACAGATATTAACGTAGCTTAGCAGGTTTGTATCAACGACTGCTTAGATTTTCTCGTTTCCATATAGCCTATTGTATTCTCAATTATCTATCTGTTAAATTTGAAAAATATGATTTCGAATCCGACTTTTAGTTTAATAGATAATTGCGTTCAAGCAAACAAAGCCTGTTTAGTTATCATATTCATAAACGTAATACGAAATATGTATATTGCAGTTTACGAGTATACCGTTATTAGTATTGTCATATACCAACAAAGGGGTATTGATTTGAAAGTATACTGTGTTACCCTTACAATTTGAATTTCAATAAAGGAAATTGGGATATGGCTATATCGCGGACATGCCCTGTCTTTTATATGCATAAACTTTATTAAATTATTTAAGAAACGACTTCAACTTGGCTGCTTTTTTGAAACGGAAGGATCGCGTCAAAAAGAATAATTGAAGAATACACACACACACGTATATACTAAATGTTGTTTATTTTAAACGTCAATAACCTTTGTATATAAATCTTTTATTATATATGTGACGGAACTTCTATTAAATAGCTAAACTGATTTTGGTAATTTTTTTTTCGTGTTTACATGGATTGTATTACTTAGATTTGATCTGGATTTCACCATATTTCTTGATCGGGTAGTTCAACAAACTAATTTTAAATTTCAAAAAATTGAAAATCGAATGGTTCCGCCTGAGCCGAGCATACAAGAGATAGAGAGGCGCGATCGGCCTATTAGTTCAGCTTCTGGCACATCCATCTGATTAACAGTATATCGCCTGATGCGACCGAGTAGAAAAGGGAGCGGTAGCACACAAACATTTTTTTCTCTGGTAAATAATTTTAGGCACAAATCCCGAACTATAGATAAGGAATGTAGGACTCGGCGCGGGAGGAAGCCTCGCAATATCTTCATCCATGTGTGAAGCACCAGGTATTCAACTTCAGCAGTCGTCCCTGGTGTCCTGGATGAGTCCGACTGTGGATTCACGGAGGCGGAAGGTGGGGCGCAAGTATTTTGTCAAATATTTATGAACTGATGTGAAAATTTATTGCGGTTTCCATTATTTATTATAACTGCAATTTTTCATCAATCACAACTTTATTTAAAATAACAGGCCGCAAACTGACTTTAAAGACAACCATATTTTTTAAATTACATTAGTCACATGGTTTTTGATAAAGATAAACTAGGGACCAGCTCATAATTACAACCCGTGACTCTCTTAACAAGTATCCACATTTATGCCTTCATAGCTACATAATATGCACTAAGTTAGCTTTAAATAATCAGTTACTTTGCAATCATTAGCAGAATGTAGTTAGTGTATTTTTATTTTTATTAAATAGTTTAATAGTCTCTGTCGCATTGCAAAAAGGATAATCCATTTTGTTAATTGAAGTGTCAATTCGCTAGTGCATGGCGCCAATTACGGTGTGTCTCATCCGGAGTTGAGGCTATTTAAGTTTTGGGTTAAACTGAAAATAACTTCTGAAAACATAAAAATATCAACAATTTTTTTATAAAGCAATTTGATATCATGTTTTTACAGTATGGCCTCCCAAAATTCTAACAAATTAAGTACTTATTTACGTCAAAAAAATATATATTTATTGCTGGAATAATGTTCTTAGTTCGATTTGGGTTTACTCAACTTACATCCGTAGACTGCCGATCTCAAGCCGGTTATCTCGCATTTGCATTTCAGTGTTGCGACCCCTGTCGACCCCACTCAAGCGGAGTAACTTTTACTGTTCTCAATTTTCCGATATAAAAAAATACCCTATTATTTTCATGGAATTTTGCCATCAAGTTACATAAAATCAGCGAATTACTTTTGAAGGAAGGAAGTTTTAATGTCTTTAACGAGACAACTTAATGGTGTCGCAGTGTCATATCGGGCCACGGTTGCTTTCGCAAGTACCTGCGCAGTGTGGCTAGGTGTGAGCCTACTGAGGAGTGCCCTGAGTGTGGCTGCACCGTTGACACGGCCCAACACACGGTCGAGGTGTGTCCAATGTGGGCTGCTTAACGTGCCGCGTTCGTGGCGGTTAGCGGGGTGGATCTCTCGCTCCCACCGTAATTACAATAATGGTAAGCAGTAAGAGAGCACGGTAAGCTATGCTCTCCTTCTGCGAGAATATCATAACGCAAAAGGAGATGGCGAAACAGTTGAGGGTGGCGGACGCGACCGCTTCGATCATTCGCAGGAGAAGGCCGGGAAGAAGGTGTGAGGCCCACGATCGCCGTCTCTCTGCTTAGTGGTGAACATTGAGTAATGGATGCGGGGTCCGTTGCCCAACAAGGGGAGGTTCCGCCAGGTGCTCCAGGCAAGCCACCTTTGGAGTAACTTTTTCGCAGTCATTTTTACCGGGTTGGGTCTAAACGGGCACATCGCTAGCGACTCTCTTCTCCTAACCTCGTCTCCGAGTGATGCAGGGGGTTCGCTAGGTTTTAGCCTGTAGGAGTCCGGCATAACCTGAATCATCCGAATATTCCAGGTATCCACGAGGATTTCCCAGCATGAAAAAATTGTATAAGTATGACTTAAGAGACAGCATGAATCAAAAAATAATTTTAACCACCGCAGATGAGATTGTTAGCTTTCTTAGTAAAAGGCCTTGATTTATGTCGGAGGCATAGTTGGGAATATTTGTATTTTCTCTAGGTCTACACTAGTGCGAGACTTATCACCCAGCAGACTTTCTGCTAAACATAAAAAAGGTAAAAGAAACCTAACTAAGGTTTATGTGGGTTCTTCTCGGAAAAGGTTGTGAACACGCCCTCGTTAATATTATAACAGCTAAATTGAACGATTCAATATTCCTATGAAGGTAAACTCAAATACCATATCATATTTTCTATATAATCGACTTTAGTTTAATATTTATTAGACATACAGAGAAATGAGTAAAAACATAAATAAAAGTCGAATAACGTTTTTTACATTCATCAAGTCGCGCTTTACTCTACCTATAAGTGAGTGTATGTGTATAATTTATCTTTTCTTTTACAAAGTACACCATTACCTTTTCACCGTCGATATCCCAACTCAATACCGCTGCAGGATATGAACGGCCTGAGGTACAGTTGAGAAAGAGCGAATCCCCCCGTCTATTTTCTTGTTCATTGCCTGTTATCCGGGGACCCTCTCGTGGAAGATCTAAACAAAACAGGAAATCAATAAGGATAATAATAAAATTTCATAGATGAGTAAAGATCAAATCTTTTCCCTCTCAATTTTCTTACTGAAATGGGATCTTCGATTAAGCTAAAAGCCATTTAAGTGTAAATAATGAAATGGCGGTTATAGATTGGATACGTTTTTCCCGACTTTCTGCTGGAATAGTGGCTTTACGGAAAATATTGTGGGTTAATGAAATGGTTAATACTTTTCATGGATGACAAAATATCTACTCGTTTATGATGGAAAGAAATAAAGAATAGAACATAGGAAAGTAAGGACTTAAAAATTACTAACATCATTAATTTTTGTGATAGTTAAGTTAGTCTAAGTCTAGCATGCAAAATATTTGAATTGACATTCTTTTTTATGACAATAATTGTCTAGATATATTCTTTTCCGTATGTAGTTTTACTTAATTTGTGGTATATTGAATCTTGGCGAAGTATATACATTAGTTTTATGCTTTTATATGCATTACATAATTAATTATTTATCCCTTACAGTTATAGTGGTAAAATTTGCTTTTTAATAACTGTAGAACCTGCTATAGTTTAACGGATAGAAAAACACGAATAATCTTTTTAAAATTTAGATTTCGAAACTTCTGCTATTAGTTATGGTTTATGAGGAAGATGCAGTCTACCAACATACTATTATACAGCAAGGAAAGCTTTCTTTCCGAGGAAACTTATGCCCAGAAGTGGAATAGTAACATAATAAGTGGTAATATTACTGTTTTTAACTTATTCATAATACTAATAGCGAGTTTGCCAACGCAATCTATTGTATATAACATCATAATAACTATTGGATACGGTTTTTTTGTCAAGAACATTCAATGTATATGGTATATCTATTATGTGTAGCACCAATTTTCTCACATATAACTTCCATTTTCCCTTCTCCAGCAGCTGAAGCGAAGCTTGGTGCTTCAGCAGAAACTTCGCAACGATACAACCCAGTTGATTTGAGTGTCACCTGGTGCAATGCAACTCTTCTGTCATCGGATTTCGATATCTGTTGTAGAAAGAAATATACATATGACGGCGGCAACGTTTTTTACAACAAGGTAACAAGGTGTGCAGCGAGCTAGCAACAAACATCTAGCAACATTCAAACTACCCCCACTCGGAGAAAATACTATAAAAGGGCTTGAATTAGGCTGGCTAGGGCATTCTTACAAGAAGTGCTGCCCGGTGCACACCTTGCACCCTTAAATTATTGGTTAGTGTCATTTAATAAAAAAATAATTAATAATTTAGTTTAAAGTAATAAATAATCTCTGTGAAAATTGACTGTTGTTGTTTTTATTTAAACGATAGATGATCAGAACGTGATATGTATAAACAAATTACCAACCATCTAATTACCATAACTATTTTATTAAGGTAAAATAACGTTGAACTACATTGCAGTTGTTTTATGTGCCTGTAGAATTGTCAAATAGTGTAATAAGCACTTGCAATAGTTTAGTAGTAAGACACGACACCAATATGTCTGAGGCTCTAATTCTGGGCTGGGTTATTAATAACTGTTGTTTAAAAGTCACTGTTATGATTTTCAATGAAGGAAATATCTTAAAAATCCGTAATGGTGTAGTTTTGATCCGTGATTGTATTAGTTTTGATCTCTAAAATAAACTGATCAGTAGGGTGTTAAAAGGCTGCTAATAACATTACTTTATGTCATTTGAAAAATATATTTATATCAGAATAATCAACAAGATGTTAGTTAGACTGACTGCTTCTTGTAATTTCCTGACTTTGCATATACGTGGTAGCTTCCATGGCAATAAGCTCTTGTTTTATTCAAATGATATATACGTTAACAATATTGTTCCCTTCATTAGAGTTACCTCGTATTGCATAACATTTAGTAATATTTCTCAATGTTTTTAATGTTGCCACTATATAACTCAATAACTCCCAATATTTCAAAGCTATCTGTGTTGTAACCCAACTATCTATAAGTCTAACTAGGGCTAGAGGGCAACATTAAAGAATTTGTCTAATATATTACATTAAAACTCGTTATTTCTAAATATCTTAACCATTATTTACTTTAATTATAACACAAAAACGAAGAAATAAGTCTTCCAATTGAATACTTAACAAAGTAAAGATTTTCAGTTCACAAAGCAGGAAATCGTCTTACAAAGCATACTCATCGGTGAAAACTCGATTGACCCTCTTAATTGGCAAAATATTCTTTAGTGAAATATTTCAAAGGAACGATACTTACATCCACTTTGATTCCGTCAAGTTTGTAGGCGTGTTTAGGAGGGTCGTATTTCGGCATGAATCGATAAAATTCTTCATTATCTCTGTACCATTTTACTGAGTACAGTGTGTCGTCGCCTAACTCGTAATTACACTCGAGTTGGGCGGGCTGACCTCTCACCCGATATGAGGGTACTGTTACATGAACTATCCGCAGTAGAAGGGATTCTGTAACAAGAACATTAATCTTCATAAGGGTTATTTAATTGTTCACAAGTCTTCGCTTGACTCATTTCATGGTAAGATGTTTTTTTGTCTTTGAACTAGACCAAAATGTTTACTTTTACTTTATTTTCAACAAATTTATATGATAACTGTAAGCATACACTACCTAAATAATAATCTTTATATAAAAAGACAAATGGATGAGATGGTTTAATTAAATATTTTTAAAATGTTATTGTTGTTTTTTGTACATAACCGATAACCGTCTAGCACATGGTATTAGCGTATAAATCTTCAATCATTTTAAAGATAAGACTTGTTTTTCTGTGTTATTTTGAATTTCTTTTATCAAAATACGTTTTCTTCTAAAATTTTGCCTAAATTAGAGCATAAATGTATTATAAGCTACTTTATAGTAGATATAAGATACATTTATTCTCCAATAACATAAGCTCCAGTTTTGTTAGTTATAGTTAACCATATATATGTTATTGAAAGTAAATGAATATGTCCTCTTTATCGAATATACAATACTACATTAAGTTTAGAAAATAAAGATAAATGATATATTCAAAACTTTTGGTCATGTTACAATATTTTGTATATTCAAAAAGGCATGAAAGAAATCTTATTTAATACAATATAATAACACATTTTGAGTCGTCATGTCTCGATTTATGTCATATTATTAAGTGTTTAGGAAGAAATTTAAACTAATTTTGTTTTCATGAAGGTATTATGTGTATTGTTGTACTTAACAAAATACATTGTCTTATAAAGTCACGTAGCGAGTACAAGAAAATTTTACCATTTATGAGATCTTAAAAGCGTGGATATTAAAACTTTTAAAACGCTCAAGTTATACAGATAAGCGGTCAAATTATTGGAAAAAGTGACTTCGGGGACAAATCTACATGAGAGTGCAAAACTGGCAAACTTTTTGTAAGATAAGCCAAACCGAACTTCAAGGGGAATAGTTGGGATGGTGATTGCATAACTTTGCGATAATTAGCACAGCTGACGTAGCTAGTTAGGTAACTTCATCGATTTCCAAACTTATTCTGTGAAAGTTTGAGTTCATTAACTTGTATGGAAACCGCGGCTCTTATATTTGGATAATAGTTTAAATATTCTGTATTTAGTTAACAAGAGTTATTTCATAACCGTAGGAAGTTCTCATTGTAATTAGTTTATATCTACATATGTATATAATATAAAGTCGTATTCTTGACGCTATTTACAATTCATTAACAGCTGGATCGTATTTAATGAAAAATTCGTTCGATACGTATCTGCCAAGACTATTCTATTAAAAAATCGGAAAAAAAATACAGAAAATTAATTGATTTAAACGTGAGAGGCACATTCCTTTTACAATATAATTGGTCAAAGGTTTCCCCATACTCCCAAGGGATCGGGGAAAATACGCAAACAATGACTGTGCACTGAATTCTCCATAATTTTTTGCACAATTGACTTGAAGTTCATTATTTTGCGATGCAGACTTTCCTCATTTTTCCCATGGGATTTAAAACTAGGCGGGTAGGATCACGGGGAATAGCTAGAATTTTATGAAATATCTTGTATGTACTTGCTGATCCACTCAACTTTGTGTCGCCATTCCAAAATGGGAGCTGGGGGTAGGAGGGTATATAATTCTTATGTTAGTGTGTATGTCAATGAACTCCTTCTAATTAACTGGAATGATTTTGTTGCAATTTTTTGTGTGTCTTCAGGTGGATTCAAGAACGGCGGCAGCGGTGACTCTTGCAGCCAAATACCACCTACCGGTGCAAGGCGGCTGCAAGTAACGAACGGGCACCAACAGATGCCGACGAAGTTGGGAGGATTGGGTCTTGAGAGCAGAGAGAGCACTGATTCAAAAGTGGCGTGAAAACCTGGAATCTCCAACGGCAGTTCTGGATACGGTGGGGGCCATCCTTCCACACCTGAAGAAATGGTTGTTAAGGTGCCACGGATCTCTTTCTTTCAGGCTGGTGCAGGTGCTGACCGGACATGGTTGTTTCGGCAAGTACCTGCATCGGATTTTTCGCCGAGAGGAAACGCCCGCCTGCCATGAATGTGATGCACCTATCTATTCGGTGCAGAACAAATTGTTAGCAGGAGTATCCCGGAGTACCGGGGTAGATTGCGTCAACGATCCTCTGGTGCTCCACTAAAGGATGGAGAGGGTATAGCTTGGTTTTAGTGGTATATTCTGGCTTACTGCCAGCGAGTCCCACACTCTCGTTTAGATTTTGTCTGCACGGGGTGCATAAAGGCATTACCCAGTGCAAAAAAGGGGTGGATTCAAGAATCCACCGGATCATGAGTTACACGGAGATACTGCAGGATATACCTAGTTATTTATATGATACTGCAGGATATACCTAGCTATAGGATATATTTACTGACGAAAGCTTTGGCTTTGGCTACTAAGCACTCTAGCGAAATTGTGCCATCAAGCCAAAGATTTACGTACCGATGTGTGTAAATGCTGTGTAAATAAAATCATATATATTTATTGCACCATCAAAAATACAACACATAATATGCAATTCAATGGTGTGGAAAAACTGTATTAAAAATTAAAATACAAATATTATTTTAATAATTATTCCATACTTGGTCATTACAGTTTAGGCTGAAAACGTCACAAAACAATAAGAGCAGGATTAAAGATTGTTTCGTGTGGATTATTTTCTTTCTGTTGAGATTGTTTTAATTAAAATTAATACAGTAAAAAGTTTTATTTATTAGCCATATTTTTAATTTTTGTTATACATGATAAGTTTATTTGGATTTGTTTTTATCTGTGATTTTTGCTAGTTTTCTTATCGCATAAAAAATGAGCTGATTAGGAGGTAAATTACCATTAACCACGTTTTCATTTTAAACTGTATCATCACTTATCAATCAATCAAGCGCTAGCCTGTCGTCAATAAAAAGATTCAAATTTGCAACAGTTCTCCCTTTCACAGCAACAGTAACAAACTCTCGGTATATATAGACTAAGTTTAGTGGCTTTTCACGTTAAACTGTAAAAGGCGAAGCTTCCGGTTAGGTTGAAGTTTAAAGCTATAATTTGGACAACTACTGTTAGAATGTTGTTACTAGACTTAGCCATAAGCGCAATCAAACTAGACCTAATTTGCTTTGAATTTATTAGCATATCTAGCGTTCCTTATTTTTATAAACATGTTATACATAATTAGGTAAGTAAGTAGCAGCCCATTAACGTCCTACTACTGGGCACATGCCTCGTCACTCCGAGGAGCGAGTGTTTTAAGTACTATAATTTATTTATTCAAATATAATTTTCAATGATAAGTGAATCCCAATTGTTTTTTGCTTTGATTGAGTCTGATAATACGTATTTATATTAAAAACGTATAAACGAGGTTTCACTAACTTTGGAAATTTGTCAATAAAAAGTACGCTATTTTGTTTTATAAAATTTCAGCTATCTGTCAGTAAATGTCTAATCAAAATTCGATTAACAATAACGGAGATTAAATAAAATAAACAGAAAGTTTGTTTATTTTGTTAATTACAGAGAATACATTCTAATGCTGTTGTTTTATTCTCAAAACGTTTGAGCAAACTCAAACAGATTCGTTGGAGGAGGCCACTGCTTTCCACTCCCTTTCGCCAGTGAGCATTGCGCTAACTATACCCCTCACCCTACCGGGAATTGAATCTCTGCTAACAAAGGGAGTATTCGCACCACTGCGACAGCAAGGTGGTCAAATAAAACGAGATTTAGAATGAAGCAATTCATCTATGGTTGTATCGTCCATGTAATTCATAGTACGATTTTTGAATACACTTTTAAAAATATACTATTTCAATTTATTGAGTGACATCTGTAGAACACATCTGTTTGTTTTAAAAACATAGACAGTTATCCTTAACATATTGTTAATTTTCTGTAGCTTACTAGATTTTACATGCAACTGTTTATACAAAGAAATTATATACTTTTGCTATCACTAGCCTCTGATAATGTTTGTTAAATTAAGCTTGAACTGTTCTTAATCTGTGCTATCGATTTATCTTCAACGGGAGACGGAGGTCAGACAGCAATTTGTCCGCTTTAACAGTGGTCAAATACAGTTAACTTTACCAACCTTGTGAAGTTTCTTTAATCAAAGATTTAATATTTAACTCGAAAAACGAAGACAATTACTACAATATGCTATGACACGCTCTGGCTTAGACTGATGTTACTTATAAACTGATTTATTTTTATTACTCCTTCAAAATTCTGTAGAACTAGTAATCACTCTAAGAATTTATACATATTTCATGAGTATATCGTGAAGGAGACTTACAAAGCCATATATAATTTATGCCGAGCCAACTTAGTTTTTGATCTTACCAAAAAGTTAGTGCTTACTAAATAAAGGAAAATAAATTCTTAGAGTTCAATTAAAATATACTGTCATATAATTCATTATTTATCAAACCAACATTGTCATATTATTATTATCTGCTTATGAATGCAATGATAAGTATTATATATGAAGATACGACCGTAATATAATGAAAAAAAAGAAACGAAAAATTAACCCAGTATTCAAGCTTACTAAGTGATTGGTAAAAGGAAAGCAAATTGTATTTTCATATATAATGAACAATTTGAGAAACTATTAACAGTATAACGCAAAATAGCTTTGACAACTGATTACAGTTTTCCAGTATTTATAGTTACTTCGGTTGAAAATAAAATATTCATGAGAAATCGACAGTAATATAATGCAAAATATTTATGAAAAATACTCAGTTTCAAAGTTTACTAAAAAATTATTGGCAATGAAGAAGAAACGAACAATGATATTTATTTATTTATGACACAAAATTTGCAACCAAAACAATATGACCCAATAAAAATTACAATATAAAAATATCTGTACGAACTAAAATATGACATTTCATATATACATATAGATAAAATCTAATAAAAAATTCAAATTACATCTAGAAAGATATTAAAAGTAAACACTTTTTAATATATTATAGGCAAAGACAGGGCTAAATCTCAGATAAAACTATACAATATAGCATCAATGGTTAGAAAATACATGGTTGAAGCAATAATGTAATATTATTGTACTTATATTGAAAATAGAATGGCAAGCACGTTAGAATACGACAGTAATGTAACGCAAAATAGCTATGACAAATGAACCCAGTTTCTGAGCTTATGACAGGACGATCTGTTGGTAAATATTTCCATTCTCCGTTATTTCCCCTGAGGTACGCCTGGGGTGGACCCAACAGTCATTTAAACTGAGTAAACAAGGGCTAGAAAGTCGAGTAACTCATAATAAATTTAGTCTTGAAGGCGAAAACTTGAAGACATCAACAACTTCGTTACATATTAAACTACTTGAGAAATTGTTCAACAATTAATATATATGAATGTATAGTCTTTCGTGAAATTTCGAACTTTTTATTGTAGTATTCGTGAATTTATTTAAATGGTTTGGCGATTGTTGTCTTATATATAAATATAAATTGCTTTATTGAACACAAAGATACAATTTTTGACCGAGATGAATTTATGATGAAAAACAAACGAGTTTTGAAAGAGATGAAAATTTGATAAATTGCAATATCTTGGTAGATGGAGAACAAGTGGAAGATGTGAAAGAAGTTGGATGTGGCAGAAGAAGCATAAAAGTAAAATNGCACCGGACGGCGCAGTGTAGGGAGACCCCCCACAAGGTGGACCGACGACATAAAGAGGGTCGCCGGTAGCCGCTGGAGCCAGGCGGCGCAAGATCGGGCCTTGTGGACATCATTACGTGAGACCTATGTCCAGCAGTGGACGTCCATCGGTTGAAGCGACGACGACGACGACGACATAATTAGGTAAGTAAGTAGCCCATTAACGTCCCACTAATGGGCACATGCCTCGTCACTCCGAGGAGCGAGTGTTTTAGGTACTATAATTTATTTATTCAAATATAATTTTCAATGATAAGTGAATCCCAATTGTTTTCTGCTTTGATTGAATCTGATAATACGTATTTATATTAAAAACGTATAAACGAGGTTTCTCTAACTTTGAAAATTTGTCAATAAAAAGTACGATATTTTGTTTTATATAAATTTCAACTATCTGTCAGTGAATCAAAATCCAATCAAAATTTGATTTAACAATATCAGAGATAATTTAAAATAAACAGAAAGTTTGTTTATTTTGTAAATTACAGAGAAAATATTTCAATGCAGTTGTTTTATTCTCAATACGTTTGAGGAAACTCTTAAAATTTCATCAAAATCAGTCCAAACGTTTGGAAGAAGTTAAGTTACACAGGTATATCAATTAAAATAAAATTTCACTCATCAAATATAGTTTTCATATTATTTAAAATGTTCGAGTTATCAGGGTCCCTGTCCGCCTAGGTCTGAGATTTTCTTTTTTACCATCGTCATTATACTAAAAATTTTATATATTGATTTATATTGCTGACAGAGTATTGCTTGGCTGTGTGATACAGTCTAAGGTGGAAACGCGCTATTCTGGCAAGAGGCAATCTTACTTCTTATTATTTCTACACAGCCGTATCGGAAAAATCTCTTGGCTGGGTGGTAGTTCTCTTGCTGGTAAGGAGGTAACTAGCCACAGCCAAAGCCTTTCACAAGTGCAGACTCGGGCAAATTAGAAAGTGTAATTTCCTAAATTCGCCCTTTTTTATGCTGGAAAATGCCTTTACACAACCCGTTTAGAAAAATCTATACAAGAGTGTGGGACTCGCTTTATTAAGCCCAAATACCCAGTAAAACATAGCGATACCCTCCCCGTCCTTTAGTGGATCACCATAGGATCGGTTGACGCAATCTACCCTGGTACTCCAGGATACTTTCGCTGGAAAACGTACAAAGGGGGTAGAATAAGCGCAAAACTACGCCTCCTACCTCCCAATCTCCTTTACCGAAGAAGAGGAGCGTCTGTAGAGTCCTCCCTCTGCCTCTCACGTGCCTCCTTCCGCGAAATAACAGATTCGTAGGAGGAGGCCACTACCCTCCAATCCCGTTCGCTAGTGAGCATTGCACCAACTATACCCGTCGCCCTACCGAGGATTGCATCTCTGCTAAAAATACGAGTATTCCCACCAATGCGACAGCAAGGTTAAATAAAAGGAGATTTAGGAGGTTTAGAATCCATCCATCCATCAATCCACTTAATTCATCCATGCTTTTATCGTCTATGTAATTCTATAAATTATAGTACGATTTCTTAATAGGCTTTTAGAAATATACTATTACAATTTATTGAGCAACATTTGTAAAACGTCTTCTGTTTGTTGTAAAAACGTAGACGGTTATCCTTAACATATTGTGAATTTTCTGTAGCTTACTAGATTTTACGTGCAACTGTTTATAAAAAGAAAATATAGACTTTTACTATCACTAGCCTCTGATAACGTTTGTTAAATTAAGCTTGAACTGTTCTTAATCTGTGCTATCGATTTATCTTCAACGGGAGACGGAGGTCAGACAGCAATTTGTCCGCTTTAACAGTGGTCAAATACAGTTAACTTTACCAACCTTGTGAAGTTTCTTTAATCAAAGATTTAATATTTAACTCGAAAAACGAAGACAATTACTACAATATGCTATGACACGCTCTGGCTTAGACTGATGTTACTTATAAACTGTTTTACTTTTATTACTCCTTCAAAATTCTGTAGAACTAGTAATTATTCTAAGAATTTATACATATTTCATGAGTATATCGTGAAGGAGACTTACAAAGCCATATATAATGTATGCCGAGCCAACTTAGTTTTTGATCTTACCAAAAAGTTAGTGCTTAATAAATAAAGGAAAATAAATTCTTAGAGTTCTATTAAAATATACTGTCATATAATTTATTATTGATCAAACCAACATTGTCATATTATTATTATCTGCTTATGAATGCAATGATAAGTATTATATATGAAGATACGACCGTAATATAATGAAAAAAAAGAAACGAAAAATTAACCCAGTATTCAAGCTTACTAAGTGATTGGTAAAAGGAAAGCAAATTGTATTTTCATATATAATGAACAATTTGAGAAACTATTAACAGTATAACGCAAAATAGCTTTGACAACTGATTACAGTTTTCCAGTATTTATAGTTACTTCGGTTGAAAATAAAATATTCATGAGAAATCGACAGTAATATAATGCAAAATATTTATGAAAAATACTCAGTTTCAAAGTTTACTAAAAAATTATTGGCAATGAAGAAGAAACGAACAATGATATTTATTTATTTATGACACAAAATTTGCAACCAAAACAATATGACCCAATAAAAATTACAATATAAAAATATCTGTACGAACTAAAATATGACATTTCATATATACATATAGATAAAATCTAATAAAAAATTCAAATTACATCTAGAAAGATATTAAAAGTAAACACTTTTTAATATATTATAGGCAAAGACAGGGCTAAATCTCAGATAAAACTATACAATATAGCATCAATGGTTAGAAAATACATGGTTGAAGCAATAATGTAATATTATTGTACTTATATTGAAAATAGAATGGCAAGCACGTTAGAATACGACAGTAATGTAACGCAAAATAGCTATGACAAATGAACCCCGTTTCTGAGCTTATGACAGGACGATCTGTTGGTAAATATTTCCATTCTCCGTTATTTCCCCTGAGGTACGCCTGGGGTGGACCCAACAGTCATTTAAACTGAGTAAACAAGGGCTAGAAAGTCGAGTAACTCATAATAAATTTAGTCTTGAAGGCGAAAACTTGAAGACATCAACAACTTCGTTACATATTAAACTACTTGAGAAATTGTTCAACAATTAATATATATGAATGTATAGTCTTTCGTGAAATTTCGAACTTTTTATTGTAGTATTCGTGAATTTATTTAAATGGTTTGGCGATTGTTGTCTTATATATAAATATAAATTGCTTTATTGAACACAAAGATACAATTTTTGACCGAGATGAATTTATGATGAAAAACAAACGAGTTTTGAAAGAGATGAAAATTTGATAAATTGCAATATCTTGGTAGATGGAGAACAAGTGGAAGATGTGAAAGAAGTTGGATGTGGCAGAAGAAGCATAAAAGTAAAATAGTTACTCTAGAGTTAAGAGCGTTAAGATGTATAAGAGAATTGAAACTGAGTAACAAAGTAAGAAATAGTGTGATAAGAGAACGCTGTGGTATAAAAGAAGATATAGTGACTAAAATTGAGAAAGGTATGATAAGATGGTTTGGGCACGTAAAATGAATGAAAGGAGACCGACAAAAGGATTTATGAGTCAAGAGTGAATAGGAAAGTTAGAAAGGGAAGACTAAGGGGAACGTTCCTGGACCAAATCCTCCAAACCAACGAACTTGTATAAAAAGTTTAATGAGAATGAAAGAAGTGAAGGAGATCTGCCTATCCTTAGTCTGGTATTAGGGAGACCGTCATAGAAAAGAGAGAAAAGGTAGGTGATGTGTATAAATAAATGTCATATAATTATTACACGTAATATGTGATATAATTTATCTTTATGTCGAAAAGAGAGGCAAACAATATTAAACTACATACTTCTTATAATTGGAAATATATATTGAGGAAATTATATATATCTGTTTACTTTTTTAAGGGCCATCTTTATAAGATATAGGTTGCCTGAAACTGTCATGGAGCTGACATATTCAACTCTTTTATCTGTTTTAAGAGGTATGTTGCATACAATTTACATTGATAGATCTTTACTCTACAAAAACTAAAAGTACTTACGATTATTATCAATGGTATTAAACTTATTTAAGTTAATAATATTAATGGCTGTTTTTTTTGAAAGACTTAATATTAACTATAATAGTAACGTGTCCACAGAAATCTACATAGCTCCAATTTGGGGAAAATTCTTTTTTTTTGGTAGGTCAATGTTTCTCTCTGAGCTCATTTGATGCTAAAAAACAAGTGTAATGAGCGCTAACCTAGTATAACGTAATTTACATTTTAACTTAGCAGTACACATTTGCTGGTAGGATTATAACTTGTCACAGCCTAATATTTCCACTAGTCTACCTAAGCGAAAGATACAATTTAGATGGTGATAAAAGTAATTACATCAATACTCCAGCCAGATTTTTTTATGTTTAGTACTATTTATTGTTGTTAACATAAAAGTTTTATTTCACTTAAGTTTTTAATAACTACATTTCAGATTATTAGATACAAACCTACATTCATAATCTAATCAATGTATAGATTTTACTTTACAACGAATATATATCTAACTAATACATTTTTAAATTCAAAATAACATTTATGTAGAATGTTCAACATTAGCAAATTTAAAAATAGTCTACGGGTATTGAAAAATTTTTAATTTTAAGGAGGTAATGAATAAATGTCTTAAAATGGTCCAGTAATTTTTTATCTTGTTAAAAATAAAAACAGTTTAGGTTTATCGGTGGGTATCATTGGTATCCTTGGAATATGAACTATTCTACCTCAAACTAAATCACCAGTCGCAGGCCCAGTTATGAGGGCCGCTACAATTTTCTTTAGACTGACATTTTTAAATTCATTATATCTTTTGAATGGATTATTCGATTTTAATTATTTAAAAGATACTTTACAGGTATTGAAACGATGTTTAATACAGGAATAAAACAGATGTACGAATAATATGGTTTTATTATTGATGGTACTTTTATTGACTTTTAAAATGTAAAAAAGTAGCTATTTTTTTTGTCTTACCATCAATAAATTCCGCAGCGCAGGCGGTGACAGACTTTTTGTGGCCAATGACTAATTTTTTCACACCTTGGGTTACTTTAATCCATTTTATTAGTGATCCCTATTTATTTTTAAAGTTATATAGCTTATGTCACTTATTGAAAATGTAGCTTTAAAATTGTGAAAAAAAATTTTAAATCAGTGTAGTAGTTTTTGTGTGAAAATGTTATAAACATACATAAATACCAAAACAAAAATGTTTCCTCTTTATAATATTAGTTCAGATATCGATGGTGGAAAGCAAAGACATGGTTACTTTTTTTAAAAACAAAAAAAAAACTTACAAGTTTCATTTTTAGAGACTATATTTATATTTTGTCGTTGAACAGATTGATTTTAGCGGCATTGTTCTAAGTCTATTGTTATAACAATATTGTGCGGGTTACTACGTGTTTGTTTTCCAGAGTCGATATGAAACGCAAAATAGTTCCTACTAATATTAATTATAGACTTTGAAGCCATCCAAATGATGCCCCAAATCAGTTTCATTAGAAATATAATATTTTGAATATGGTTTTAGAATTTTGGTAATGTGACTCGATTTGCAATGAAGACGATCATTAGATTTACCCATGTCCCCACGGGATCGACAACTACGCGGGTAACACCAAGGAGAATAGCTATTGCTTGATATTCTCATTTAAAAGCCAAGGTTTGTTATTAACTTTAACTGATGCTCGAGTTATATATAAAATACTCGAGATATAAAATCGAAGTTACCGGATATCGTGACTGAATGACTAGATGAGGAGCTTACGTAAGAAATTGAAGCTTGCATTTGAATATTAAAAGTAGTTCAGGCTAAAAGTTTCAATGATGGAAGCTATATAAGGCTCGTTACGAGATTTTACAAGTTTTAATAGATATCTTGTATAAAAAGGTAAAAAAATAGTTGATTCCTAAATATATCTTTTACGTTGTCAATAATTAAATTTTATTAATTAATGAGCATTTTAACTCAATTAACTTTAGTTAACAATGTGCACTAAACACTTGCTTTTAATTGTTTTTTCCTATCGATCATTGTGATTTTCGGTAAAGAGAAACCAAGGCAAGAAAACCTGCATATCCCGGGATCAATTCTGGGATATGTAGGCTGTCAGATGTTGTTTTTTTACCGTAATGGTTATATGCTTTATAAACACACTGTCGGACTACATACTGTCTGTTTTGACTTAAAATCACACATTTAAAGATGAAAACTTTTCTTCAAACTTTCAAAAATACATCGGATTTAAACATAAAAAGCTAAAAAGTTTTCCATTTGCCCAGTGCCCCTTTTATAAAGGACCTATCGAAATATTGTGTAAGTAGTCCTGAATTAAAAATATCTTTGGCTTCCTTATCGAAACTTTATCTGATTCTATCGCGTTGTCTTAAATGAGGTGTAAAATTTAAGCCAATTAGCGTTGTCATACTAAAAATAGCTTTATCATCAATAATTCTTTTATCCTATTAATGTCTTGACTTTCGTATTAAAATATTAAGGTTGACATTGGTCTTTCTTGTCTTCAATATACTATTTGCCTAACTATTATATGGCCTAGCAAACTCGCGTAACTTTATCTGCCTACACGCAATATTTTCTTTTAGTATTCTAACTAAACTTTGGTTGATTTATAATGTAAGATTACAATCTAGCCATACAGACTAATTAGTAATAAGACTATGCTTAGTTTACTATAATGTCTAGTGACTCACACTGTTCTTTAGTTCTTGTTTAAAAGCACTACACTACACTATATTGTGTCACTGTAGTTTCACTAACTCAAAAGGTTTTGTTCTTTTAAGTCTTCTCTTTGTCCGTGTGATATCCAGAGGTTCAACATCTTCGGGATTCACATGATGGTTTAAATCTTCGGTAATGAGCTTTGGCAATTCTTTCGATGTAATTATTAAGGAGCTCTATGTTTACCCTTAAAGCGCCATAATTATGTAACTTAGTCGACGGCAGGTCTCATACTTAACAATCTATTGGTTAAAGCAATATTTGCAATAAAAAATATTATAAATTAAAATTAAATCTAAACTATTGCCTAGTAGTAACACAAAGTACAATGAAAGAAAAATTATCAAAATCGGTTTAGCATTTCCGGTTTATCGCCGGATATAAGACAATGTGACAGGAAATTTTTATGTCTATAGATGACATATAAAGATATGTTTTAATGGTTTTAACTGTAGATGCTATTGTAACTGAAAAATGATTTTAATGTTGTGTAGAAAATTTATAGAGGAAGACTTTAGGCTACATTTCATCAAAACACATCGAACAGGAGCGCAGAATCAATAAAAAGCTTATTATGGTATAGGAAAACCAAAATCTCCTTAAACATGTGGTAACCCGCAAATTATTGTTTTAACAAAACCTTTGGATAATGCTGTCAAAGTTGATTTATTAACCAACAAAATATAAATAAAGTCTCCAAAAATGATAACCCTAATTGATAAATACTGAAGTTGTATTTCTATTTTGTTTAAGTTTTGTTATATGTAAGTTATATGTTGAAATTCGCAAGCCTAAAGTTCTTTAGGAATTCTAATAATAAATAGTATAAATATGAAATAGTACAAGTACGAGCTTTGCTGACAGAAGTGCTTGGTTGATTGGTGGAAATGGTTTAGGTCAATTGGAGAAAATCTTAGGCCGTGCTTAGTTATACTCCTACCAGCAATAGTGAACTTACTGTAAAGCCAAAAGGTAAATTACCTTATCCCTTAGATAGTATTTTTCCGTCTATTGCCCGGTGGATCGAATGACGCTAAAGTGGCTCTTGGGATTTAAATTTTCATGTAAGACTACAAAATGTTATGATACTTATGTTTCCTAGTAGCTTGTTAAACTATACAATGATATCTTTTGTTTATTAAATTAGAACTCTGGTGTAGCGTCATGTTGCGCTAAACTTTGAGATAAAAGTCCGTCTTGTATTTATAGGCTAATATCTTAAAAATTAAAACTTATCTTAAGAGTTTTCGTTGTTATTCACATCGCTTAAATAATCAAAAATACAATAAACAATTACAGTTTATAAAACACCACAAAAAACTTAAAGGCCATTGACGCGAAAAACGCACCGTTAGTAATGGTCACTTTGAAACTTATTTTTTGTTTTTCCTATTGATTTTGTTGTCTGGTGTTATCTCTACGTATATTTTATTACTACAGTTATAGAGGATCGAAATAAATAATACACATTATGAGTTAAAAAGAAAGAGATGCTTTCTGATTGCCCGAGTTGAGACAGAAATATTGTATCATGTCAGCTAGTAGTTGTCACAGGTAATCTACTCCAAATAGGCCTTGTCAACCGGTAGTGGACAATCAAGATTTTACCATTTTAGCGGTTATTATACTTGTTTGATCATTTACCCTCAGAAATAGGTAAGCATAAAAAAGCTACAATAGCATAAGTCTATCTTCTGAAGATTATTCACAATATCCTTTTCTGTGGTAATCAAATTTATTCTCTGCCTATCCTACCACTTAGGACTAACTTATGCCCATTAAATCGTCTGCATCAAATTTAAAATTAAATCCAGAAATAAATTACTACTAATATTATCTAAATTAATCAATAAATAACTAGGCTACAGCGCCACTTTTATGAATTGTGTTGACAAACGTTTTTAAGATAAGTTTTGAAATGTCTTTGTACCAATATCCAGCTAATTGCTTGTAACCGTGTTTGCTTGATTGAAGAACCAACATCCAAATATCCAAAAATAACTTTCGCATTTATTATATTACTAGCTGTTCTCCTCAGTGCTTTTAATCGCATTCCGAATTTTATATTTATCTGCTAAATAGTATTAAAAGTTCTTTATGATAGTGAGAGATGATTTTTCGCTTATACAATAAGATCTGGTAAAATCATGTGGTTTTGCTTTATAACAATTATAATAAAGTATCCCGAAGATATTCTTGAACAATAGCAGACATAGTCATACGGATAGAAAGACACAAATATATTCATATTAACTATAAAACTTTACAAAAACCGCTTTGATGAAAATGACAAACAAACATTTACATAGAGAATTCAGGTTTTTGTTATTCTTTATAGTATATAAATAGCTGAATCCGCGACTTCGTCTGCGTGGAATGTTCTTTTTTTTTTAATTTAGGCAAATTGTTTTACAAATAAGAAACATACCCGCACTCCCCTTTAAGGGTGGAATTTACTTTTGATAGTTTCCATTGTCAAAAAAAAAATTTTGATCAAATTTTACATTTCATGAAAGATATAGTTTGTAAATGTGATTTATGTAAATTTAAATGAGAAAATTTGTTTTTTTTTTAATTAAAACCCCCGCAGCCCCCCCTTGCATGTGGAATTTTTCAAAATCCGTTTTGGGCTGAGCTCTACTCTGCAAAAGGAATATTTCTACCTAAATTTCACGTCTCTCTCTACGCCTTATGGTTCGAGAGATATCGTGATGAGTCAATAGATACTTGGATATCTCTTATATATATATAATGCTCTTTGCTAGTGAAAATTAGTCCAGACATACAGGTTGATGATAGTTTCATAAATATATATATTTTTGGAAAGTATTGTAATTTATAAAAGTTTATTATAATTACGTAAATGAAATATGACAAACGGACATATAATTATATTCATGAAAACTCGTGCAAAACAAATATTTTCATTTTAAAAGTAATTAAATTTTAATGAAAATTTAAAATAATAATATTTCTTTATCATTTAAAAATTTTACAGCGTAATTCGAAGTTTGTGTAATGATCTGTAAGTGATGATACAATCTACAATGGCAACGATCTAGTTTATATATGGCCAGTATATATTTTTTAGCTAATGGAGCAATATGACAGAGTAATGAATTATATTATTTCATACGAAAAAACAAATAATTCCTTTTATTCTGCTCTTCTCAATTGTCAGTAATTTAATATATTGATTTATGATTAGTGGGTAAATATTATAAACTATATAAATATGCTAAATTAGGATTTAATGGACAAAACGATTACCTTTAATAAATAAACTGAGAAATACCAGTGAAACAAACATGCTCTTCGATGTAATCCAAAATGTCTCATCACATATCACAGACTTTCCTCTTATATGTAAAGGACAGCTATTATATATCACTCGGCACTTATTAAATATTAAGTAAACATTTCGATCGCAGTACGTGTTAAGGCTTTCACGGAACTATGTTTATCGTGTACGTCTCTATCGACAATTGTTTCTCGACTGAGGGTTCGCGCGGCAGCGTTTACGACCGCTCGCCCCGCACCCTGTCGGAGTCGCAAATACCCTTTTACATTTTCATGATCTTACAGGTTGAGTTGATACAGTTTATTGTTTGGCCAAACGACGGCTTTGTTGGATGGCTTTTTTCCTTTTCATACCAACAATCATGTAACAATCATTATACGTTTCCTTGAGAATAAATTAAACTTACAATTTTTGAAGTAAAACTTTTTAGGCGCATGAGGCTATAAACACGTGATCACGAAGATATGCAGCGTTTTTTATGCTAATTCGTTTGAAAACTAGGTAGTTTTAATTTTTACAAATAACATGTGGCATTTTAATTTGCCACTCGACATTTAATAATTTAATATATTCATAAAATAAAAATAATTCATAAGTCTTTACGAAATTTTAATTTTAAAAATAAAATTTCTATAGTATGTATGATTATATTGTATAAATTTAAATTGGGGTTAGGTATTTTTAAAATTTAGATGAAAACCATAAGGAGAAAAAAGTAAGTAGCAGCCCATTAACGTCCCACTGCGGGCACAGGCCTTCTCACTTATATGAGAGATGGTTTTAGAACATAGATCCACCACGCTGCTCCACTGCGGATTGGCAGGCATAGTACACAAGTGTACTCTCTATTCCTTCACTCTCATAATCCGACGTGACGGCATAATCCGACACGACCGGAGAGAGATCAGGCGCAGGACCGACGGCTTAACGTGCTTTCCGAGGCACGGAGGTGGATCACACCGCCAACTTGTGAACTTCGGGCAAATATTGAAAATATCTCAATATAAAACTCAATATCGATTTCGATTTGGCCCGACCCGGGACTCGAACATGCTAACCACTAGACCAATAGAGTAGAGAGTGTGTTAATGTCAATTAAATTCATTAAATTCCTAACATATCTTCCTTTTTCGATTCCTCTAAGTCTCGGAAATCTAAAGTTTTAGATTACTTAAAAGTTACTTTGCCAAAGAAGTTTCACTCTAGACATATGTACTTTGTACGTACGCACTTAACTGTTTTTAATGGAGCATTTATGCACGCAGACCGAAACGCCATAACACCATTTTTTACGCCTGAAAAACCTCGTGTATACCAGAAACATTACGGCGGAAGCGTTGCTAGTAATGACGGACATTCATTGGCTAAAACTCGACTATACTGCTCCCAAAGTTCGGTGGCGTAAGCACTGCATCAGATCGGACCACAGCCTCAGCTGCGATTTGCCGACAGGGTTCATCCTCTCTTGAAAACCCACTATTAGGCAACAGGTGCCGTAACTGTTCCCTAGAGATTACCATTGCTATACTTTCCGTTGTTGTATAGCGGGAGGATCTTCATCCGTTTCTCTGAAACGCTTTGTCGCCTTGTTCTGCGACATCATGTCCTCGCAAAAGAGGATCCTCGTATGCAAAATCTTGCAAAACCTTTATATAAACTTCAAAACTCCATTTTACGTAATATGTATAAATGTATATAAGATACTTTTACTAAAAATCTAATTTAATTTATAACTAGAAACCTTTTCTATGCTATATTCAAAACGGCTCAGGCGATTGAATATAAAATAGAAAGAGTGACTTCATTATTTATTTAGAAACATCTATATGATTTTAACGTGTAAAAATAATATTACATTGAATATTTTAAACACGGAATTCTTATTATACCAGCTATTAAATAGATCAAATAACTGATTCCAAAACATTTATTTCTGTTATTCAATATTTACGATTTGCAAACAGCAAATTTGTAGTAATTTTGGGAGATGTTAATATTCACTTTATCTTATGATACGTGTTTAAAATGAATAACAGTTTAATAATCTCGTAATATTCAATATCTAAACTTTGTTTTATCAGTGTTTAATTGTCAAAAATGTTGTAATGATGATGGTAACAAAAACATAATACCCGACTGAGTTTGTAGTGGGTTCTTCTCGGATTAGGGCGCGAAGGAACCCTCGTAACTTTAAATTTTGTCATTCTGGAGTACAATCATCAGGCGTACATTAGAATTAGAATGTGGAAAAGAAAAAAATATATATATAATTTGACGATTCAAAAATGTTGTAATATGCCTACATGAATAAAGATATTTTTGATTTGATTTGAAAAAAAAAAATGTTTTTATTTTTATACGATACCAATAATTATACGTATATTTGTTCATTCAGTATAACCACCTGTTTCCTGAGGTATTACCCGCGTAGTTGGTGATTCAGTTATTAGTACAAGTTTTCTTCGCGAAAGCAACATTTATGACTGATGTCAAAGTAAAGGGGAATGGTAAAGGAAATCTGACAGTAAGTTTCAGATCTTTATATCCGGATCCCGTGGCTATATGGCGAAACACGTTATTAGTAAGAGACTACGTTGCGTGAGAATGATTTATGCTAAATTTCATGTCAATCTGGTGAATATTTTTGAGGATCTGGCAATAAGTGGTCGTTTCTGGATCCCATGGAAATGTGGCTACGTTGTCTACGTTAATAAGTAGCCTGTTACTACGTTAATAAATGTCTTTTCTCAGGCTTTTCATTTAAATCGGTTCAGTAATTTTGAGGTGAAAGCGCGACAGACAAAGTTAATTCCTCATTTATAATATTACTGAGGTTGTAACAATTTTTTCCATTATAACCATACAAAAAAAGGAGATACCAATTTCTTTATTATTATATTTGTCGGAGTGCAAGAGTTTGTGGATCGCTGGTCCGTGTGTAATAGTCTGTGGAACACTGGCGCCATCTTTGTATCGGCGTGGGGGCAGAGTCATTAAGTGGCAGTCCAGCCCGTCTCTCCGGAGTAGTCGACTATTGAAATCGCCGCGTTCCTAGCTATTAGTGTTAGTGAGTTTGTGTAAATTGATATCGGGAATATTAAGTGATTGAACATTATGATCCGAGTTAATCAATAAAGTGTTTGATTGCACCAACATTACCCACGAACGCCCTCAGAATAAGAAATGAAATAATGGATCCAATTAATAACGATGTCGGCGGAGAACCCTACGCCCCTGTGCTTTATGATTCTCCGTTCTCTTATTCTCCGACATATTAATTTGAAAAATCATTTATTACTGGCGAATTCTCTTTCAGCGAATAGTATATATTGCTAATAATATAATATTACATCAAAAAATAAACATTTCATAGCCTTCCTCCCAATTATATTAAGTCACCGCATAAGACTGGAATTACTCAGAAAATTAATCTCGTGGCCATTAGAAACATAATATAATTCTAAGAAATACACGACGTTACAAATAATATTTCATTCTATTGACATATCGTCCTCATATTGGCAACATTAATTACATTAAGAGAGTGTATCACGAGTACTCGTTTGATGTATGCCATAATATGATAATATATCGAAAAGGCTTTCATATCATCAAGTTATTAAGGTGAGACATCAACATCATGTGTGCTTATTAAAGTAAATGCTATAGCATCTATAACTGAAACGTGTGCTCGTGTGACAATTTTTCTCTTTTCCTTTTTTACTCCGGGAAAGTCATAACACTTTATCGTTACGATACCATATTCGGGAATTGGGGAGTATCATAAAATCATAAACAGCATTTTATCCCTTACAAATTTCTTGTGCTCACGCTCAATGGCCGATAATGAATATCGTACTTGCTACGTGATCGTTTTGTTTATCGTAACGTTTTTATTATTAGAATTAGTGGAGTATAAGTTCTATGTATTCTGTTTCTATATCTTTATATGGTATAAAAAGAAGATTTCTTTGCAATTTTCAGGACAATTCAAGAGAAAGGATTATATGTATAATAAATACATATCATGGTACAGGAAACTCGAAAATTTCAAAGATTTCTAATGTGATCTCATAAAAAACATATTTATATGGGCTTATACCTTACGAGATTGATTAAATTATTATGCTATTTAATTGTTTATTTTATAATGTTCTATAAAAAAGCCCGTGATGGTTATAATTATCTCTACTACTATTATTTACCAGGTTGTTTAATACAATACAGTATTATTCTTTATCTAGTTAAATACATGAGTCGTATATTTACGTATATCTTAAAAGATATCAGGGATTTAAAAAGAAAAGGCATCGTAGTCGGCGGGCGCGGGGTGTAGCCGAGTTATAAAAGCATCAAACAGATATCGCCGTACTTTAAGACCCATACTTAAGTGTACGCAGACACATATTATAAATTAAAATGATATTGTAATTTTTATGGTAACAAAATGGATACTCGACTGACCTTATAGTGGGTTCTTCTCAGAGTTTTCGACAGCCTCCTTTGCAGAGTTCGTTGATTTAATCCCGGCAGGAAATATTTAGTCTAATATTTAAAATTTCATTTTCTAATTTGTTTAGGTCTGGACTGGTGAGGGCTTCGGCTGTGGCTATTACCATTGGCGGCATTATTATTATTCGGAGTTACCACTCTACTAGATATGGCGCCAAGATTAAAAAAAATAGCACTTCGGTACGAAACTGCAGAAACTCCAATAGATAAATTACTTCTTATCAGGTCAACGATGAGATCATCATCTTTCATACACTTTAAATAATAAGTGGAGAAAATTATACATTTAACTATTCAAAAATAATGTAAAAGCCTACTTGAACAAAGAATTTATTGCCTATATCTATTACAGTCTATGAAATCATCCAATCGATATACACCAAACTCATTCATTCTTCACGAGATCTTTAAAACTATTCACCATTTTTGCACTTTTGAATTTCCCTATATTTTTAGTACAAGTGTTAAACTATAGATAGATGTTGAGAGTTATTGAGTAATATAGTGGCAACACTTAAAGTTACCAAATGCATTGTGCAATATTATAAAATGTGATGCAGTGCAAGGTAACAAAACGGACGGATCAATTTTGTTAAGATTGCCATTCGAGCTGTCTCGTGAAGTAGTTGTTTATGCAGAAGTAGTGCTGAATTGTATAAATTCAAATAGTGAAGTAATTATTAGTATAGTGCATGTTGTGTATTTAAATAGCGAGGAGAATAAAGTTGCCTGTTAATATGTGTTGGTGTGTTTTTATTATACAATATATAGCAGCGGTCTGGGAAACGGGGTAAATTAACCCAAATGGGGTAAAATGTAATTTATGTGGGTAAAAATGAAACTTTTGTAAGCAAAAAGTAAGTAGCAGCCCATTAACGTCCCACTGCTGGGCACAGGCCTTCTCACTCCGAGGAGCGAGGGTTTTTAGAGCATAGATCCACCACGCTGCTCCACGGAGGATTGGCAGGTATAGTACACAAGTGCACGCTCTATTCTTTCATTCTCATAGTCCGATGTGATGGCAATCCGAATCGACCGGAGAGAGGTCAGACGCAGGACCGACGGCGTAACATGCTCTCCGAGTGGGGTCACACCGCCAACTTCCCAACTTCGGGCAAATATTGAGAAAATCTTAATCGAAAACTCAATATTGATATTTGAATTAGCCCGCCCCGGGACTCGAACCCAGGACCTCATGTCTGTAGTCGAACATGCTAACCACTAGACCAATGAGGCAGTTCGAGTAAAAAGAATATATTTTTAAGTTGCTATTTTATAAGCCTGTTAGTATTTTTTCCATATATTGTTATTATATTTAGTTACAGTACCCAAAATTGTCAACCCTCATTTGTATCCCAATGGGTTTTATTTTGTTATGTACAGTTAAGGAAAAAATTTGCCCCCACAGTTAATATGTATAAGTAAATGATAATTTCTTGTTATTTTGTAATTCATATAATATTTTTCTTGTATTATTAGACGAAAAAACTAGTTTAAATTTTCTAATTATCACCCATAATAAATATTTTTCAATTTGTATGATTTTATTCGTGAAAAAAAAATCGCTTTGTTGACGAAACTGATAGCCCCGCTTTTTTTTAAAAATCTAATAGCTATGAATAAAACATATTTTATAAAGTTTGAAAGCTTCATTTCTAAAGGAAGCTTTAAAACTTTAAAATATTTAAAATTTAAGCTAGTTTTTTCGTCTGATAATACAAGAAAAATATCATATGAATAAAAAAGAACAAGAAATTATCATTAACTTAAATTTTCTCTGGGGGCAAATTATTTCCTCAACTGTATATTACATAAATTGAATTAATGATGTTTAAATTAAATTTTTATTTATTTCACTTTATTGCACAAATAAAAACACAAAGAAATACGTTTACAATTAAATTTTAATTATTATTTTAGTTATTGTTTTCTCTTCAATATATCATGGGGCTATAATATAAAAGCTATTTCGTTTTTTTTTGCTCTTCGCCATGGGGTAACATCAACTTATACAAAAATATTTGGAATAATAGTTAAAAATGTTAACCGACCGCTGATATATAGCAAGGACCATTGTTCAGGGTGAGTTTTAGCATAAATGTTGTATTGTACTATTAGTTCACCGTTGTAAGGGTCTTTTCGCATTACTTGATGACAGGCGGGTGTAGACGGCGAACTCCCAACGCTTTATCACTTAATTTGAATCGTGCCCTGAATTTCCAATGCCCTGTATTGCCTAGAATCCATTAGGCTGTACGAAAACGAAATCATCACTCGGTGATTAATTTTCCCAAGCCGTGATGAATACTAAATAACCACCGAATATTATTATATTTTGAATTTGTTTATTATAACGATAATTTCAGCCACTAGTTGGTTGGTTGATGTAAACAACAATTCTTACTGCTGTTCGTGTTTACATTTAAACTGTTTTTGAAGTGGAACTATTTTAGGCGCATGAGGGTAAAATTGTTACGGATTAAATGCGTGATTAGCGTCACAAAGAAGTGCAGCGTTTTTTATGCAACTTGTTTAAAGGTTCATTAGTTTTAATATATACAAATAACACGTGGCATTTTAATTTACAATTCGTAATTTGAGATTTCCTTAAATTATTTTTATTAATTATTGACACTTTTAATATTTTACTAATGATTTAATTCCTAACATATCTTCCTTTTTCCCTCTAAGTCTCGAAAACCTAAAGTCTTAGATTTATATAAATATAAACAAGACTTAAAAATTAGTTTTCCAAAGAAGTTTCACTTCTGACCTGTTTACTTTGTAAGCACGCGCTTTTAATTTTGTTTTAAATTTTACCTGAGAGAAAGATCCTTGCGAAGTTATTTCACTATGCTTATTTTCGTTTAACCATGTTTTAGAGATTACTATTAGTATACTTGTTAAATTACTATTATATTTATATATTGTGTTCCAGTATGTGTAAATGAATTAGGGTAACTTTTCCGTAAGCTACTTTTAGTTTGATGCTATTCCGAATATTGACTCAAGTTTAATTACAATATCCGTCAGAAGTTGTTGTTTTAATGTAGATTATGATTGGTGGAATTATTATTTTTATAAGAACTTTTTACTAGGAAGAACAATTAATGGCACAAAATTTGAGCCTTCAACATTTGCTATTTCAGCATGCTTGTCTTCACTCGCTATATATCCATATGGTCAATCAGATCTTAATTTCGCGTAAAAATAGTTTGAAGACTTACTTTGTTAGTATAAAAGTCGTATAAGATCTATTTACAATATCGACAGTCCCTACAAATAAAAAGTCATGTATAAAATCCTAATTTATTTAATACTATTTTGCAAAGATAATTTTTTTATTACTATTCTAACTTTTGGCACTAATGACAGGTGTTTTATTCACCATGTTTTAATGGATATATCAGAAAAAAATCATAACTTTGTAAAAAGTTCAAAATGTCTAAAATGCAAGTGGATCGTTTGTACGTAGGGGTTTGAT
Source organism: Elymnias hypermnestra (assembly GCA_015832385.1). NCBI lineage: Eukaryota > Metazoa > Arthropoda > Insecta > Lepidoptera > Nymphalidae > Elymnias > Elymnias hypermnestra. The sequence goes on along the minus strand of JACTOM010000110.1, from coordinate 3,560,286 downwards.
ATAATATTTTACTGCCTCATTTGTCTAGTGGTCTCGGGTCGGGCCAATTCAAAAATTGATTTTGAGGTTTCTACTAAGATTTTCTCAATATTTGCCCGAAATTGGGAAGTCGACGGTGTAATCCACCGGGGGTGGTGCCTCAGAGAGCAAGCCGTAGATCCTGCGCCTGATCTCTCTCCGTCTGTCGGATTCCCGTCACATTGGACAATGAGAGTGAAGGAATAGAGAGTGCACTTGTGTACTATGCCTGCCAATCCGCAGAGGAGTAAGGTGGTGGCTCTATGCTCTAAAAACTCTCTCTGATATGAGTTAGGATGCCTGGAAGAATCTATGTAGCGATAATACCGCCTTTTGTACATGTATTTATTAGTAAGTTAATATTTTAAATTGTTAAGTCTTGATGTGCAATAAAGTATACAAATAAACAAACGTTACACACTATTTTCAAATATTCATTTGCTAATAATAATATTTGTTTGCATATTTTTTTTTAAATCAATGTAACTCTAGAAAATAAAAAAAAAGCAATCACAACTTTACAAAGTTGTTTCTTTTTCGCAGCTCCTATTTCCTATAGAAATGATTTCTTTTACAATGTCACTGAATACTACCGTTGAAATGAAAGCAGACGTTTAAGTTCAATTCAGTGAATGAAATGAAAACGAGTGTTTTTACTTTGAACTAATTAAGTATCTATTAAATAGCATCAGCAAGTTCCAACAGGTAGATCTAAGAGATAGCATGGGCGTCGAAAATCGATGATTGCCAGAGATGTTCACTAGAGTATTAGAAGCCGTTTAAGTTGTGTTCAACCATGATGAATATTTTAAAAGTAATAATAAGTTCATTGCTATAAGTTATGCACTAGATAAGTCGACATTCCAACATTATTTTGATTAGGTTCCCCAAAACTCTACAAGGTTGCGATTGACTGTTGTAATTTAAAGTTTTTGATCACTTATCTATAAATACGGTAAAAATTAGTAGTTGACAATAGTTTTTGATGTTTTAAACATATCAGTACAAGTAATTAATAAATTTAAAACGCCAAAAATGTTGTCAGCTATACACTTCTCCGCCGACGTCGTCATTAGTGGCATACATAATTCCATCTCTATACTGTGGGCTTTGGTGGGTAATGTTGGTGCAATCAAACACTTTATTAATTAACTCAGATTATAATGTGCAATCACTTTATGTTCCCGATAACAATTTACACAAAAACATTAACAATAATAGCTAGGAACGCGACAGTTTCAATATTCGACCGCTCTGGCGGACCATCACCCGAGAACTACAGAGAGACCCACGCCGGATTGGCACTTTTGACTTTGCCACACACCGATAGACAGATAGCGCCAGCATTCCTCAGATTATTGCACTCTGTACACTCTATATTCTGTACTCTATACACACACACTTTAACGTACACACGTATATTTAAGGATGAAAAAAATTGGGCAGGTGACATCGCGGGGTACCGCTACATACCAATTAAATTTTTATCAAAAAAAGAATCGCCTTCAAAACAAAGTCTTAGAAATATATAAATATTCTCTAAAAAGTAAAAAAAATGCATATTCAGATCGCTTATTTTGCCCCCTCGCTGTCACCTCTTTTTTATGGTAATTGGTAATTTTATGGTAAAAAACACGGAAAAGTCTCCCTCCCACCCAAAACTCGGCTACCGCCGCTTCACACACAATACACCTTATAAATATTGCAATGCAGCAACAAACGTAAGTTTTTTACAATTTGATTACAGTCAGCTATAAATTCTGCCACATATCGCACCCTTACTATAAGCCGTTGAGGAGTTCCATTAATCATCATGTTTAACTACGACAATCACTTGACCAGAGCGACGTCCGGACAGACTATAAAAGATTCTGCCGAGGATCTTTAATTTGCTCCTAAGAATTGAAGGGTTCCGTTACTTTTGCAGGGATCCCATGATCAAAACCTGGCTAAGCTATCATCAAACAACTCTAGTATATCATTTTTAATAAAACCGAATCATCAAAATCGATTGGCGTCATCTTGATTTATTCGTCCATTGATCACGCACACGCTTAATGCAAATTTAAGACTTATAAGGAATTATTTCTCATGGATGCCATCATCAGGATAAAAAATGGAACCTTACGACCAGTTCCACCTTTCATATAAAAAAGAATCATCAAGATCGGTTCACCCAGTCGAAAGTTATGAGGTAACAAAAACAAAGGGATAAATGGTCGATAGCGAGAATAAGATAAGTTAAATGAATATAACATTTGTTTTAGCGTGAGCATTTGTATCCGTGCGAATGTATATTTTAAGTGTACAAAAATATATTTTTTAAATGAAAAGTATAACCCTCAAACCTTTTATTTATAAGGAAAAATCTGATATCTTTTTTCCTGGGAGTCTTTAACTTTAAGCCACTGAACCAAAGTATTTCACCTGATGACACCCTTGTGTGCTATGTAAATCAAACATGCATAAATCCACACCGTCCCCTTCACGCTATTATGTCAACCGAAGCGATTTATGATGGCATCCAAGGGATTTTTACGAGGGAGGACATCTTAAAGTAAATTGTATTGGGCAAAACTCCAGAGGATAATATTCGCCGTGTATGCGATGAACAAATTTTATCCGTAACATTTTTTATAGATACAAACTTTTACACGCCTCAAGTTTGTACTTCGATTAAAAAAACAAATCGAGAACTTGGTCCTTTATGTGTGATTTGTGTATATCTCACTACCTATCACGAGTATTTTGGTAAATTATAAAATTTGAACCTTAATTTGTTTAAATACAATTCAGGTTGTACGTTAATTTTTGTTTATGAAATCTACGACAATTTTACAATTTCGTTGGGCTGTTCATACGTAAAATTTGCATTTAGCATCCTAATTCTTAATCGTTACTCATAAATTGAATGCCTCATTGGTCTAGTGGTTAGCATGTTCGACTACAGATATGAGGTCCTGGGTTTGAGTCCCGGGTCGGGCCAATTCAAAAAGCAATATTGAGTTTTCTATTCAGATTTCCTCAATATTTTGCCCGAAGTTGGGAAGTTGGCGGTGTGATCCACCTCCGTGCCTCGGAGAGCACGTTAAGCCGTCGACCCTGCGCCTGATCTCTCTCCGGTCGTGTCGGATTCCCGTCACGTCGGACAATGAGAGTGAAGGAATAGAGAGTACACTTGTTGTGTACTATGCCTGCCAATCCGCAGTGGAGCAGCGTGGTGGGTCTATGCTCTAAAAACCCTCGCTCCTTGGAGTGAGGAGGCCTGTACCCAGCATTGGGACGTTAATGGGCTGCTACTTACTTACTTACTTACTTACTCATACATTGACAGTTACAATAAACACTTTACGATAACGTTATAGAATTATAAAATGTATAGATAGGTTAAGTTTATCAAATGCTAAAACCTTCAACATCAATGGCATTAGTTTGTTAAATCTAACGATACAAAACCAACACTGCAATGGTCAGTTAATCTTTTTATATAATGTTAAGACAGATTCGACATCAGTTTTAGATTTGCCTCCACATCATTTTAAGAAATATGTCAAAAACATCCTTTTATAAAAGTCATATTATAATGTTGAAGATTATTTGTGCGATAGAAATGTTTGGACTTGAGTCCAGTTGCTCAGAGAAGCAATATATTACACATTGTAACATACATAACTATTCTTAAAAGAGTAACCGTTGCGTTTCTTACCGGTTTCCTATCAGCAGATTCAACTTTCCGAACCGGTGGTAGATTTGTTAGCAACGGACGTCATACTGACGATTCAAAAGTGCTTTTTTAGCCTACTAAAGAGTATTTTGATTTTGATTTATATAATTTTTAAAATATTGAAATAAATCTGTATCAATTGCCATAATTTGTAAAGTAATAAAATGTAACTGACATTATTGTCATATTGTGTAAAATTTCAAAACAGATTCGACTCCACTGCATTCTTTTAATGATTGTTTATATGTATAACATTTTAATAAAGTTTGTCTTAATTTAGACCTGGAATTCGTTTTCATAATTAATTGGCGGTGAAAAGTTACAAATATTTCGCACTGGTATTCGTAAATTGCGGTAACTGAATGTTGCAAACTTGATTTATAATTCATAATACTGTTTAATTAATTGATTCGAGACCCACGTAATACAAATTGACATACGGAATGTTCAGAGCATTGATTATAAAGGATAACTTGTATTATTTAAGTTACACGATTAATAGTATATGATTACAAGTAGACGATGAATATTAAGAAATTAAAAGGCGAACAATAAAGGGCCCCGGCCTATACGGTTTCCTTACTAATGATTTTACACCTAGTACTGGCGAGTTTCACGAAGTAACATTATCCTTTTGGTACATGACTGTCTGTACTGACTGCCTAATTAGGATAGCATAGATAGGCGCAAGACCGAAGGCGTAACGTGTTCTCCGAGGCACGAGGGTGGAGCACACCGCCAACTTCTCAATTTCGGACAAATATTGAGAAAATCTCAATAGAAGTCATAAAATCGATCTTTGAATTGGCCCGGCCTGGGACTTGAACCCAGGACCTCATGTCTGTAGTCGAACATGCTAACCACTAGACCTTTGAGGCCGTTGCACAATGAATATTAAGCATTAATTGTACATAAGTTATACAAGGAGTCCGTTGTGGTGCCCGCTTTCTAATTGAATATCTCTTAAATGTCTATCCATACCATCAGACATCTAATATAACATGCGATAAATGGAAGAAAATATTTGAGGCAGTGTTATAATAAACACTTTAATAAGAGAGCTATTTCCATTTGAGGTAACTAAATATTTATTTCTACCCTATAACATTAAATAAAACTTAGAATATATACCGCCCTGAACATTCATAATATTCAAGAATAGATACTGGGGTATATTATAATGTGGGTGATTTATTCTACAATATTACGCACCTTGGCTTGGCTTGAATGGCATTACCTTGACAGCTTATGAGCTCCTTTATTTAGATTTGATTTATGTAGAGAGCAGAGCTATGTGACCTTTCAGTTGGGACGCTTCCTGTTTTCAACCAATAAATGTTGTAGAAGCAATTTGAGCCATGTTAACGTTACATTAAAAGTGAGATTTTATTCAATCACAAAACATTTAAAGTAAATAGTCTACTTGTGATTGATTTGACATTGTAAACTGTTAGACGTTATAGCTGTCTATGAGAAATTCAATCAATTCACAAACATTAAAAAGATTTATATACACATACAAGCTGTATTTGGCGGTGACATCAAAGTAGTTCCCTATGCCGTCGAAATATGGGTCAATACCATCGAATTTTCAATTGAAACCGCTCCTAAATCACCCTGAATACACACAAAACAATTTAATAAAAGATGTTCAACTTTTAGGAGTTCAGTTTCTCTTGCAGTTGGCCAGCAAAGTTACAAATCTTTTGACAGAATTTCGATCATAGCGACCAATCTCATGCAGATATTAGCGATTAGCAAGATATATTATAGTGCACTAGTGTATGAAACTATTCCTTCTGACACGATCAGAGAGAGATTAGACACAGATTCAACGGTTTAACTTGCTCTTCGAAGCAAAGGGCACGCCACTAGCTTCGCAACTTCGGGAAAATACCGAGAATTCCTAACATAAAACTCAATAACAAGTTTTAAATTCGACCGACCCGGGACTCGAACCAATGAGGCGCTTTTTTCTATGTACAAAGACTAACAATGCCCGGCAGTGTCATGTGCGATGATCCCGTGGAAATATGTGAGAAATCCAGATCAAATTATAAATCGAAGCCATTTTTACATCCACCTAAATTGTTGTCAGAATCGATCCAGTCATTGAGAAAAAAACTCAGCCACAAATAACAGTTATATCAATAGCAATGCAAAGATAGTATGATACACGGTTCGTTTGAAACGATATAATGAAATTTCCTGTAAAATTATCTAAAAAGCATGAATCCAAACCCAAAATACAAGGGTTTTCGGCGATATTTATATATGACATAATATATGCCTTCTGTAAAACACGTCAAGGCGTCGAGGGAGCATTATTTCAAAGACTCGCTGAACAGGGTCGTAAACCACTAACGACGGAGCGACCGCGGTAATGAATTCACTCCACACTTCAACCGACACTGCATTTGATTTTAACGAATGACACAAAAGCTTCTTTTTATAAGAAAAATAAATAATATTTTAATTACTCTATATGAAGTTTCCGTTATTTATTATAGAACAAGGTACACCGCACTTCTTCGTCTGCGTACTGACATTTAGGTATTAAATTACAATGCCCTCTATTAGTTGCTTAAATCAAAATATTTTTTATTTAAGTAAACACAAAAGGCACTTTTGAACCGTAAGTGGTCCGTTGGTAAAATATTTACCTGGTTCGGAAAATTGATTCTTCTTAGAAAAAATTGGCATTAACCTCAGGCAGGTATTCTTTTAGATGTCGCTTATGTGTGCAATTAGAATCATTCAAAAATTTTTATCGCTGAAATAACTTAGTTAACAGCAGAACTTATACTTAGCGATACCTGTTTAAAAGTCACATTCTTCTGTCTGTCACAAAGAGAGCCCTGTTTTATCGATGATACAGTCAGGTACAGAACCGCATTTTTCCAACAATACTGACAAGGTAACACTAATTACTTAATTTTTCCTGTCAGGGTCACGGTCAAACCCACTGCTAGCTAAGCAAGTATTCACTTCATTGCACCAAATAATAACCCCAATTTTTTACGAAATATTGTAAAAAGTCACACAGAACATGGACATTGTACAATGTCGATTTGAAAAAATAAAACACAATGCAAGTTTTCAACCTGAAATTCTGATGAAAGCAAATAAATTGGTTTTAGCATAACATGGAATAAAATGTTGAACGCCGCTCTAGGAAATATATAGAATTTATATTGACAATTTTTACCTTTATTTTTACATTTCACAGCACTAATCACTAATCCTAATACTTAATCGGCTACTAGACACATTTGTTTTAAAGTTATATGGACATTAAATGTTTAATATAATTTCCCACTTATACACAAGTAAATGTTAAGTTCTTTTTTCATCGCTGAGAAATGCATTTACATACCTCGCCCGGGAGACAGACGGGAGTGTGAGACTCGTCGGTAGTACCAAAATACCCTCTAAAACCCAACGGATTCCTCGTATTCCTCGTATGCTAGTAAATGGAAGGACCACAGGTTCGTTTTGTCATTACAACCGGACCACTCCGGATGAAGCCGGCTCAAAAATGCACTACAGGAGGAGGAATTGAATAAACCTCCACCACTGTATTCGCCCTCTCTATTTTCCGTAACTTCTTCAATGAAATGATAGTTTGGCAGAACGTGGCAACAGCTTTCCAGGCCCGTTCGCCTATAGGCATTGTACCTATAATACATGTCAGCGAGAGTTCCGAACCGATCGGCTACGTCAGAAGATGACGCTGATGTCCCCAAGCGGGATATTCGGCCACCGTGTGGTGCGCTGTGACTACAGGAGCAACACGCTCGTGGCAAGTGGCCGACGGCTCGCAGCCAACGATTTTGTGCAGGAATTTACCAAGGCAGCCATGATTGCTTTCCTACCGATTGGTAATCTGTGTCGTCTGCCCAGCCTTTATTATGGCCTCACCAGGTACTGGGCACCCTAAGGTCCTCCTTCCATGTTTAGTTCAAATTTACACGTAATAATCGGTGTGATTTTCTTTTAAGGAAACTTTAGGGTATTGCAGGTAAAATCAATTTAATAATTAACTAAGTATAAATGTAATTTTCAAAAATAAATAGGGAAATTACAATATTCTTGTATTAACGAAATGTTTTTCTGTTCTGATAAACAATTTTGCTTTTGCGGGTTATGTTTGCTTTTCAGCTTTAATATGTGGAAGGTTATGTTAAGAAACACCGTTATACCCAGTCTTTTAGCCGATGCCTGTATTTATTCCGGAGTAGATAATCCGGAAATCGAGCTCGGAACGAGGCTGGTTTAACTAAGCCATCCAATAAAATACCGTGAAGAATCCTGGCATAACTATCGACTTATTTAACGCCTCTGTTATTCTGCATTTTTTTAATACAAACACCAAAATAACTGCAAAATACGTGAACAATATTTTTATGCAATAGAATTTAAATTCTATTACAAAACAGAAAAACAAATCTAAACAATTTGGGTCAATGGAATTAAAATATACATAAAAATATAATACCGAAATCAAAAAGTTTAAAACTGAGATGTTAAATATATTAAGGTTTCTATAACGAAATTTGCAGACCACTACATTACACCTATATTAGTATAAACTTTGGTGTTGAAGTAATGGAGCTTAGCAAAAATTACATACATACATAGCATCACGCCTCATTCCCATAGGGGTAGGCGGAGACCAGGTCCTTCCACTGGCTACGATCATTACATATCTCCTTCGATTATTTCACTCTCATTAAACCTTTTATACAAGTTCGTCGGTTTGGAGTTCTCTTGACCTGGCCCTTATTTAAAATGTCCTAGATTTGCTCCAGTAACGTTCCCCTTGGTCTTCTCTTTCCAACTTTCCCATTCACTCTTGACTCTTAAATCCTTTTTGTCGGTCTCCTTTCATTCATTCTCTCTACGAGCCTAAACCATCATCTAAGCATACTTTTCTCAATTTTTGTCACTACATCTTCTTTTAAACCATAAAGTTCTTTTATTGTATTAATTCTCAAGAAACAAAGCTTTTTATTAGATAATGTTTTAATATCCATATAGACGTGCGAATTATTTGTTTTTAGAAAGAAGATAAAACATATTTATAACTCTTATTTAAAATACAGTCTTTTTGTGTATCGCATTATAATATACGAGTATAATATTATCTTTTCGCTGCAGAGTCACCAATGTAATTTCCAATCTTGTGGGAATTTAGACATATCTATTATAGAGATTGTGCATAATGCAAAAGGAGTGATGCCGAATTTCAACCCCTGTGAGGGAGTTTACTAATCTAAAACCATCTTCACATTGTTATCTTCCTATAAAACCGGTTTGGGGTACATCGGTAGGAAAGTTTTAAACTATAGTTATTTTACAAAAAAGAGCAATACGTGCCATATACCAATTAGGATCTTGTGCTTACCTTAAAGAGATAAATTCAGAGAAAAATCAATTATCACAGTACCGTCGCAATATACATTGACCAATATCTTATATATCCGTGATAATATTCACTTATATAGTAAAAAAAGTAAAACACACAATTTTAACACAAGAAATAGAGAGAAGAAGGTCCAGAAATCATTTGTCGGATTGAGCATACGCATTTTTAAGATACCGCAATCAGTATTAAATTTGCTTCCACATAATTTGAAGAAATATGTCAATAACATTAATTTACAAAATGCATTTTATATTGTTGAAGATTGTTAATCGTTGAGTTTCTTGTCGGTTTCTCCTCAGCGGATTCACCTTTCTGAACCGGTGGTAGATTTGTTACCAACGGACTAACTACTAATGATTCAAAGTTGTTTTTTAACCCTACTTCATTAAAGAATATTTTGATTTCGAGTCTATAACAGACATAACTTTTTACAGTTAAAAACAGGAAAATGAGCAAGTGGATCAGCTGATACTATGTGATTCCAGCATCTTTATCACATTTTACAGGTACATAGAAAAATATAGCTTGAAATGATGTAACCGAGTGAGATGCATCCAAAATATGAGGGTGAAGTTTAAGTAGTAACAATTTTAGTGTTTTAAAAATATCTTTAATGAAATGGTAATAGAGCTGATGTTTATCACTTAGCGCGTAAAGTTTGTTTTAATTTATAAGTAATAAAAAGCAAACTTTAAACAAGGAAAGTATAAAGAATGCCATAGAACTCATTTTTATGAACTAATAAAATACGAAAGGCGCTGTTTAAATTTCAGGCGGTCGTAATGAATCAAAACACTTTTGGTACCCGCTCGTTACGAAAAGTTGATGTACTTAAACAAATGGCTGCCCAAAACAGTGTTCCCGTAATCATACATTTAATGGGTTCCATAACGACCTCGTAAAGTGGTACTAGCAGAGTTTGTTCATAAATACCGAAGTTTTTTTTCACAGAAAATTAACTTTTACCACCCTCGAATTATGATTTCGGATCTGACGAAAAGTTAATTAGAGTAAAATAATTAAAATATGGTTCCGGATGCGAACCGAAAGAAATTATTTGCCCACTACAGGATACCGTGTTTGATTTTTGGTGTCATCAAATTATACCATATATAAGTTATATATATACAAAGGAAGTTTAATGTGAACTTCATATTTAAATCTATTAAAAATAAGGAATATTATGTTTGTCAGAGAAGCATAGTTACCGCCGACATAGATATTAGTGGGGTCCATAATTCAACCTTCAACGTGTGGGCGTCGATGGGTAATATTGGTGCAATTAAACACTTTATTAATTGACTCAGATTATAAGGTCCAATCACTTAATGTTCCCGATATCAATTTATACAAAATCAATAACAATAATAGCTAGGAACGCGACAGTTTCAATAGTCGACCACTCCGGCCGACCCCCACTCGAGGACTGCCGAGAGGCGGGCCGGACTGCCACTTATTGACTCTGCCCCCACGATACAAAGATGGCGCCAGCGTTCCACAGACTATTGCACTCCAACATATATATATATATATGTATATATACATGTATACAAATAAATATATACATATATCTGTAATTCCAGTTATTCATCCCGATGTTAATATATATATATATATATATATATATATATTAACNTTAATATCACTTCGGTAGTGACAAATAATATTCCACTACACACTTCTTAAAATTGGAGATACTCTGGCACTGACGAATTTTCACAGGAAGCGCGTTCCATAAGTTGATTGCACTAATCGTGAATGATTTGTAAAAAAAAATTGTTTTTCAGTATTTCGACTTAAGTGCAAGCTCCTCACCACGACGCGCGTTGGGAGTATCNTGGTGCAATCAAACACTTTGTTAATTAACTCAGATTATAATGTTCAATCACTTAATGTTCCCGATATCATTCATTTACACAAACTCATTAACAATAATAGCTAGGAACGCGACAGTTTCAATAGTCGACCACTCCGGCCGACCGCCACTCGAGGACTGCCGACAGGCGGGCCGGACTGCCACTTATTGACTATGCCCCTACGATACAAAGATGGCGCCAGCGTTCCACAGACTCTTGCACTCCGACATATATATATATACATTTATACAAATAAATATATACATATATCTGTAATTCCAGTTATTCACCCCGATGTTAATATATATATAAGTTAATATATATAATAATATTCCACTACACACTTCTTAAAATTGGATATACCCTAGCACTTACGAATTTTCACAGAAAGCGCGTTCCATAAGTTGATTGCACTAATCGTGAATGATTTGCAAAAAAAATTGTTTTTCAGTGTTTCGACTTAAGTGCAAACTCCTCAACACGACGCGCGTTGGGAGTATCAATCCGACGGAATTCAAAATTGCTTTTAAGATAAGGTGCAGTTTTTGGGTTAAACAGTACACAGTAGAGAAGAGAGAGAATGTGCTAATTCCAGCGAAGTCTGATGGGTAACCACCTGAGCTTTGTACGAAATTCTGATATATGGTCATATTTGCGCAAGTCAAATATCAACCGAATGACAGTGTTTTGAAGTCGCTTAAGTTTGTTTACCTGATCCTCAGTGAGATCGGGGAAGCTTGCGCCAGCATAGTCGAGAATACTGAGAAGTAGGGATTGTGCTAACATAATTTTAGTGGGAATAGGAAGGAAACCTTGCAATCGTCGCATAGATTTGATAGCCCCTAAAAACATTCTACTAATTTCCTTTATGTGTTGAGACCAAGACAAGGAAGAGTCTAAAACACCAAGATTCCTAACAGTTTGGCTATATATATTTACTTTTTCATTATAGAATATTAAGTCACTACGTACACTTTTCCTCATTTTCTAACGGGATTACGAGATACGCGATTAACACCACGGGAAAATTACTTAGATAATAATTAGAATTGGCTTCATAAGTGCTTTGCTGTATTGTGTTAAAGTTCAGATTTGTACTGAAATTACTGGATATATTTTGACGGGACTTTCACTGACAGATAGCTAATTTTAAAAATATTAGATTAGGCTACTTTTTTATAGACAAAATATGATTTCCGCGAAAATAATTAAAACTAATGAAACAATAGCACGTACGGTCTACGCAAAAAAATGGCGCCTTATAATTGTGAACATCCAATTTGCGCGTCTTTTGAAACATTATTAACCTGTCCGCTGTTAAAAAAATCTACCACAGGTTTAGAAAGGTAACTACTACCAAGGAAAATCGAAGCTCAAAAGAAAAAAATGCTTTTACAGAGCATCAATCGCAAAGGAAAGTTTTTTTGCTTTTCTGAAATTAGCCAATGTGTTAACTTCTTCCCAACCGGAGGGAGTTAAAAGTCGAATAAATAATTTTATTGAAACATTCATTCATTAATCAGAGAAAACATTGCTAATTTATACTGTTATTGAGTTTATTGAATTAGGATCCTTAGAAGTTATACAGTGTTTGTTATTAGCATCTTGTTGATTACTTTGGAAAGGGTGGTAGTCAGAATGCGGATTTCGGGACTCACAACACGACTTATGTTGCCAACTGCTAATGAACTTCCAACTACGCTAGTCTTTTAAATTTCAGCTAAATTAATATGTATTTTTAAATACATAATATTACACTAACCATAGATAAGTGTGGGTTCATTTAATATTAAATAAGTGCTAGTATTTCTTTCGTATCATACACAACAATATTTCCCTGTAATATTCAAAAATGATTGCGACATTTCACTGCGTATATGGTTGCCCTCATAAATTATTAAAACAGAAATACCAGTAATAAATTTCAACTTGCAAAACTTACCAATATTGAAGGTAATTAATGTCATTGCATAAATGTCGAATCATTTTTGAATACAAACCCATTATTGCTTTTAATGTAACCTCAGAACATGTTTTTTTAACATTTGCATCAAACGAGGCAAATTTCAAGAGAGATTTAATTATGTAATATCCAAAAGTGTAAATAATAATATAAAATGAATCTTCTTTAGACGCACGAGGGTACAATTTTTTCAGCCGAAACGCGTACTTAACGTCACGAAAATGTGCAGCGTTTTTGATGCTTATTCGTTTAAAGATTAGGTAGTTTTAATATTTACAAATAACAAGTGACATTTTAATATGCCACTCGTCGTTTTATATACTATTTTTGATAAAATATAAAATAAAAATGTTGCATAAATACAAAAACAAAATTTCAATAATAATTTCTAATATTGACAAAAAACACGTGGCATTTTTATTTACAATACGTTATTTGATATTTTAACGACAAATAAATTAATGAAATTCCTAATATATCTTCCTTTTTCCCTGCCTCTAAGTTTCGAAAATGGATAGTTTTACATTTGAATAAATATAAACAAGACTTAAAAATTAGTTTGCCAAAGCAGTTTTACTTCTGACATGTGTACTTTGCACTCACGTACTTTTTATTTTTAGTTGTACCTAAGTTTAAATAGGTTGGAATACACAGAATATAAATTAAACGCGAACATGTACAAATATAGTCACTTTAATCAATAGTACTTTGATTAATCAACACCGTTTATGTCACACTATATACTTTATCACAATTTACTATACAAATAATTCACTGATTTATGACACACAATAAACATTTTACTGATCCACTGATATTACTTGAATGCCTCTCCGTTGTGACGCGATCTCACACGAAGACTTTATTGGGCGGCAGGTCTTGCCGCCATTTATTTCGTGATCAATGCTGCCACCCGTTTCCGCCGGAAAGCATGCGACAACACGTGTTATTTTATAAATGGGTGTTTGTTACTACTTTAGATGATCAATAAAAATCTTCAAAATTATCTAAAATCTTATTAGGGATCGAAGAAACCAGAAGACTATATTCTTTTGTTAAAGCTTACATTCAAATCATACTGTTATTGGTATATTTAATAATTTTATCCTACTTCCAAACAGTTATTTGCATTATGGAATTGTCCCACTATTTTTCTATATAAAGATAAATTTTCTGCTTTTATTATAGACAAGTAAAATCTGTAATATGATCATTCTTGCTTCGTTGACTTGATCAGAAATGCGATGATTTGAAGTAAATAAACGAACCTCGTTATAAATTTATGTCGCCAGGATAGAGTAGATAACTTTAAAAGTTATAAATTTGTAATATTTTGTTGAAAGCATGATGCTAACGTGTACGGTATTGTCCTTCATGAAGCTTTTAAATTACAAACTCAATACAGCTATGTTAATTCACTAGCAGGCTAATAGTATTTTTAATGTTTATTCGTACAGTTAAATGAGACAAATTATAGTACGACTTCTTATTTGATGATTGCATAACTTAATCAACAGCAGTTTAGAAAAAAATACAAAAAGTCATCAAAATAGTTTGAGTAGTTTTGGAGGTCATCGGGGATCATTTTTATATATGTATAAAAAAAATTTGTAATAATCAATAAGTCATATTTCGAAGTCCCTAATATGTATAAAGTTTCCTTGCGCTTTTTAATGTTTCTTAATACTTTATAGGCACTACGTGGGCAATATAGTTTCTTTATTGTGGCGGCAGGTTAACCTCATGGGAAATTAGCAATAAATTGCAACGTCAGAAACCTGATCACATATTGTACTAGATTTTCTTCAACCAATCCTTTAACGTAACGAGAGAATGTAATCACTCAAAGCCATACCATACGTTATACATTGACATAGTTATATATGTAAGTTAAAGTAAAATTTGAACATATCAAACATTTATTCATACCTATTAACATATGCTTTAACTAGCTGTACCTCACGGTGTTAACTGCTTAGGAATATAGGAATCCGTTATTAATAATGTATTTAAGAAGGTATTCTTTAAATAAAACAACGTACACTTTTCACATTTTATGTTATGCTTCAAATAAGGTTATGATATGATCTATACATAAAAACTAACAAAGAAATGTTAAAGACATAATTTCAAGTTATGCAATATTTGTAATATAGTTTTAAATTATCTTTTGCCCTCAATGTCTCGCCCATATTACCCAATGTCGTGGGAAAAACAGTTCTTATTTATATATCTACGAAACGATATAATTTTAAAATAACAATTATATCTTTATATTTTGTATTATAGGCTTAAACTAGTCATTCCTCGTCTTGTTACTGGCATAGTCCTGGGGCGATGGGGAATTCCTTCTTAGAAAGTATCTACGTTGCTATTGTAGTCATTTAGCAATTTCTAGTCAATACCGAATAATTTTAATGAGGCGTGAGACATTGTTTCCGCCTGATTTAATAAAAACATTTTGCATTAGAGCCTTTTTAGCTCAGTTAAGGTAACATTAATATTAAATATGTTACAAAAACTTTTACCGTTAAGCCTCTATAAAAGTCAAAGGTCATAAAGTCATTATACTCCCCTACTGTTCTAAATAAAGATGTTATAACTTAAGCATACCACCAGGTTTTGGTTGAACCTGAAGTCTTCCACCATTCCAAACACAACCAAATTGTCACACGACTTCTAAATTTCCCTAATCGGTAATCTTATTTGGGAAATTGGCAATATATAAGTACTCTAGATAATTTTGTGGTAGATTTACAATAACTTTATGTCCCACTGCTGGATACAAGCTTCCCCATTAGTAATACAAATGGTTTTCAGGCATCAGGCACTCTATAGTAATGTAATAAAATTACATGATTATTGTAGTGCTTCTATTAATGCTGTAAAAGTTTATCATAGAAGTAATTTTAAAATTTCAATTATCTTGCCCTTACTATTTCCGTGTTAAATAAAATTACTGTTAGTAAACCCAGACGCGTAATTTTTATCGATTTCTCGTGTCGTGCTAAAAGGGCTCATTTGGAGATATTGTAGAAAATGGATGGGAGTGTAATTTGCATTGAATCGGCGGTCACGCACGTCGTAGGGAGTTACCTTTTTATTGTTCGACTTGCTTTAGCCGCTACATTAACGTATAGGGTGGTTTGGACTCCATTTGATAGTTGAGAATTACATAAATATATGTTTAAATCAAAGGTTTCTCTTTATGAACTTTATGTAAACAATTTTGACAAATAAATCCACGCGATTTTTCGACACACGTCCTAATCTTTTTCTTTATGTACAGTTGGTTAGGATGAGATAATGGAATAATCGACAAAAAGCATTTCGCTTAACGTAAATGTCAAATAAAATCAAATCAAAGTTTCTTAGTTCGCAAAGACTTTTACTTCTTAGTACTTTTGAATCGTCAAATATAGTTTTTTTCTATCACATATTATACACCAAATACAACTATTTAACAACAACATTAAGATCTAATACTTTAATAGAACATGTTAATTGTAATTTTGAAGCTTCACACTGCGTATTACACTAAAGTTTAGTTGGCAGCACGTTTTAGGTGGTAGGTCGAGCCACTGCCAATCGAAGTATCATTTGTTATTATACCATGATGGTATTAAAATCCATTACGTGTCTTTTATGTCATATCTATCGATTATTCTTTTTATGTTATACAATTATTATTATCTCGTTAAGGTGCCCCATTTAATGCGAACCATATAGATCAATCGGAATTTTTTATTACTGTTCATTTACTTTGCTCTTATTGTTGCATTCATCAAAGTTATTTATAGCGTAATTATCCTTTCGCGGTGTACATCGGATTGTTATTGAACATAAGTGCATACTTTATTACTCGTATATAATAAGCCTTCATTACAATTGGTTTTTGTTTATATTTCATGTCAATTTGTATAAAAGTGGTAATAAGATAATTGTGAACGGAACTTGTTTTTATATATTTCAAACAACAGATTTTTATCTCGGGATCGACAATTTTACTCATTTATAATTATGGTATCAACACAAACAGCACTTATTACTTCTAATTAAAGCAATTGTCCACCCAGGATGTTATATTTTATCTAACAGTATCAAGATCTCAGTTGCCGATACAGTTTAAAAGTATCATGCGCTGATTTGGTGAAGTAAACAGAGTTCGATATGCTTTCTATTATACGAGTATATAGCATCGTAATACGTTACAAGTTTTGTGAAAGCTCATACCTACAGAAGCTCCCAAATACATAATAATTGCTATGTTTGCCTTACCGGGGATTAAATATTGATCTTACCCATGTCCAATTCTTACACACAGACCGCTTAACCCATTTAAGAGTTCAGTTCTACACTGTTCCAATAGGGACTGCTATAATATACATCCAACAAAATTACCTATTGGATCGACGCTAGAAAAGAAATTCGTAGTATTACCTAAATGCAACATCCAACAAAATTACTTGTTGGATCGACGCTGGAAAGCAAACACGTAGTATACCCTAAATGCAAAATTGTTTAACAGAATAGAAAAACTTTTCGTAAAAATAAAAAACCTTCTGACTTCTGCATTTATCGATTATAATTTAAGCAGCAATACCCTAAAGTTTTGTTAAAGCAATATTTTGCGATTTACTAGGCTTTCTTTGCTTTCCAGAGTCGATATGTTGGTTAGGCTGTATTTGTACTGATGCGATGTTTACAGGGGCATCACACGCGGGGCAGGTGAGCGACCGCTTATAGCTGACAATTTGGTGCAAGTATTTGCCAAGGCAGGCTTGCCCAGAAAACACCTCTGTCAAACAGTAGGAAAGTGAACCCCCAAAGGCCCGCCATTGCTTCAAGTGCACTTGCCCCCAAAATAAATCGACCCGCTACTGGTGGCCGAGGTCTTTCTTCGATCTTTAGATATGGGCTCTCTTACCTAGAAACTTGACCCAGTCTAAGAAATAGGCCCAAAAAAAGGATTTGTTACTCGAGAAGCAATCCTTAGAGGGTACTAAAGAGTGGTTGCGCAAATGGGATCCAGGAATTTTCTCGGAGAGGAGTCGATGCGATATCGTACGAGAGTGGCTTACGTGTAGTTGTTCTACGGAGAACCCGGAGTCAATTGATAGGTGCCGAGGTTGGCTATTGGAGGGGTTTTAGTGGGTACAATCCCAGATCACCCGACCTATCCTGCAAAAAAAAAAAAACTTGACCCAGCTTACCTCGTCAGGATTAGGTGTTTCCCCTCTCGTCCTGACAGCAACTACCAGGGGAGAGTAAGCATAGATTATGTGAACTGGTAAGCAACTGCGAGTACTTTCGCCCTTGACTTCCATAGCGAAAGATACAAATGTTTATAAATATATACGAAGAATTTATTAATAACGCACAATGATAATGTTAAATTTGTATTATTTTAATGTATACTTTGACGTTTCGGAAAATGATAAAACAAACCTTAATCGCTTTCATATTAAGTATTTGAAAATAAAATATTCATTGCTTGTTGTCGGTTGCTATGTCGCTCGCCTGAGAGAAATTGTGCCTACATTTACGCAATGCCTAAGGGTTTCACCTCTATTTAAACGTTGTATTTCTGCTGGTATTATTCTTACGTATTTTCTTCAACTTTAATATAAGATTAGTAAAATGATATTTAAACACAACGTTACAGAGAAATTTATTGTACTATGTTGTCTTTTAATATCAGTTTATTACTTTTATAGTGACTCAATTAAATGCTCTTTGAATTAAGTACCCGTAATATTAAAAATGAAATATCCTTAAAAATATTAACGGGTTCCTTAGTCAAAATGTCAATTTTATAATCATGTTTTTGTTTTCTTTTAATGACAGACAATCATTTATAATCTAAATCTATACCAAATATATTAAAAGTAACTATTTCAAAGTAAATGCAATGTATAATAGTTTCGAAGGTGTTTTTTCCAATACAATAATACTTTAAGACCTACGTCTCAGTTGCGTTAAGGAGATAAAAATGTTATTTGGTAAAATGATCCAAATTTCTTGTAATAACTGAAAGGTGAGCACTTAAAATATTCACTCACACCGAATCATTATACTGGGTTTTAGCTACAGATATCAAAAATTGATATTGATATTTCTGTTAAAAACCGTTTCTCCTGTAAGTTAGGTGGCCTGTGTCCAGCTGTAGGACGTGAATGGACTGCTTACCTTTTTAATGACTATAATTAATTGAAATTGAATAGCATGGAACCTTACACTAAAAGAAAAGACATGAGCATGTTTATGATAAAATAAGATTTTGTTAAAATGAATCCATTTTCCAGGCACGAACAGATCTTCGCTAACATTAAACAACACGGCCCTCTAATTTATTACGTCATAAACTTAAAAAGCTCTTAATGTTTATTCCCAAGTATGGTGTGTTAACTCACTGTATTTCAGAAAGTCGACGGTAAAGCTGGAGTTTTCAAAATAACAGTACTCTGCCTTGAAAGAATTTGACACAACAAAAAAGCTAATTTTTAAAGATTGCCTCGCTGGCGCACTCGTGCCAATACACACTTCGGTAGGAAAGGTTTTGAATTTGATTCCCGGTAGAATTAGTTTTGGAAGTTATACTTGCTAATTTGTCTGAGTCTGCACTGGTGGGAAACTTCGGCTGTGGCTAGTTACTAACTCAATAACAAAGATGTACCAACAAGTAAAAAAATTGCTTATCGTCACGATGCATTGGAAAGAAACCGGTTTATGACGCATTAGTGATTCAATAGATGGTTTCTAAATATATAACAGGCATAGGTAGAAATTTTTGCATCTTATATCCTTGCATATTATCTTATATTTATATATTGTTATACAAAAATAAATGCTTAATTTACTCCTCTGTGCCTCAGTTTAACTCTTTTCCAATTCAAATATAAACAATAAGATAACACGGAGAACTATTGTTGTAATAAAAATATTTTATTCCAAATTTTATTGATATTTTTAATAAAAAGCTGTAAAAATTTTTGCAAACATTTGCTTTTATACCTGTAGTTGTCGAATGATTTATTCTGCATCCGGAAATATACGCTGCTATTGCTACCTTTTTTTAGCATCGTCACCAAATAAATATACAGTGTATAAAATTTATTTATTATGTACCATTATAAATAAGTATTTATTTTATTAAATAATGTTTGATTTTGATAAATGATGATACAGACAAAATGTAAATCGCACTAATCGGTTATCACGTAAAGCTATGGTGCATTATGACATATCACAAGGTGTTCGTGTTTATTTAGGAGGTAAATTCAAAAAAAAATATCAATTCTCACTGTACCATCGCAATATATATTAAAGAACATGTCAATACATGTTCTTTAATATTTAGCAAGAAAATTTTAAGCGGCTTATTTAGCAAGAAAAGCGAAATACACAATTGTAACATAAGAAATAAAAACAAACAATAACTATATTTTAGGGTGAAAAGGTTTAGAAATCAGGTGTCGGTTTGAGTATAAGAATTTTTAATAAGATACCACAACCAGGTTTGGATTTACCTCTATAAAATTTTAAGATTTATATCAAAAACTTACTTTTGCAATAAGCACATTATGATATTGAAGATTATTTAAGCGATAATTTACCTTTTATTGGTTTCGATACAGAGTAGTACTGGAATGCAATTTTTTTGGGGATACGCCAAGAAAGATTACTTTTAAAAAGGGTAGTAACGACCTAGGGCTGTAGCACCAGTTAAGACTTACATAATTTTAAAAATCAATTTTAGAAAATTTTCTGCATTGAATTGAATCCATAAACTTCGAAAATGAAGCTAATTATGTTGATTCATTGTAGGTTTATATTTGCGTAAACAGTTAAGTGAATTCAACACTCCCAAACCAACCATTGTGTCCTAATTATATCAGAATTATTTATTTTTCAACATTTGAAATAAGTATTTAAAAATGAGACTACAAGCGCACTTACTTTAGCTTTGTTTTAAAATTACATAACATTTTCAACGGAGCTTCACCGGCAAAGTGCAAAACAGTGTTAAAATTTGTGTCACTGTCTCATCACTAAGCGAAGATGTAAGAGTTTTCGTTAAAAGCGAAATATAAAGTATTAAATTAGGAAGCAAATTCACATGGCATACTTATTCCGAAAGCATCTCATTACCTATTTTATTTTTTTGTATATTTTTAACAGAGAAAACATTACAAAAACAATAAAGTGTGTAAAAAGAAAGATTCATATATAATTAATTATAATGCCTTACTATAAAAGCAATATAATGCCATATTGGTCTGCCTCATTGGTTTAGTGGTTTGCATGTTCGACTACAGACATGAGGTCCTGGGGCCGAGCCCCGGGTCGGGCAAATTCAAAAATCAATATTGAGTTTTCTTTTAAGAATTTTTCAATATAGAGTTTTATTTTAAGAATTTTTGGCCGAAGTTGGGAAGTTGACGGTGTGATCCACCCCAGGGCCTCGGAGGGCACGTTAAGACGTCGGTCCTGCGCCTGACCTCTCTCCGGTCGTCCGGTCGGATTCCCGTCACATCTGACTATGAGAGTGAAGGAATAGAGAGTGCACTTGTGTACTATGCCTGCCAATCCGCAGTGGAGCAGTGTGGTGGGTCTATGCTCAAAAAACCCTCGATCCTCGGAGTAAGGTGGCATGTGCCCAGCAGTGGGACGTTAATGGGCTGCTACTAACCTTACTTTAATGTCATATTATCTCTATACATTAATACGTGAAGCAAAACCTACCTACACCTTTTTAAGAAAAATGCGTGGACGGAGTAGTATGTTATTTCTCACAATTATGGTTTATATAAAGAAGGACTACACAATACATTTTTTTTTTAATAATACACACTCACATACAGAGTATATATAGGTATGGGTCAGACGTTGACATTTATGTCAAACGCCATGAGGTTACATAAAAAAAGTTTATATTTTATATTACATTGTAGCCTTCGCCTTCAAAAGACTTCTATAATCACAGATTATAGAAGTCTTTTGAAGGAATAGATCTTTAATAATGTTCCTATAATTTAAAATAATCATGGCTGAATTTGACACCAATTTTATATGTTAAAAAATGAGTCATTACATGCAGTAAATTATAATACAGCAAAATCGCATAATAAAATATGAAATATTAATAATAATTTATATAAAAGACAAAGGTGTTTTTATATGACAACAAAAGATTTATTCATATCGACATGACTTTTTTTATATTTAAACATTAAGAAATACTTTTATTATTTTTGCACCCACTTGTCATAATACCGTGAAGTTAATATAGCCTATTCTATATATCTCTTAAATTACATCTATCTGTCTACCCAAAATCATCAAAATTGGTTCAAATTACATAAATGATATAAGCCCTGCTAGATTCTTAGACGAAAAAAGTTGGTTTAATACAAATATTAAAAAAAATCAATTTTATGACTCGCACTTAAATAAATAACACTACTTCCCTTACCTTCTTAAACATTAATATTAAGAGAGGTTATTACGAAACATTAGAGAGATCGTATCAAACAAATTGTAAGTAATATATATAAATATATATAAGAAGGGTACTCGTAGATGTAGTAAGAACTTCCAAAGAAGTTTTTATTGCGTGCTTACGATTTCCGAACCCTAATGGGCCAGAACAATTTGCTGACAAATAAATATGTACCGTGTTTCCGTTTTTATACTGAAATATTGTTTTATTTGCCTTTTTATTGCGGACCAGTTAAGACAGGCCAATCTCCTATATCAGATTGGCTGTCGTTACATAAGGAGGCAATAGAGAGGGGAGGGCTACAGGAGTCACAGTCTTGGTCATTTGCTCTCCGTTTCCTGAACCTTTAAGTTACAGCGATAGAGAAAGTTAAGGCTAATCACTAAAGATGTTTAATCGATGTAGCGACACATATAGACATACTTTCTAATCTAGTCACTTCACCGCGAATAGACATTAAAAATATTGTAGCACTCAAAATACATTTGAATGATTTTGAGAGCTGCTCGCCGATGGTCAGTTTTCGCTACAGAGGTTTATACTTCATTCGTAATGTATTAAAGCATTTTCCAGCGAAAATAATATTATAACTTAACGTAGGAATATTGTGGGATGTCTTTTAAATAGTTGACAGTAAACGTAACTTTTGAAGATTGCTAACGCTTAAAGAGTGATTTTTTTTAGGCGTTAGCAATCATCGAAAGTTACGTCGTGTAAGGGCCCTGATCGTAAACGAAGAATCAATCTAATATTGTAAAGCGCTATCCTAATAAGAGGTACATTTTCTCCAAATAAGCGGTACGTATTTATAAATCTTCATTTATGTAAAATGTATCTTTAAAAGAGTTATTTTCTCGGTAGAATACACCTTTCAAATTGATAGTGGAATCATCACAAACGGAGAGAAACGATGATTTAAATGAGGTTACTAAACTAACTCGAGTAAAGATGGTTTTGATTTTAAACAATGTTGTAAGTTGATCGTGATTGTACTTTCGTGTTTTTTCTCTAGATGCGGTGTAAGCGGTAAAGTAATAAGGTTAATGCTTTACAATGCAACTTCTGTAAGTAACCTTTTACAATATTAAATATGGTGTATGTAAATTTTTCACGCGTCGAAACACCTTGAGGGGAAACCATATTTCCGTATACACGTTGCATATAACTGAATGAATTTTCAACCCACTTACTTGGATTTTGATCTCGATAAGACTGGAAAGGATGTCACGTTGCTAATTTTAAGTCAAATGCGAATAGTTTTTATAATTTTGTAATAATAAAGCGAGATTTAAGTTCTAAAAACATATTTCTATCATTGTCTTTCGTTACAAAGTCTGCAACAGGTATAAGTAGAATTTTTTCTTGTGTTTCATACATTTTTTGAGAGCATATATATTGTTGATATCTAACAGTCCTATAACAGCCGATATTTGATCAGGTAACAATGTCTTACATTTTAAAGTAATAATATTCCCTTAAGCCTTTGACCTTCTTCTGAGTTTTAATTTCCCACGGGCACTCTGTGGACGCAAACAACCTCAACTTACATTGCGTATTGACCCAAATTATTGACAGTTTCAAACTGGTTACGTCATTTAAGCTCAATTTCAGATTTCATGCTTCAAATAGCAGGAATTTACTTCAAAATGTTAATATCTCATGATATGTAGAATTGTATATAAATTTCACCATATACGTAATATAATGTACATATAAAAAATGTATTAATAAAACGAAAGTAAGTTACAGCAAATTAATGTCTGAGTAAAGATGTAATGGCCTAATGGATAGACGCATTGATAGATAACTAAAAATGTAAAATGTTCCTAAGTGATGTTTAAAATTCACTATAGGAAAAATTTTTTTTTTGCTACAAAAAACTTCTTAAGGAAGCCTTTACATCCTGAGAGCATTTCTGGGGTACATTTAACTACCTAGTAGTGGAGCAGCATGATGCTCTACAAACCTTCTCTTTTAAGAGATCTGGAGTGGGGCATTAATAGGCTGCTACTAACATTTTAAGTTATTTGGGAAGGCCACAGTGCTTAAGCCCACCATATTATACAGGTAGTCCTTGAATTCACCTCGAAGTAAAAAGCAAATATGTATATTTCTCTTAATCATACTAAAAGAACTTTACACGTTGGAGCGTCCCGCAAGGAGTGAAACGTCATTATAATCAACAAACAATATGAAAGTCCTGCACGAGATCTGATAGATCTCGTAATGCAACGAACGTGGTAATAGGTTAGAATATCAAAGTAAAGACGAGACTACATTGTCTTGAGGCTTAGTTTTTCCTATCATAAGCGTCTACAAAATAATAGTTTACACTAATACATGTTAATAAAATTATATGTCAATCTCTTTTTAAATAATTTTATTTGGTAATAAATATATAAAGTTAGTTCAGTACTTCTTTAACATTGAAGTTATTGTATTCGTTGAATCCACAGTAAAATATTGACACGAACGTAAGAAGCCTCATTTGGATAGCAATTATTTTCGTTACTTGTTATTTTATCAGTAAAGTAGCAATTAACGCAAATAACAGATAGGTTAGTTAGTTCTCCGATCCTTAATTTTAATAAATGTTTTTGAAACGACACTTTTTTTGCCGCATGAGAGTACCTTGTTTAGTAGTAGTTTTAAATAACATTTTAATTTGCACTTCCTCATTTGCCACTTCAATAAATTATTTGTATTAATTTTTGACACTTTTAATATTTTCATGACAATTAAATTTATTGAATTGGTATCTTCTTTTTTCCTCCCTTTAAGTCTCGGAAATGTAAAGTTTTAGATTTCTATAAATATAAGCAAGACTTATTTTACCAAAGAATTTTCACTTCTGACATGTGTACTTTGTACGCATGCACTTTTTTTGTTGCTACTTGGTTGTGATCTCAACTGATACTAAACAATTATATAGTCTAAGGTGATAGCTTAACGATTTCTAGACAGAATCGTACCGGAAGACATTTTTTTGACTTGGTAGCACGTAATCTTTCCCAGTTTACTATTAAAGTGGTAAATAGCAACGGCCTAAACCGTTCATCAATCCGAACATTGACAAATGAAAGAATTATATTTGCTAAATTTGTCCCGTTGGGAATTGAACCGAATACCGTTAACAAAGTGAAAACTACCTTCATTTCACCAAGGAAGCCATTAAATAACTGAGGTTTTGAATTTCAAATATACATTTTAATTTGAATTACTCATTATAAGATCCATATAATTAATTTGAAATATTAAAAAAATACCACTAATTGCAAAGTATTAAAAAATTGTATTAAAATAGCTGTATTTAGTAATTTTAAAGCTTCATTAGGGAGGATACCGCAAACGTCCGCGGCACGTCTTTCGTAAAATATCACGAGTTTATAGTTTTTGCAGTTAACTAGTTTATCCTAGCAACGTAATTTCATAACGAGGTTCGTTTAGTTATTTTTTTATCTAATCGAGCGGTAGAGAGCAAGCTAATTTTACGTCGACATAAATTTTTGGTATCATAACGTTTCCTACGAAGCCAACGAAGCAAAAGTGATCGTATGACAGATTGCACTTGGAGAATCTATATCATATATCACTTCTTTAGAAAAATTGTCATATGATTAAGAAAAAGTAGTTTTTGTAAAATAACTATATGAAAGTAAAAACTAAATTATATATATATATATATATGACGGAGTGCGGTAGTCTGTAGAGCGCTAGCGCCATCGATCTATCGGCGTGGGACACAGTTAATGGTGACAATCCAGCGAGCGTCTCTCGGCAGTTCTCGAGTGGCGGTCGGCCTGAACAGTAGACTATTGAAACTGTCGCGTTCCTAGCTATTATTGTTAATGAGTTTGTGTAAATTGATATCAGGAAAATTAAGTGATTGAACATTATAATCCGAGTTAATTAATAAAGTGTTTGATTGCACCAACATTACCCACGAACGACCACAGTATAAGTAATTAAATTATGGATGCCATTAATGACGATGTCGGCGGAGAACCCTATGCCCTATGCTTTATGCTCCTTCTCTGTTATTCTCCGACATATATACATATATTGTTTTATGGCACTTAAGTTTTTATTATTGTTGGAGTTTGTATGTATTTTTTTTTTGCTGACAGGTTAGTGCTTTATTGAAATCACACCTCATGTTAAGTGATGGCATAGTCTAAAATGGAAGCGCGCTAGTCTACGTACGAGGCAATTTACTTCTTATAGTTTCTTCACAGCATCTGAAAACAAATCTCTTTGCTTAGCGATATGTCCTTGATAGTTGGATGGTAAAAAGCTACGGCCCAAGCCTCCCATCAGTCCAGACTAAGACAAATGAGAAAATACAATTTTCTAAACACGCCCTACCGGAGATAGAACCTGGTCTGACACAGATCTTTTTTAGGAGTCATATGTACACCTAATATGCTTGTACGAAAAAACACAAAATTCGCGATACTTTTTGAACACACCTCGTACATTATTTTATTTGGCACATAAATAAATAAATAATAAAAACCTTTATGTGTCACTTATTTTTTGTATAAATATACGACTTGCAAGGATTTTTGTAATCAGTACTTTTCTCATTTAAGCATTTTCTCGTACTCGTCTCTAATGAGGTATCTGTTTTCTAGCATTACAGCAAAGTTTTTACATTCTACGTCGAGATTTCGCAAGTCTAGTTGCAAAGGCATGTTACTTTTGAAGGATACTTTTCACAAGACTTTTTCATGACCATTAAAGAAATTTAAATTATGAGAAAACATACATATAATAAACTTTACTAGCTTTGGTTTCTTTGATATGCTTACAAGACCGAACATAGTGCAAACCAAGGCAATGGGGGACTTTGATTTGTACTAGGTTCGGTTCGGCGTCTATTCATTTGTACGTGATAAAATTAAAAACGTTTGTACAGATTACCTCGCTGTCTTTACCAATTGATAGAGTGATTCTTAAGGAAGGTTTTTCTTTATAATTTTTCAAGGTTTTCTATTATATAAATTGTATAAATTAAGCAGCTGAAAAACATTCATGAAAAACGCTATGTAATCATTTAGAGATATAACAAAACTATGTGTAGTGAACTTTCTGTTATAGATCTATAAAAATACCTTGAGCGGCATTGGATGTAGGGAATTATCCTTAAAAGTTAGGCTTTTAAGGATAATTCCCTACACCCACATTAATTTCTTAAGAAATAATCAGGTTCAATACGGTAATTGGAAATTTATATTAAAGCATCCTTTAATCACGTTAATTAACTTAAGCATTTTATGTACATTATTATAATAATTTAGTACTACGTTAAATATTAATCCAAGCATTAAACTCATGCAGTTTTTTGAAAGACAAATTATCCGAACGAAACCAGGGCGGGTCGCTAGATTAGATAAAAAGTTTGCGCAGTTTTGGATTCTGTTATACCTTTACGACGACGAACATTATTATTTCTATAATTTTTTAGTTGTAAAGTATCATCATAAATCTGATTACAGTATTCAGAGGTAGTCTGATGCCTGGCTGATATACGGTTTACAAATTAATCTAAAAGTATAGCCTTCCAGTATTGTAAATGCTCGACCATGAATGCTAGGAAATTAAATTCCTCTACATTTTTATACAATTAAATGAAATGAAGGCTTTGCAGACTACGGTATCTATCAGTGAACCTACACCTGTTTATTCTCAGCAAGGCATACTAAAAAAATAAGTTTAATTACATACATTGTACCACTTACAATATGTGCACAGTTTATTTCAACAATTTCTGCTAGATAATTGCTATTTTCTTGTGTCTGGTAGAAAATTGTCCCCCGACTACTAATTTACGGCTCACTCATAAAGCAAACAAATTTTAAGTTCAAAACCATTGCTTCCATTGCAATGATAAATTTTCTGTACATACATACTGATTATTATTCTTCTTGTGTCTCTCCATCATTGAAGGTCAGCAGTTAGTTTTCAAATGAAATCAAATCAAAATATTCTTTATCCTAGTAGGCTCAACAAGCACTTTTAAATTGTCAGTAATCTGTCCGTTGGTGACAAATCTACCCCCATTTCAGAAAGTTGATTCCGGTGAAAAGAAACCGGCAAGAAACTCAACGGTTATTGCTTTAAACATAGTTTTTGTATGTTACAATGTGTTTAACTTTCATGTGCAATTGGAATGAAGTCCAAGCATATCAGTTAAATAATATTCTAAACTAATAATATGCCTTTAGTAATAAGACTTTTTTAGGCTATTTTTTTAAACTATGTGCAGGCATACCCAAAAGTAATTCGGGTATTTTATTAAAAATGCGTGTACTCAAACCGACAAATGATTTCTGAACCTTCTTCACTCTAAAATCTGGTACTACAAGTTTATTATTGTTTATTGTATTAAAATTGTGTGTTTCGCTCCTTTTGCTGTATAAATGAATATTACCACGGATGTATAAAATGTTATTCAATATATATTGCGACGGTACCGTGTGAATTGATATTTCTTTGAATTTTTCTCTTAACGAAACGTGAGATCCCATGCTCTTTTTTGTAATATAAAGACAGTTTCAATGTCCGCCGCCTTACCCTATAACAGCATACCGATATACATAATGCGATAGCGAAATACAATATTTTAGCAATTTCACCATCAGTATATTTTGCCTTACTTTTCTAACAGCAAATGCAGATGCGTTAAGTTTGCCTGCCGGAGTCTTCATATGGGCACCCCACTTAAGCCCAGAGTCTAAGGTCATTCCTTAGAAAACTGTAGACATGACTTTCTTTAATGGATTATCATCTATACGGATATTTTAACAGATTTCTTTTGCATTTGGCAAAGTTAATTTAAGACACTTACTCTTGGCCCAGTTTAATATTAAATTATTAACAGAAAACCAACGTGAGATATGTGACAGGGTACTATTTATATCGTCATAAAATTCTACATTTCTGTCTACTTTAAACAGCTAATAAGTATCCTCAGCAAATAGAACTATAATTTCTTAAGTTGTTCCTAATTTCTCTGTGATATAGTTAACCAGAATTGTTCCTCGAATTGAAATAAAAACTCCAATCCCTTCTCTTACATTACATAGACTACTTTCTTCTTTTCAGTCCACTTTTAAGGAAATATAGTTTTCTAAATTTTAACTGCCCGGAATCGAACTCGAGACCTCTACTGCCCACACAAATAGACAGAGTTAGAAAATCTTCGAAATGCGATACGATAAATATGATTTATTTGTAGCATTTCTTAATAATACAAAATTTGTGTTTAGCAAACAAACTTAGTTTAGTTTAACAAATTAGGTTATTTGTTCCTGGGAATTAAATACTAGCTAAAGAAATTAATAATATTATTACAGCTAGGCCAACAACACTTCACTCTCAACGTTCAATTTGCACTCTAAATCAAGATAGACAAAGTAGTTTGAAATTTTCCAAAACTACTTCTCGATAATATCTAATCAAGCAACTTTGATATTGTACAGACCATAATTTGATATTGTACTTCACAATACATATTTATTCCAATGGAATATATAAACAGTACCTAAATATTTGATATAAAATACTAAGCGAATAAAGTACTGAAGAAACATACAACTGTGTAGACTTCGCAGTAATTCAAAACAAACATTAATATCTTAATAAAATAACCTTCCACTCACATGCGTGCCTAGAGGGAGTTAAAAATAATATTTATGTCCATTTCATGAAGCTGAAACGATAACCAAAATTTAATAACGTTCTTGCTGTTTACAAGTTACGTTATTTCATAATTGTAGACTTAAAATATATTTCATAAGCAACAGTTTTTTACTTTAAATAGAAAGAAGCCATATTTTCTTGTAAATGTCAAATATGTTCCCTTTTATTAAAGTACTATTAGCTTACACCTTCCCTATATATCTTGTTAAAATTATCAATCGTGTATAAAATGATTTTTTATTCATCCACTTAGGTTCAAATACTTTTTAAAACTTGTAGTGGACTGTATCATCATTTTACATCATGTGCGATCACAGTCAAACGCTAACCTGTCAGCAATAAGACAATTACTACAATTTTATTGAATTTTAATTCATTAGTTGTATTTATTTTGCGATAAATTGAAACAGCATCACCTATTGAAAGCCCACGTAAACAGTTTAAGGGTTTGTCTATATAATAAGTGTAATAAATTCATATTTGATGGTGAAGGAATTTAGCTAATTATCCAATAAACTTAATAGAAGGAATAGCGTATTACAAGCGTGCGTTTATCACTGGTTCCTTTAATTATTGCAGTAAATTCGCTTTTTGCATTGTCTTAAATATATACTAAAATAGGAAAATAGAAGAATTATGAACTAGTACAAAGATAAACTTTTATGGAACTTCAAGCCCTCTGTCCCACAAGCTGTGGGATGTTAATTTGCTGAAAGGTGCACTTTCTCTTATCTAAATAATATCAGAAGAATAAATTATTTCCATCAGTTTTAATAGTTGCTAGTGCTTGCCTTTGATCTCACTTAGACAGCTTCAACGGCGCAAGAGCGCTGATCGGAAAACGGAGAGAAGAACTTGGGTCTTCAATTGCGGGTATAGTCACGGTGGAAGCAATCCGACCTCATCTGGACAATTGGCTTAACAGGGGGCACGTGTTGGTGCTAACCGGCCAATGTTACTTCGACAAGTACTTGCACCAGGTCGTTGGCTATCATGAGTGTGGTGCTCCTGTAGATATGGCGCACCACACACTAGCGGAGTGTCCAGTGTGGGCACCCCAGTGGCATATATTATTGTTGCTGGTTAGAGGAGATCTTTCACTGGAGAGCATAATTGAAGTAATGCTAGCCAGTAAAGTTGGGTGGTTGCCTTCGTTTGTGAGGCCGTCATCTCGCTGAAGGTGGCAACTGAGAGACTAAAGGAGCAAGTAGCTGAAGCCGTCGTAAGAGACTTAGTGGCAGGAGTCGCACGTATGCGCTGCATACCTCACCCTCTTGAGTGGTAGGACCTCATAGACGGTGTCGCCCAGGTCACCAGGTTACAAAAAAAAATTAACGTAAGCTTGTTAAGTTTACTGGTAAGACTCAGTTCAAATTTTTACTTTTTATTTACTTTTGAAAGTTCATTCATACAGAAACTTACTGATTTTGTGACTTGAACGTCCTCGCAAATACAGTCATAAACATTGTAGTTACTTGACGTCCCTTTGGATTAACATCGGCATGTGCAATAAAACTAACTACAGAATTACAGGGAGGCAACTGGGTAACTAGAGCAGGTCGTGAGCTATAAAAGATTCAAGAATTTCCATCACAGGGGAAAAATACAGGTGCCTCCTATCACGAACTAAGATATCCCACATTTTATAAACAAATTATATAAGTTTAAGTATTAATACACTCCTCGCAATCACAGTTTTTTATGGTATTATATTAGTTTAGTATAACAGGCTTAAGACTTTTGATCTTACATAATATCGAATATTCTATACATTAATATACATAACAAACAAGAAGGATTATTTTCTAAGGGAATGCGAAGTTGTTTATTTACTATATTTCAAGTATTTTTTATATTTGTTACCTTTTAAACCTTTTCTATACATCCACATATAATTCATAACCAAAATTAACAAAATCAGTCCAGTTAATGACGAGTTTTAGCGGGAGTAACGAACAGCAATTGATTTATGTATATATAAATTTTAGACTAACTTTAAATATCTTTATTTACTCAAATAATTGTATAGGTGATCTGTGTCCAATATCGTTTTTTTTTTTCATATTTTATTTCAATGTACGTCGGATGATGATATTAATGAACGACTTAAAATTTAAACTTAAGAGGGCTCCTTTGCGCCTTGTTCTGAGAAGAACCCACGACAAACTCAGTCGAGTAAACGTATTTTTCTCATCATCAATTCATTCACTCCCACATTTTTCCCACATCTTTAGTAGTCCTTCAAATTATAAAATGATTTGTTAATTAGTTTTCTTTGAATAAAAGATTTAAATTTACTTAGCAACATCTTTGTCATTTCTTCTGCGAGTTTGTTATAGAAACGTATACAGTTAACATTGAATGTTTTGACAATTTTATGAAGCCTACTAGAATTTACAGCAATTTTATTTTTATTTCCTAAGTTATATGAGACGCAGTCATTTTTTTCGTAAAATATTAATTTTAATGTATGGCTTATAATGATATTAAGGAACGTCTAATTTCCTCCTTGCGAATTTCTAGGAGATGCTAAATATTATGAATGAAGTTTTGAAAGGGAAAGGAATGAAAGTGAATGTAAACAAAACGAAAGTTATGCTTTTTCAAAGAGATGACTTTATGATGAATGGCAATAATTTGATAGATGGGGAACAAGTGGAAGAGGTGAGAGAATTTGTATACTTGGGATCTAAATTTACAAAAGATGGAACATGTGAAAGTGATATTGAAAGGAGAGTAAATGCAGGGAATATGGTAAATGGTGCTCTGCACGCCTTTATGAATAGCCAGATGGTGTCTCAAAGGGCTAGACTGGCAGTGCATGCTGGAGTGTTGGTGCCAACACTTATGTATGGTAGTGAAAGTTGGGTATGGCAGAAGAATCACAAAAGTAAAATAAATGCGGTAGAGATGAGAGCGTTGAGAAGCATGAGTGGATTAAAACTGAGTGACAGAGTGAGAAATAGTGTGATAAGAGAACGTTGTGGTATAAAAGAAGACGTAGTGACTAAAATTGAGAAAGGTATGCTTAGATGGTTTGGGCATGTAGAGAGAATGAATGAAAGGAGACTGACAAAAAGGATTTATGAGTCAAGAGTGAATGCGAAAGTTGGAAGGGGAAGACCAAGGCGAACGTTCCTGGACCAAATCCAGGACATTTTAAATAACGGCCAGGTCAAGAGTACTCTAAACCGACGAACTTGTATGAAAGGTTTAATGAGAATGAAAGAAGCGAAGGAGATATGCAAGGATCGTGGCAAGTGGAAGGATGTTGTCTCTGCCTACCCCTATGGGAATGAGGCGTGATGCTATGTATGTATGTATGTCCATGATCATGATAATGGGAGGCTTCGGCCGTGGCTAGTTACTTACCTACCAGCAAGAGACGTGCCGCCGTGATCTTGTAGTAGATCATCACGATTTCATTTTAGGCTATATCATCGTTTGTCATCAGACGACATTACAATCAAGCGGTAACCTTTCGTCAATAAAAAAATTATTAAAGCTAGCTAAGCTAAGTCTACTGCCTCATTGGTCTAGTGGTTACCATGATCGACTACAGACATGAGGTCCTGGGTTCGAGTCCCGGGTCGGGCCAATTCAAAATGAATATTGAGTTTTATATTTAAGATTTTCTCAATATTTGCCCGAAGTTGGGACGTTGGCGGTGTGATCCACCCCCGTGCCTTGGAAAGCACGCTAAGTCGTCGGTCCTGCGCCTGATCTCTCTCCAGACATGTCGGAATTCCGTCACATCGGACTATGAGAGTGAAGGAATAGAGAGTGCACTTGTGTTCTATGCCTGCCAATTCGCAGTGGAGCAGTGTGGTGGGTCTATCTTTTAAAAAACCCCCGCTCCTCGGAGTGAGGAGGCCTGTGCCTAATGGTGGGGCGTTAATGGGCTGCTACTTACTTACTCTTTTTAAGCTAAGTCTAATTACAATATAAAATTTATGAATTGAATGTATGTTTATGGTAATAAATAGAGCGAAACATGACACGGTTTTGGATTTCAACGCTATTGAGGTTCGATGACCAATATTTAGTCCCGTAATAGACAAATATTGTCGCCAGTTTGAGCATTGTGTGAAACCGTAATTCCAAAATGAACGGCCTAATGATAACATCAATTTTGTTCATTTAACAGCTAATCAGGATGTTTACAACAAATTAAGCCATAAATATGCTTTACAAACTATCAACATAATAATGTTGGACATGTCATATTACAATACTGTTTTTGGGTTACCTATTTGTAAATAATTTCTAAGATATTCAAAATTATCACATATTAATAATCAAGGTGTTTTTAAATATCTATTTATTTTAATGGTTCTTTTACAATATTCGATACTGTTTGGATTGTCAGTTTCTAATGTTAAATTAACAGCTTTGCACTAAATTAATATAAAAAAGTGATTTTTAATTTTCTGTCTATATGCATGTTTCAGCTACTATTTAAAAGTGCTGGACCGATTTTGAAGGGTATTTCAGTAGTAAATAGCTAACGTTATAAGGTATAGTTTACGTAACAAAGCTGGGATGAGCTTTTATTGTATAAAGATAAATTAAAGTTATAATCAGTTCATTGAATGATTAAATACAACATCGCTGTTTCTTTATCTCTCTAGTTGATATTAAAATGAAGTTAAGAGAAAAATAATATATGCCAAAATTAAGGGCGTCAAGCTTTATAAGGAAAAGTAATATAAAAGACAAAATCTTTGGAATACTGATTTATGGCATTGAATTTTACACGTTTTAGCATAAATACCATTACAAAAATTCTTTTTCCAAATTTTAAATTAAAAAAAATACATAATTTCTTATATTTCCAAAACCACGTGGCATTTTTATTTATACTTCGTCATTTGACATTTCAATAAATTATTTGTATTAACTTTCGGCACTTTTAATATTTTAATGACAATTCGTCGTCGTCACTTCAACCGCTGGACGTCCACTGCTGGACACAGGTCTCACGAAATGATACCCACAAGGCCCGCTCTTGTGCCGCCTGGCTCCAGCGGCTACCGGCGATCCTCCTTATATCGTCGGTCCACCTTGTAAGGGGGTCTTCCTACACTGCGTCGTCCGGTGCGGGATCGCCATTCCAGCACTTTCCGGCCCCAACGTCCATCGGTTCGTCGGACTATGTGCCCCGCCCATTGCCACTTCTGGTTCGCGATTCGTAGGGCTATGTCGGTGACTTTGGTTCTGCTACGGATCTCCTCATTTCTGATTTGATCGCGTAGAGAAACTCCGAGCATAGCCCTTTCCATCGCACGCTGAGTTACTCTGAGCTTTCGAATAAGGCCCATAGTCAGCGACCACGTTTCCGATCCGTAGGTAAGTACTGGCAACACGCACTATTCGAAGACTTTAGTTTTCAGGCACTGAGGGATATTGGACGAAAGGGTCTTCCGGAACTTCCCGAACGCTGCCCAACAGAGCTCTTTATTGAAATTGGACTTACCTAGCTGGACTATATGTCCCAGGTGTGTATACTCGTCAACAATTTCGAACGAAAATTAAATTCATTAAATTCCTGAAATAACTCCCTTTTCCCCCCGTCTAAGTCTTGGAAATCTAACATTTTAGATTTGTATAAATATAGACAAGACTTCAAAATTGGTTTTTACTAAATTTCATTTTTTTAAAATATTAAAGTTTTTAATAATTTTAAAAGAACAATATGTTCTTCTTGCCCATTGATTGCTTTATATATATAAGCAAACCCGCGACTTCATCTGCATGGAATGTTTTTTGTGTAGCACTTTCATTAATTGAGACAAATTGTTTTACAAATAAGAAACATCCGTATAACACCCCTGCCACCAATTTCGTATAATCCGTCGTTAATTGACCTCTACTCGACAAAAGGAATATTCCAACCGAACTTCAAGTCTATACGCCATATGGCTCCAGAGATATCCTGATGAGTCAATAGTTAACAACCCTGCAGATCCCCTTGATAGGATAGAATTTCGTATAATCGTCGTTAATTGACCTCTCCTCGGTAAAAGGGATATTCCTACCAAATTTCAAATCTCTTCGCCTCATGGTTTCAGAGATATCCTGATGAGTCAATAGATATCTGGAGATATATATATATATAAACTAGCTGCTCCCAGCGATGTCACCCACGTAGTTCATCATCCCCTGGGATATAGGAAAATTCGTTATTTATCGGGTCGTATTGTCAATCTAAACTTTTCTCAAATCCACCTGAAGAAGCATATTTCCATTATTTTGATGATCTCTCTGGCGACAGTTTTGATTCCCAACAGGGAAAATATAGGCTTCACCCTTAAGGCTAACAACCTTAATAGTAGCAATGCGGCAAAGCATTTTCGTTCCGGCACGATGTTGTATAGAGAACATAGGAGGTAAATTACCTCTCATCCGCTAACTCCCTCTATCGTACACTGTTTTATCACTTACCATCAAGTGAGGTCACAGTCCAGCGCTAACATGTCACCAATAAGATAATACAGCGCCAATATTAATGCATCCGTCAAAAGTATCTAATTCATCAAGTACTTAGTCAAAGTACTTAATAAAAGTGAAAGAGCTAGCGACAATTTTATATAAAATTCAGGAATAATGCCTCCGATTAACAGGAATCAGCCCCAGTCTGTAGTAAACCAAAAGGCTTGATTTTACAGTATAAACAGATTAACGAAGCGATCCCGGGACCCATTTCAATTGTCTATTTAAATTTAATCCCCACGCAAAATATAACGTTGTATTTTTTGCTCGCGTATATGTTTTTTCAAGTATTTATGTCTAACATTTGACGTAGTCCATGTTCGTTAAAGATAAACTTTTCGTGTGGGTGTTGCAGACAATGAATAATGAATACTTTTCTTGGAGCTCTATTATTTCATTATTTTAACAGGTATATTATTTGAAAACGTATTAGAAAATATAATGTTAAATTAAATTTGCTTGAATCTTTTTTCATTCCATAAACTGATGTAAAGTAAATATCGCAATAGCTCACACAAATATATCATTATTTATGGCAAATTAATATCAATTAAATGAAAAAATGTTTGCCGTAGAAGGAAATAAAATCATTTTACAATTTGAAGCTAAATTTGTATTTTATATATTGCATCTACACCCTAAGTGTGTTAAGAAATTATTTATTTATATGTCGAGAATAAACGAAGAAGAAGAAAGCATAGACTTTATTAATTAACTTATATCAATAGTTAGGAACGCGACAGTTTCAATAATCTACCGCTCTGGTGGACCGTCACTTGAGAACTGTCGAGCACGCCGTCAGCCTGTTACTCGTTGAGTTTGTCCAGCGCCAACAGATGGCGCTGGCGTTTCAGAAACTATTTGACTACCACTTATATAACATGTACTAGCAACATTATACTTATGTCTAGTTACATCTAACACCTAAAAACTAATACGATACACTATAAAACTTAAACAACTTAAATACTAATAGGAAACACAATAACTATATAGTCTTTATACTTGTTTATTAGAGTTTTGAATTTGTTACCCCATTTTTCGTTTAGACCAAATTGGTTCTGTTTAAAATATTTTTTTGCCAGCAGCATTTATTCGGGTGAATGAAAAAATTTACGGGCGATATAAAACCGGTCCCATACTTTGTCTATTTTAGCATTACATACAAACATTTGAGGGCTAAATTTGGAATTAAAATTAAGTATACATATCTTATGAAATGAAATATATCATTCACGTTCAAAGTATAACTTTTAAGCTGTAATTCTGGAGCTTTCTTAACTAAAACCATCGTCTTTTTATGAGATTCATACCTGAATAATTAACACAAAGACGACGGTATGACGGAACTCGCTTAATCTAGATACATTAAATAGTATCTTGCAGAGATTTTGGCGGCGATGAGACAATAGACAGTTTGCCTTTGTAATATCCCTTGAAGCTGCAGAGCTGAAGCTCTTCATTAACAATGCAAGGTTTTCATTCAATAAGTTACGTGGTTCTGTACTAATTAGTACTGCAGGGAACAGAAAGCGAGATTTGGTTTGAACAGAGCTTTAAAACGTAACCAATCGATGGCCCCTACGTATAAAGAGTTACTTGCACTTTGATGTTTGTTATATTGATGATTATATCACGCTATTTATCAAGCTAAGTCATCATCTTTTTTGTATCATATAGTAATGTTGAAATAGGATACTCACTAAACCACCATGAACGGTAAAATGACCATTTTTAAATTTTCGTTTAAAATTTCTCGCATATAACGTNTTGAACTGAGCTTTAAAACGTAACCAATCGATGGCCCCTATGTATAAAGAGTTACTTGGACTTTCATGTTTGTTATGTCGATGATTATATCACGCTATTTATCAAGCTAAGTCATCATCTTTTTTGTATCATATAGTAATGTTGAAATAGGATACTCACTAAAACCACCATGTACGGTCAAATGAGCATTTTTGAATTTTCGTTTAAAATTTATCGCCTATAACGTTACAGAATCATCGAGTAGCTTATTGACTTTTCTTAAAATATAAATACAGCTCATTTTTCAATATTTACATTGTTTATTTTCCGAAACAAAAAAAATAAAACCGTTTGAAAAATTTATGTTACTTACGACTATATTCTTCGATAATCGCATTCTTGAAATTGTTTTACGAGTTTACTGTGTAATTGTAGACAATCTACAATCTGATCAATGTATCTACATTGTGGATAAATGTGCGATTAGAATCAATGCATGGCATTTTCGTTGTTATTAGAACAAAGAACATAGTGTTTCTTGTACGACAGTACGGTCTTGGGATAGGAACAGAGAGTAACCGATGAAATGGTCATAAAAATAGTGTTAAAACGTCGAAGATGGCCTTGACAGGTATTTTTCAATATCTTAGATTTAGCAGGGATAAATGCTTGAATTTTATATAAAATAACGACGTGTGAGAAAATGTCGAGGCAAGAGTTATTATTTCAATTGGCGAACTTGGGACTGAATATCAGAACGAGAAACAGATAAGCAAAGAATACTCATCAAAATCATGAATAAATACAAATACTGCTTCTTTTGAATGGAGATCTTGTCAAGTAATATATTGTAAAGTCAATAAAACAAACAAAATTTGTACAAAATCTAAAAAATACGTATGTGGAATATGTGCAAAACAAAATGTTGTAGCAAGTAAGTAAAGTAAATGATGAAAATTCATACATTTAAATAAAATTTATAACATCCCAAAGCGAGGAACGAGATTTTATTGTATCATCAGAAAAATATTTTGTTTACTATCTAATTTACTAACATACATATGATTTTTCTTTTTGAAGTGCTCATTGAAGGGTTAGGTGTACATGAAATGTCGGTAGGTTTAGTGTTAAAGACATCTCATTAGTATAAAGGTAGTAATTAAAAGGCTTTGAAATCCCTCCCATACAAAATTTGGACTAAGTACTTTACAAAGGTAGAGGCTGTCTCAATACGTTTTCGATCTTTCCAATTCAATATTTAACAACAGTAAGCAGGAGTCTATTAACATTCCACTGCTGGGCTTCCTTCCTTATAGGATAGAGGATATTTTAGAGCATAAAACTCATCACATTGCTGCACTAGTTGACAGGCTACATATATCTCTGGATTACTGCCGGGATCTGCAGGTTTCTTCGTAAACTTTTCCTTTTAAACATAAGGCACATAAGTTTTATAAACAAATCTTAGCGTTGCCTGTCTAGAATTCAAACCCAAGACCTTGACAAGTATCCGAGTGTCATCTAGGCTATCATAATCCTTATGTCAATGTTACAAGTAAATATTATAGATACAGTCAAATTCCTATATACCTAGGATATAAACGTGGGAGGAAAATCTCACACTACCTTCTCCTCGCGATGTCATCCCCGTGGTTTCATCTACATTGAAAAAGGTGTCACTTTCTTAAATATCAAATGAATTGTGAATAGTTTGAAGGTCTCGTGATAAGTGAGTGAGTTAATTAAGTAGTCTCAAATCATCTTCGTGTTATTGCCTTTTAATTAATGTAGTTGGAAGCACATCGTTTAGATTAGTAGGAACATTTTCTTTTTTAAATAACTGTATATAATTTTATTTTTTAAGGCTGGTGTTCACATCGACCGTGACCCTGTCATGAGAGGCTACCAAGGATCACCAAGGCCCATAATGGTGAAGGTAGCCTCAACCACTGTAAATGGCGGGAGGAGAAAGTTAACGGAGATTTCAGAGGGGTCGAACAAAATTAGCGAATTTTACACCTACTTGGTCTCCATGCGCCAGCGATGAGCCCTGGCAGATGAATGATCACGTGGGATTTGTATTTGTAAGTGTGTGGGTGGAATGTT
The DNA here is from genome assembly GCA_015832385.1 of Elymnias hypermnestra. Taxonomy (NCBI): domain Eukaryota; kingdom Metazoa; phylum Arthropoda; class Insecta; order Lepidoptera; family Nymphalidae; genus Elymnias; species Elymnias hypermnestra. The sequence continues at coordinate 3,519,744 of JACTOM010000110.1, read as the reverse complement.
TAGTGTAACCTGCCAAAGCATCGTGGAAAGCGGCGACGCTGGTTCTCTCTTCCACTCCAAAAGCAAAGGAACAACAGGAAAATCCAACTGCGGCCTCCACGTGTGCGGAAATAACCTAGTCGCGCTCTGCTCGCGGCACTTCGTCGTGGGGCTACGATAGGGCTTCAAAACGCGACGTCTAACCATCGGCACCCTACTAAAACTCGTGAATTACCGCACTTTCCCGACAAATCAAGGCAAAACCCACGAGACCGGCTTCTTTCTCGCCCGTTCGAAACACCTCGCGGTTGAAACAGATACCGATAATCTATAGACTATATTGCTCTATGCTCATAGAGCCGCGCCCAGTTGGCGCGAACAGCTGGAATACTCGGGAGGATGACGACTCCAGGTCAAGCCGGACTCATACCGGCTAAAACCCAGCGGTGCTCCTACATCACTCAGAAACGGGGTCGCGAGAACGCGACTGACAGACATAACAACCCCACCAGCGATGGGCCCGTTTAGGCCCAACTCGGTCAATGACCAAAAACTTTTCCGAAGGTGGTTTGCCTAGAGCACCTGGCAAGCCACCAACTACGTCGCGGGACCTCTCTTTGTTGGGCAACGGACCCCGCATTCGTTACCCAGAGGTCATTAATAAGGAGGGAGACGGCGATCGTGGGCCTCTCGCCTCCTTCCCGGCCTTCTCTTGCGAAGTGAAACTGTATATAGATTGACAATATTAACTAAAGCATGAATTTCTATACAGTTGTAGTTACCTAGTAGACCTTGGCCTATACAAAAGATGACATTTAATACTTAAACTGTCATCTAGTAGAACGCACAAAAAATTGTACAGAAATGACGTATTATACCGTTATGTCACGTTCTAGACGTCCGACGTAGCGTTATCATACAAAGAGTACCATATTGACTAAGGGGGCTTGTATACAAGACAATAAACACAGTTATTTTCTTTATATACTTCGCTTAAAAATTTTAATTTTAAAATGATAAAATTTTACTAAAAAGATGATATCTCACATTATATCGTATCCATATATAGTGGGTATATAATATCGTATAAAGTAGCAAACATCTACTAGTTAGGAATCAAACTTTTTGGCAAATGGATATTTACTTTATAACGATTCAAACATCTATCAAAGCTTTGTATAAATACTCGAGATTGAAATGAATTTCAAATACTGAATGCATATATCTAAACAAATATTATAAAGACATTTACGTTTTTGTGTGTTTGTAACGTTTTCGTACAAAAACTACTTGACCGATTTCAAAAAATTTTTCACCATTAGAAAGCTGCATTTTCATTTAGCGACATAGCTATATTACTTCTTAAAAAAATAGGGCTCGATAAGCAAACAAAATGCATTAAAGTAACACAAGGTGTGAAACAAAAAATCTGTTATCGCATTCACTACGAAAACTATTAATGATAGAACAAAAAAATGTTTTACAATATTACAGAACATGTTTATATCTATAAAAAAGTTTACGATGCCATATGTCCAACTACTGTAGTTATGCCACTTTTTTTATATTTTAATAAATAATATAAGTACCCACAATAATCAAGTCAAATTATTCACACTTTTATAATAATTTTGTAATCTTATTATAGGCCGTTTCAATACGTGTAAAATACTTTTAAAATCAATAAAATAGGACATTCCATCGAAGAGAAATAACGAATTTAAAAAAGTCAATCTAATAAGTCCGACTTAGTAGACTTTCCATTGCCACGGGATCGGTATCTACGTTGGTGACACCGCGGGGCATTGCTAGTTATTGATAAAATAATGATTTTTAAATAAAGTGTAATGACATTTTTAACTATTTGTAATACGCAATAAAAGTTCTAAATACATATAATGAAAACAAATCGTGAAAACGTATTTTTATGTGTATTCAAGAATGTTTTACCCAGGTACACAGCAAGTATGTATTATCTATATATAAGCGCTGTTCAGTTTTACTTTAGTGTTATTTCAAAATGAGCTTTGGAATCTTAAAAAGTGTTAGTTAATTAACAAAAAAGTCACATGCACTCCTGAACTCGTGAAATTAAACTGTTTTCGGATTTTAAAACGCTGTTAAAATATGAACTTCAATTTTACGTCACATATTAATATTTGAATTTAGATTAAAATTCTTGAAATACACGATGTAAAAGTCTAAAATGCGGATAACTTTATCCTACAAGCAAAAGTGACGCGTTTTCAAATGTTTTATTGTACGACTTGCTAGACTTTAGAGCTTTCCTTTGGATATAAGAACTTTTGAGTTCCAGTCTTTTGAAGAAGTCACTCTGTTTAGTGCACTATAAAGATTTAGCAATTACATTACGTTAGTAACTTTTTTCATAGAAATATAAAGTGCAGAGGAAGTCAAAAGAACTAGTATTGAATAAGTATAATAAAAAATTTATATTTATAAAGGCATAGCAGTCGTAATTCAATTTCCGGTGAGGCAAATTTAGAAAACTATGATCTAAAAACCCTTTATCCTATAAGTAAGGAACCCATGCCCAGCGGTGGGACGTCAATGGGCTGTTACTTACATTACTTTTACTTGGCGCGTCTCTAAGACTAATTCTATGCACAAGGAGTCACAAGTACCAACTAGTATTTAATAAATGTGTTTGTAATTTCTTTATAACGGTGTCGCAGCCCTAATGGCGGAACGTCCGTGGGTTCGATTTCCGATTGAGAAACTTTGTTGAAAAATCTAGCTCGGTTAGCGGGTTCGGCCGCGGATTGTTACCACCCTACCGGCAAAGATGTATCGCAAAGCAAATTTTCTGTCCAGTGAATAGTTTTTTATTAAAAGGTACTTATACCAGTTTACACTTTAAATTTACAAGTAAATAGATTGTACCATAGAATAAGAACAAATACAGAACTTAAATAAAAATTAATGATAATAATGAATTTTAAATTATAATTACAATCAAAAAGAAATATAAAAAAAACAAAATTGTAAATAAATCTAAGAGTGTAAAATATATATTTAAAAAAAAGGTTTATTAAATACAACCGTTTAGCATAAAAACTAGCTGCAAGGGCCCCTGTACTGAGTTTGATACCGGTATTACTGGGTGCCCCACTCATCCGCCATTACAGAACTAGATTTATGTAAACCTTATAAAAATAATATAATAAAATAGATCTTAACAATAATTTTTAAAATTTGTTTTAATGAGACTTATTTAGGAATGTGTGTGTGTGTGTGTGTTTGTGTGTGAGCGCGTGTGTGTGCGTGTATGTTTTTGCCAATATACTAAACCTTAACCTAACTATTTATTAAGTTTCTGATAATAATAGATGTCCAGTTTTTATATAATTTAGTGTTAATAAAAGTTGTGTGGTGGATCGTTTTACATCTGTACGTTTCATTGGGTGAATATTTATTATATGGTATGGAGTTTATTATGGGTATAAGGATTCCTCGTAATTGTACAAATTTATATGTTACTAGTTGACCCAGCAAACGTTTTTTTGCCATATAATTACTATTATCGCTATTAAAAAATAGGGGTTGGTGATAGAAAGGTGAAAATGTAGGGTTGTTTGTATTTTTATATGCTGTATCACAAAAAAATAACAACAAAAATTTCGTCTAAAAATTTAAGGGTCAACAACCCTAATCACTTAGGGGTATGAAAAATGAATAGTAGCCGATTCTCAGACCTACTGACTACGCATATAAAATTTTATGGATCACTTTATGGATCTTTGTCGTCTGAAACCCATAAGTATTTAATTACGTCTCACCAGCTTCCATTTAAAACTGTACAATCACTTATCATCACGCGACATAACAGTCAAGCACAAGCCTGTTAAAAATAAGGAAACAGTCATTCTTCTGATTGGCAGGTTCAGCATATCTTTCTCTGGGGTTATATTCACCTTGTCTTCCTTCAGCGGTAACTATATTATGATACAGTCTAATATGGTCGCACTACTAAAAAGATAGATCTATTGCGGGAATCTTGGGTAAGAATCCTTATATAAAGAATCCATTTTTCCGGATTTATTGAGTAAATTTAGTGTTCTAAAGACATTTACAATAATATAGCACTATAATATATACTCGGAATGAAAATCTTTGTTTTGATCTCAATTATGATGATAACTTTTTGTAGTTATGAACTAACTTTCATTTTTATAAGATAACGCAACGAGTTTTCGATTTGCCTATACATAATTTTAATAAATATGTGAAAAACATTCTTTTACAAAGGCATATTATAATGTTGAAGCTTATTTAAGCGATAAAGATGTTGTGTTGTGAACTTCATTCCAGTTGCATACAGAAGCAAAATATTATACATTGTAACCTACAAAATTATTTAAAAGAGTAACCGTTGGGTTTCTTGTCGGTTCAATCTCAGCGGAATCAACTTTCCGAACCTGTGGTAGATTTGTTCCTAATGTACAGTAATGAATACTGATGATGATTCAAAAGTGTTTTTTGAGCTTACTTGAATAGAGAATATTTTAATTTTCAAAGCAATCACATCTATGTTTACACGAAGTCTTCGTTGTCGAAGTCTTCTTGATAAATGCAATAAATAAGTAAATAAAGAAGTTAAAAGCGGGAGTGTACAAAGTACAGATGTCAGAAGTGAAACTTCTATGGCAAACTTTAAGTGTTGTTTGTATTTATATAAATCTAAAAATTTAGATTACCGAAACTTAGAGACTGCGAAAAAAGAAAATATGTTAGGAATTTAATTGTCATTAAAATATTAAAGATGTCGAAAAATAATACATACATACATAGCATAACGCCTCATTCCCATAGGGGTAGGCAGAGACCACTTCCTTCCACTGGCCACGATCCTTGCATATCTCCTTCGCTTCTTTCATTCTCATTAAACCTTTCATACAAGTTTGTCGGTTTAGAGTACGATTGACCTGGCCCTTATTTATAATGTCCTGGATTTGGTCCAGGAATGTTCGGCCTTGGTCTTCCCCTTACAATTTTCGCATTCACTCTTGACTCATAAATTCTTTTTGTCAGTCTCCTTTCATTTATTCTTTCTACATGCCCAAACCATCTAAGCATACCTTTTTCAATTTTAGTCACTACATCTTCTTTTCTACCACAACGTNACTATTTCTTAATCTGTCACTCAGTTTCAATCCCCTCATACTTCTCAATGCTCTCATTTCTAGCGCATTTATTTTACTTATGTGATTCTTCTGCCATGCCCAACTTTCACTACCATACATTGGTACACAGTGTTGGTACCAACTGCATGCACTGCCAGTCTGGCCCTTTGAAACAACATCCGGCTATTCATAAAGGCGTGCATAGCGCCATTTACCATATTCCCTGCATTCACTCTCTTTTCAATATCACTATCACATTTTCGCAAATATAATTACGAAAAATAATACATATAACTTATTGAAATTTTATATGACGAGTGGCAAATTAATATGCGTGTTAGTTGTAAATATTAAAACTACCTAACCTTCAGTCGAATTAGCATATAAACGCTGTACAACTTCGTGGCGCTAATCACGTGTTTCATCCGCAAAAATTTTCTCTCATGCTCCTAAAGAAGTTTCACTTCAATACATTTTAAAACGATCAAAAACTACGTAAATGACACTATGGGGAATAGCTAGTAGTAAATATAAACATTAATGCTTTGTAAGCTTTGTAGAGCTTGCATTGCATTGTCAGCATTGCTTTTAACTGCGGGGTGCTAACAGAATACATCGGCCGTGGCTGCAGTAGAGATGTCAAGTGGCCCTTGTTCCATAGATCGTGTTCTATCTTGTTTATGCTCTATAATGGAACGTATTGCAGCCGTTGCGTTGTTCTCCTCTACTTTGTTAAACACTCGGACTGAACAGCTAGAATATCTTTTTTTATTGCTGACTGGTTAGTACTTGACTGTGACCTCTAGTAAAACTATGAGCTGACTGACTGTAAGTGAGCTACATTTCAAGGTATCATATTTGCTGTAAGCCTCAAAATACAAACTTTTCACAACAGCCAAATATTTTTTCTGAAATCGCTAGCGTAAATCCCTGTTTTTACGTTTTGATGGTGGTGTAAAAATGGTGGAATCAATAAAGCTGTAATTGATTTAAAAATACAAACTTTTGGTGGACTTACAGCAAAAAAATACACCACTTTTGTTCCAAACAATTCGGCTGTTAGATTGTGGAAGCTAGACCAGTATTTTTTCTGATTATAATGATAAAAAAACACCTATTTTCGCTTCTTTTGAAATTTACAGCAAATACGTTTGCTTACGTCGATATTCAAATGTAATTTCAAATCTATCGTAATTGATTAACATTTAGTGAAAATATTTAATTACCATATAGTAGTTTCAAATATTTTTTTTTTTATATTACTGACAGATTAGCGCTTGACTGTAATCTCACCAGATGGTAAGTGATGATACAGTCTAAGATGGAAGCGCGCTAATCTGTTAAGAGGCGATATACCTTTTACGGTTTCTACACAGCATCGTACCGGAAAACAATTCTCTTTGTTTGGTGGTGCGTTTTGCTGGTAGGGTGGTAACTAGCCACGGCCGAAGCCTCCCACCAATCCAGACTCAGACAAATTAGAAAATACAATTTCCTAAATTCGTCCTACCGGGGACCTCAGCTAGCAAAGCGAATACTCGCACCACTGCGCCAGCGAGGCCGTCAATTATATTTTTTGTGTTGCATCGTATTATGCTTAATACAAAATTTGACATAAAAATGACGTTTCCAAATTGAAAATATTATTACTTCTAAAATAAATACGTGTTTATACCTCTTCGTCTATACATATCTGTCGGAGTTCAATATTCTGTGGATCGCTGGTCCCTGTGCAATAGTTTATGGAACGCTGGCGCCATCTGTCTAGCGGCGTGGGGTAAAGTCAATAAGTAGCAGTCCGGCGCGCGTCTCTCGGTAGTTCTCGGGTGACGGCCATCCGGTGCGGTCGACTTTTGAAACTGTTGCGTTCCTAGCTATTATTATTAATGAGTTTGTGTAAATTGATATCGGGAATATTAAGTAATTGAACATCTGAGTTAATTAGTAAAGTGTTTGATTGCATCAGCATTACCCAACGAACGCCCACAGTATGGAAATTATGGATGCCATTAATGACGATGTCGGCAGAGAACACCTATTAAGTACGCCCCTATGCTTTATGCTTCTTCTTCTCTCTTATTTTCCGACATATCTATATATGATTTTAATTATACCAATTTGTTTTGTCTGTAAATCTTGTTTTTTATTGTAATTGAAATTGAATTAAATTGACTTGCTGGACACTATTATTAATAAAATTATAGACCAGTTTTTTACATAGATTATATATACAAAAATGGGGTTACGAATAATGTATTTAATCTGAAGAAAGATATCTGTCAATATCACAGAACAAGGCAAGAAGTTTCGAAGCTTTATTTCATTTTACCAAACAACTTTCTTTACCACTTTAATTAAACCGTTTAACAATGCATTGCAAACTGAGTAAGTCTTTATTTTGCACTTTGCAGACCTTGTGCTCACAAGCAAAGCAAACAAGCATTGCAAGTGGAAACACAAAGCTAAATGTGGACACAGGCTTTTGGACAGTTCATGCGCGTGAAAAGATACATTTTGATTCCTTTATTTTTAATTGCAAAAGTGAATTCAGTTTTGTTCTGTACAAAAATATGCTAGCTGGTTGCCTCACTATTAAATATAAGATTAAACAGGTTAATAACTTTTTATTATTAATTTTCTACTATTATTTCACACTCCCGATATATATTACCCGTTCAAATTTTCAATAGTTAATAATATACTGTTTGTTAAAACTTATAATGCATGACATTCGATGTTAGTACAGATTTATATAGGAATAGAATCTCTTCAACTTTATATGACGTATCATATTATATGGTTTTAATCTGGGTTTGCTTAGCAACTAATAAAAAAAAAAAATGTTTTATTGGGATAAAAAATGCAGTACAATTATGTTGCAAGGGCCCCTGTACTAGGTGGGAACCAGTGTTACTGGGTGCCCCGCTCATCCACCCAGTCGACAATCTCTAGTCAAACGCGATAACATAAACAAAAGAAAAAAAAAATTTTTTTTTAAATGAGAAATGTTATACAGAAGGATGCGCGCGCGCGCGCGTTTATGTGTGTGTGTGTGTGTGTGTGTGTGTGTGTGAATGTGTGTGAGGGGTGTCAGTGATTGTAGTGTGTGTCTATGAGTGAGGTTCGTGCCAGTGATGGTGAGCGTTACAATTGATAATTTTCCAATAGATACTCTGTTTCATCGTAGTTTTTAGTAAGTAAGAATTCAGATAATACGCGTTTTAATTTCGATCTTATTAAGGGGTATATATTTAATATGTTATTGAGTTTATTATATATGAATAAGGAACTGAAAGTGAATTGTCTTTGTTTAAATTTTGTTTTTGTATATGGGATTTTACAAATAGGGAGGGTTCTGCGCGTAGTATTTTTAACATTTATAAAAGGCAACAGGTGATGTCGTTTAAGTATACAATTGAGTATAAATATTTGCCNAGGTCAAGGATCCTTCAATATTTTTTAAGGAAGAGGTAATTAGTAACCTTTCATTATTCTGTTGTGACATCCAGGTTGATAGCATTTCCTTTATTTCGTTTTTAAAATCTGAAAATTCGGCCATTAAGTCTTCCGACCGCTTACGCTTGGTACGGGTATTTATAAAAGATGTTGACGTATCCTCATCACTCGCCTTTGCAAGCATTAAAGGCAAGTGAGATTCTGAACTCGATTTTTCTGGTGTGCGATACATTATAATAGTGTTATAAACTAGTTACGTAAAATCACAATATTAGTGCACTGTTGATTTAGTAGCAATGATTAAATGGCGCGCGGCGGTAGCCACTACAATCAGGTAATTTAAGGTACAGTATCGGACTTTTACTTACAAATTTGTTTGTTGATATATTTGTGAAATATACTTTTGCTAACTTATGCACTCCAATAAAAATATTAATATTGTTATTTTATACTACCACAGTCACATAATCTATAAAAATCTTTTGACAGTAAGAAATACACTTTGCACACGTCTATACGCCGTGACGGTTCGGGGGGAAGAGCAATACTAATAATCTAAGATTACTTATAATAACTAATATTATACAGAAGTAAACGAAATTTATCTAGAGTTTATATACAAATCTCTATAATATTCCAGGAATCTTCAGAATTTTCCGTAGAATTAATAAAAAGGGTACGTTCTTATATATATAGAAGAGCACTATATTTTTTTTTTGCATTTTAGCAAATACATCCTAATATAATTTATAGGACTTTATGACTGTACGTACTTTAAATATGATGGTTATATCCCATTCAGATATAAATATTCAATACTGAAGAAAAAATGTACCGAACTCGAGAAAATGTAAGGAGGTCGGTATGCATATTTCAGCATAAAATCACTTGACGTGGATGACTGGAAACTTGATATGAATACAATTCAATTTGTATTTTATAGATAAACATATTGTAAGATAAGACCCATTATCAAGTAAACGACCCCTTTTGAAACTTCACAGGAACCTCGTTTAAACTTTAGTGTGAATAAATTGTAGTCCAAAGACTTTATGTTCACGTAGTTGAACAAAGTCTAACTTTCCACCTTTGCTCCAAGACTCTGCTTAAGTAGGCTCAAGTTCCCTTTTCTATCAGGTTTAAGTGTTAACATTATCCATTTTATGTTTTAGTGTTTTATAATTGAGTAGTTACGGTAATTTACAAATTTTGGTGATCTTTTGTAGCTAAAGTAGTTTAAACTATATTCGGGCTTATTCCGTCAATCCCCAAACTGTTACATAAATGTATATTACCCGAAGGTATTAAATTTATTATACACATTGCAGACTGAACCTTTTATGACACTGTGAATATTAAAGGCTGTTCGCTAGCCCCTCCTCACCAGAACCTCTGGGCTTCCAGTGACATAACAACACCCTGGTATTTTATTAGGACGTGGTTTATCTCCAGTAAACCCAGCATTAATAGGACCTGCGAACGATCAGTCTACAGTTGGATTTTACTTCTTTTTGCCGACAACTAACCCCTTTTGACTTAAAGCAGTTCATACAGGTCAGTGGTGCATGCTTTCAGACTCTTTTTGTCTTTCAGCCTAGAATAATTTTCCTAGAAAATCATACACAGCATTACGTTATTGTAGATATATTATATTAAATAAAGGCACTTTTAATATAAATATATATGTTTGATATTCTCTCATATTTTTGTGTTATAGGTATATCAGTATTTATAGACATTTTATGTATTTTTATGCTTTTGCTCAGCAGTTTCGATAATAACTGCTTTTTTAACCCGAGTTGTCTGGAAGTAATTTCTATTTAGCGATAAGACCGCCTTTGGAAATCCGTTTCTTAGTAAGTTTTATATGTTAATTTGTTATTTCTTGAGGTGCAATAACAGATACAAAATTTATAAAATTATATTATTATGTATATAATTCTAGTAACAGAGTTATATCGAATTAAAAGCAAAGTCTACAATTAAATATTATTAATTTAAATAATTATCGGAACTAAATAGGGAGCAACCAAGTTATTGTCGTTAAATATTTATGAGCGGTATTTTCCGCTAGATCTATGTCTTTATCAATCTCTCTAAATACAAAAGAGATATCTATTGACTCATCACGATATCTCTGGAAGCATAAGGCGTAGAGACGTCAAATTTGGGATGAATTGGGTCAGTTTTAATTTTGACAATGGGTACAACGACAGTCCTCATCAGTGGTTCCGGTAGATAAGTGTGGCCCAAACACAGGCTATAAAACAATGAAAGGACTAATGGAAGATGTACCTGGAGTACATCTTACATATCTGAAGAATTCGATGCTGAGACCATCATGACCTGGCGATTTTCCTCTTGCCATATTTTTAATTGTTTTATTTATGCTGCTTGCAGGTATCTTGTCGTTAAGTTCAGTCACGATAGTCTCAGCGCCATCTTCACTCGAATCTTATGTGTCTTTTAAGAGAGGCTACAGAAAAATGACAGCGGAATGCGTTTGAAATCTTTTTGTGACTATAAGCACCCCCGCAATTTCGATGTGTAAAAATAAAAGCGAACTAAGCTTGTACGATATATTTGTAAAATGCATTTACTTTTATGATAAATTACATCAGTTTGCGTAGCATTATAAGATTAAAAACTAAAAAATATGATACTGGAAGGATCCAGTAGTAATATTATAAACGTAAAACACAATGCTAAATGCGGACAAAGGCTTTGCGGCAGTTTGCACACTGCGACAAATTTGTTTCATTTCAAGTGGTTAAAGAAGCACCGCTTTATTAATACACTTTTGAATTGTCGCTATAAAATGTTGTTCAAATCCTACGCTGCTAACTTGATAATTCTAAAGATACAAATATTTTGTTTTGTCCAGCTTAATTTCAATTATATACCTTTGTACTCCTACAAAAAGTATGTTCGGCTAAAGACATGAGGTCCCGGGTGCCCAGAAACCTGGAGTCCCAGGCCGGGTGAATTCAATATTGGATATTGTGTTTTCTGTTAAAAAAGTAGTTTAATGTATACCGCAAATTGGGAGGAAGGCGGTGTACTCCAACCCCATGATTCGAAGAGCACGATAACCCGTCGGTCCTGCGCCTGATCTCTCTCCAGTCGTGTCGGATTGCCGTCGCATCGGACTATGAGAATGAAGGAATACTCGTAGATAGTGTACATATGTACTAGGCCTGCCATCTCGCATTGAAGTGGCGTGGTGGATCTATGCTCTAAAAATCCTCACTCCTATAATATGTGGAGGCCTATGCCCAACAGTGAGACATTAATGGGCTGCTACTATATATAACTGTAACTTTATCAGAGCAAGTTAAGTAGCAGTCTATTAAGTCCCATTGCTGAGCATATGCCACCGCACTTATATGAGGTAGGGTTTTTACAGCTTAGACTCATCACGCTACTTCCACAAGAGTTGAAAGGATACACGTACCATAGCTACCGGGACATACAGGTTTCATTACGATATTTTTCTTCATTGGCGAATTGAAAAGAACAATCAAGCACGAAGGTTTATTTTTCAAAAAAGAAACTTGATGATGCCTCCCCAAGACATCTCTAAACAAGAGTCCAGCGTTTCACCATTACGCATTACGCCATTAAGGCATCTTCTTCCTCTTTAAAAAGCTATTCACACAAAAATTGAGAAAGGCAGGAAAATATAAATTCTAGGTATCTAGCAGAGAGATAGTATTGTAGATAAAATAAAAAGCTATTTGGAACCTCAAAAATTCTTATTTTTGGAACCATCAATACAATTTTATTTAAAAACCATGGTTTCAATGCAATCGGAAAAATATTGCGAATAAAATGCCAAATTATCAATATCTTTTTGTTTATTTAGCTTCAATTTGTTTTTGTTTATTTGTGTTACATTCGATATAGTAAAGAAATCTAGTATAACTATTGTTTTCAAAGTCTTTAAAGTAACTTCATAAATACAGAGACTTTAGTACGTGGTTTCGGAGGAAAGTCGCGGAGCATTTCGATGTCACAGTGTCTCCAGACCAAGAATCTCATTAAAGTTCAACGACAGTCACCGTCAAGTGTAAAATGTTCACGTAAGATGTTCTCTCAACTCCACGCAAGAATTTACAAAATAAATCCACCTTTATAAGGTTTTGCAGTTACCTCGAGGGAATAGTTAAATGCGTAAAGCCACTTTATTCACATTTCACTTCTACTGCTGTATAAATAAAGTCATTGCCTTTTAGGTCAAAGTCCTAGGTTCAATTTTATTTTATTTAAGTCAAAACTTTGTTACATCACCGCAAATTTTTTCGTCCATCTATCGCATGTTTCATTACAATCGCGGAGTAGGGCTCCAGTGTAATCTGTGGCATAATGCTCAGCTGGGGGCCCGGCACAACCTGATATCCCTGGTCAGCTATATATTCTGCAGTGAGATTAGTTGGCGGGCGGTTTCTGCTTTCTGTGAAAAGGCGTCTTATAGAAGGAGGTATCAGAGAGGAAGAGGGAAGCCACAGCTGAGGGCACCTCTACCAGAAGAAGGAGACGGCGGCCCAAGAGACGTGCTTTTGCGTGCTTAATAGGCAATATCTGCGGTCCCAGAGAGGAATATCCCCACTGAACGTCTCATGCCTCTGTTCAGGAGGCGGAGGATTCTACTGGGTTTTATTGAGTATTCTGTTCTTCAGCGAATGCCACACTCTTGGTAGTTGGTATAACTTTCACCCGGGGTGGGTAAATGCATTTCCCAGGGAAAAAAGGGCTATACTGTAAACTATAAGCTGTAAACTATACTGCGCATGGCAGAGCAACTAAAGCAACAATGGCTACATGCCTCGCTTCAGCTGTTTCATTTGTGTCGTGCTGTCATAAAACTACAGAATATAAACTTCTTTGGTGATGCTAATTTAATTTATTGAATTCATGAATATAAAGCAAAACGAAACAGTCTTATATAGCATTATTAACTTCGCTTGGGTCGTGTGGTCTTAAGCACGAATCTTGTTTTCTTTTTAATTACATTTGCAACTACAGTTAGCCTTAAAACGCGCTAGTAACAGCCTCGATGGCGTAATGGTACAAGTCCTCACTTAATTAGCTAATAAATCCGGGTTTGATTGCCAGCCGAGCAAATTTAGGAAATCACATTTTCTACTTTGTGAAAGTTTGAACAGGTTAGTACCGTATGTATTTATAAATAAAACAGTGCGTTCTGTTCTGGTACAATGCTGTGTAGAAAGCATTCCGAAGTAAATTACCTGTATTCATACTAGATTTACTTACACTACATGATCACTTATCATCAAATGAAATCCTAGTTAAACGCGACACTATCCGCAAAAAAATGCTTTTGAACTACTGTTTTCATAATTTTTTTTATACTACGTAATGTAATTTAATGATATAAATGACTATGTTATATCTCTTAATTACCTTTATAACTGGAAACTAAACGATTAAGTTACCAGTTTAATGAGCTGTAAACGCGACTGAATGGGGAAATGATTATTAATTGATGTCAGATTAACACCTGAAAACAGTAGCGTTGAATTAGTGCACTATAATGGGTTAAATTTGATAGGATAAAACTAACTACAGACAATTCTATACGTAACTTAATTGATATGTTGGTCTTCTTAAAGGCCTCCTCATTGATAGGAGAGGGGGATTATAGGGCATAGACTCTCCACACTGATCCAATGCGGGTTGGCAAGCATAGTACACACCTCTAGTCCTTCACTTTCATATTCCTATGGGACGGCAATCCGATACTTGTGGAGAGAGATCAGACGCATCCTTCCTGATTATTGAGATGCTCAACAGTGGGACGAAAATGGGCTGCTACTTACCTTACCTTAATTGACGTATGCAAGAAATCCTTTATCTAGACCATAAAAAGAAGTCTTAACGCTAAAATGCAGTTTTTTTTCAGGCTAGAATATTACTTTTTTCATTAAATTAATTAAATTAACTGGAAGTTCAAAGACAAAAATGACTTTTAACATGTGACTGACTGACTACCCACATGTGGTTTTGGGTCGGGCCAGTTCAAAAATCAATATCGAGTTTTCTACTAAAGTTTTCTTAATATTATCTCGAAGTTGGTAAGTTGGCGGTGTTATCCACCCCCGTGCCTTGGGAAGCTCGTTTAACCGTCGATCCTGCGCCTGATCTTTGACCGGTCGCATCAGATTAAAGGAAGAAAGAGTGCACTAGTTTACTATGCCTGCTAATCCACTGTAGAGCAGCAAGGGTTGGTGGGTGCTCTAAAAATACTCTCTCATATGAGTGAGGAGGTCTGTGCTCAGCAGTAGCATGTTAATGAGACGCTACTTACTTACTTTAACGGTTTTATTTTTGATTTGATTTGAACTATAAAAAGTTAAAAAAACAACTTTTCAAAGACATATCTTAATATTTCCTATACAATTTGCGCATATGTTCTCGTAATAGTAAGGGAGCACATGTTGTACCTATCAAACTGCTGAACAATCCCGACAAACTCTTGTATTATGCAAACAACACCATGTAACGCGTGGATTTATGAGCGAAGTTAGTTGAAGATAGCGCACCCGGGGGTAAACGTTACACTATTGGACCATATATTCATATTTGGGTTTTCAAGAGTGCGTCACGCTACCCTCGGGAATAAAGTATAATATATTTAGGTTACATACAAGGATTTAATATGCGTAAGCAACTTACATAAAAAAAAAAACAATTTCTAAGTCATGTAACACGAACTTCTTAAACTGGTTTCGTTCTTCGTAGAAAAAGGGAATTACAAAATAACAGATAAAATTTCACAAAGACGGTCTTATCGTTTGGAGCGATCTCCTCCAGACAGCCTTAGAGATAACTATTACAAAGGTACATGCAAAATGACTATCAAAATCAAAAGATTCTGTATTCAAGTAGGCTTACAAAACACTTTCGAGTCTGTCCGTTGGTAACAAATCTACTACTGGTTCGGAAATTTGATTCCGTTGAGAAGAAACCGGCAAGTAACTCAACGGATACTCTTTTAAATATACTTTTTAGCTTTCATGTGCTACTGGAATCAAGTTCAAACATCTTTATCCCTTAAAACTTCAACATTATAATATGTATTTGTAATAAGACGTTTATAACCTATTTCTTAAAACTGTGTGAAGGCAAGCTTAACAGTGATTCGGGCATCTTATTAAAGGCTCAACTCAACAAAAGATTTCTGAACCTTCTTCACCCTACAATAAGGCATTACAAGTTTGTTTATATTTCTTATATTTAAATATAAAAATCTTTATTCAAGTAAGGTTTTGCAGCACTTTTGAATCGTCTAATAATTCGTTAATTCCAATTTACGACTGATTAAATACTGCCTTCGTTCTAGCCTATACGTTAGAAACATCCTTTTACAAAAGGCATATTATGTTGAAGATTATTTAAGCGATAAAAATGTTTGGATTTGATTTCAGTTGCTTACAGAAGCAATATATTATACATTGTAACGTAACAAACTATCTTTTAAAGAGTAACCGTTGCGTTTTTTGCCGGTTTCTTCTCAGACGATTCAACTTTCAAACCGGTGGTAGACTTATTACCAAGAGAATGACTGCTAACGATTCAGAAGTGCTTTATAATCCTACTTGAATAAAGAATATTTTGATTTTGATTTCCTACGAGATAGATAGATATAATAAAAGCCGCGACTCAGCTTACCGTAGTAGAATGTTCTCGAAGTGTCGTCAACAGAGGCCGTTGGTGGATTATCGCGAAGAGTTCAGTAGAGAATAACATATATCCACGACCACTCTGCCAAGAAAAAAGAACGAATAAGAAAAAAGTATGTATAGAGTATACCTCTACATCTCGCTCAAATACTACAAGTTATAGTAGGACATGAAAATGCAGCTTTATATTTACATAATTCTTCAGTCTATGTATATGACGTGGTCATTTTGGCAGAAGGTCTGGAAGATCACAATGCAATGCTCGATGACCTCAGCAGAGCTTCTCGACAGGTGGGCTTAGAAATGAACATAAAAGTAAGTAAGTAAGTAGCAGCCCATTAACATCCCACTGCTGGGCACAGGCCTCCTCCCTCATATGAGGGAGGGTTTTTAGAGCATAGACCCACCACGCTGCTCCACTGCGGATTGGCAGGCATAGTACACAAGTGCACTCTCTATTCCTTCACTCTCATAGTCCGATGTGACGGGAATCCGACACGACCGGAGAGAGATCAGGCGCAGGACCGACGGCTTAACGTGCTCTCCGAGGCACGGGGGTGGATCACACCGCCAACTTCCCAACTTCGGGCAAATATTGAGAAAATCTTAATAGAAAACTCAATATTGATTTTTGAATTGGCCCGACCCGGGACTCGAACCCAGGACCTCATGTCTGTAGTCGACCATGCTAACCACTAGACCAATGAGGCAGTTAAAGAAATGAACATATAAGACGCAAATTATTTCCAGGCGAAAGTTATTTCAGAACTCAACACTCTAAAGTGTTGACGAATACAAATACCTGGGACACATAGTTCAGCTAGGTAGGTCTAATTTCGAGAAAGAGGTCAACCACCGCATTCAACTTGGTTGGGCAGCTTTCGGGAAACTCCGGAAGACGTTTTCGTCCAAGATCCCTCAGTTCCTGAAGACTAAAGTCTTTGAACAGTGCGTGTTGACAGTTGCTTACCTACGAATCGGAAAGATGGTCGCTGATTAGGGCCCTCGTTCGAAAGCTCAGAGTCACTCAGCGTGCGATGGGGAGGGCTATGCTCGGAGTTTCTATACGCTATCAAATCAGAAATGAGGAGATCCATAGCAGAACCAAAGTCACCGACATAGCCCTACGAATTGCAAACCTGAAGTGGCAATGGGCGGGGCACATAGTAGTAATAGCACATAGATGAACGTTGGGGCCCGAAGGTGCTGGAATGACGACCCCGCACCGGACGACGCAGTTTAGGAAGACCTCCCCACAAGGTGGACCGACAATATAAGGAGGGTCGCCGGTAGCCGCTGGAGCCAGGCGGCACAAGATCGGGGTTTGTGGGCATCATTTCGTGTGAGACCTATGTCCAGCTGTGAACGTCCATCGGTTAAGGCGACGACGACGACGAGGCGACGTGTATATGAACTTCTCCTTAAGGGTCCAAGTGGAATTAAAAATGATCTAAATTGACTGGATAATGGTTTAATAACGGGATCCCCATTTTTCCTTAATATCAGGAACTATACAGGCAACACCACCGGGAACAGATAGTTCACTCAATGTCCTCTTATCTTAGAAACTTTTAAGAATTTAGTATTTAATTTGGTCTTAGCGAATTTCGAAGAGTGAATTTTAGTCATGTATTTCTACGCTTAATGTTTTTATTGAAACTGCTTTAATCTCCTCAAATTTTTCAGTGCAATCAAGGCCAAAATGTCGGCAGCCATGACTCGCATCAGTTGACTATGTAGTATTTATATTCTCACTCATTGGTAATTTTTGAAGTGAAACTTCTTTAGACGCAAGAGGGTGAAATGTTTACGGATGAAACGCGTTTTTATGCTAATTCGTTTGATGATTAGGTAGTTTTAATATTTACAAATAACATGTGGCATTTTCATTTGCGACTGGCTGGCATTTAAATATAAAGTGAAGATATTTCATAAATTCTCTTTCATTATTATTTTTTTTTTTAATTCGTCATTTGAGTTTTCAATCAATTATTAATATTAATTTTCGACACTTTTAATATTTTAATGACATTAAATTTCTAACATCTTCCTTTTTCCCTCCCTCTATGTCTCGGAAATCTAAAGTTTTAGATTTTTACAAGTATAAACAAGATTTAAAAATTAGTTTGCCGAAGGAGTTTCCCTTCTGACATGCGTACGCACACTCTTTTAATTTTTAAACATTCTATTGCGTTATAGTTTCATAAAACCACAGAACTTTTTTCCTTACATGTTTTAAAATTATTTTTTGTATTTTATAAACTTCCATGATCAGGTATCCTGAGACGTATTCCAAAGGAATTTCTTTTCAATACAATTATATAAATGAACTACTAATTATATAATGTAACTGATATATATGTCATTGAATAAGAGAGCAAATGAAAGCAAAATGCATACGGGCGTAGGATTCTCCGCCGACATCGTCATTAATGGTATCCATAACTTCCATACTGTGGGTGATCGTGGGTAATGTTGTTGCAATCAAACACTTTATTAATTAACTCAGATTATAATTCAAAATTCAAAATACAAAAATTGTTTATTTCATTACACAAACTGTATACAAAGACAGTATTGAGATCTCTTAGTAAGCACGATAGTACCTGTGTCAAGAGGTCTCGCTCTTCCATAACTAGAATAACAAAATAAACAAAATGCTATATATAAAAGGAAAACTATTAAAGCAAAAAACTAAAACTAAAGTGTACATATGTGTGTGTCTGTGCGTGTGTGTGTGTGTACGATTCCACGAGAGAATGAGCTGATGTTGTGCATGGATTTAATAGTGTTAACTTGTTATTTGCATTAGATAAGTGGCAGCAAAAGAGATTCCGTGTCTTGGTAGCTCAGCGATTGAAGCCAAGCAATTAGGGTTTTTTTTACAATCGTAAGATTTCAAACTATATATTTTTAAATTTTTATTAATTTTATTATATAGAAGCGATGCTTATTTGATGTATTGACGGCTTACAAAAACCGTGCGAGTTATTGTTATAATGTTCAATCACTTAATGTTCCCGATATTGCACTACACAAACTCCTTAACAATAATAGCTAGGAACGCAACAGTTTCAACAGTCGACCGCTCCGACGGACCGCCACTCGAGAACTGCCGAGAGACTGCCACTTATTGACTCTGCCCCACGCCGATAGGCAGATGACGCCAGCGTTCCACAGACTATTGCACACGGACCAGCGATCCTTAGACTATTGCACTCCAACATATAGGTATTTCAAATATTGATTCATATTATTGTTCAAATAACTATTCACATTTTTCATCAATTTAATATATATGGTAGCTTTGATGAAATAAAACAAAGAAAACTTAAAGCAATATAAATAAATAGTTTTAATAAATGGAACTTTTTCCAGTTAATACAAGTGATATATACAGAATCAGACAGATAACTCCAAAATATATTGCGCCATTACACAACAATGCTAGTCTGTACAGCAACATTAATTTTTAAAAGGATACTGGGATCAATTCCAGGGATTCTCTAAACTAAAATTCGCAATTTTAAACTTAGTTATTCTTAACCCCAAAAATTTGAAGTGAAATCTGGTATGACAGCGCTATAAAATTCATTTTACAGGTATGAAACGAGACTGAACCATCATGCTTGGCTATGTAACATTGGTTCGAGTGAAATCTGCTCTCGTCGAGAAATTATTTTTAATAGAGTAGAGGGTTATAGCCAACGGGTCATTTCATTTATTATGTCACTATCATGTAAGCGGGTTAGTTAATCCCTTTTAGCGGGTTGAATTTATAAAAAAAAATTCTTATCTTAATAAATTAAGATGACGCCAAAATTCGGCTATTTTCCTATCTAAAAAATACAGAATGCGTTTGATGGATATCTCCTAAACATATTATTTGTAGTTGTAGAGGCAAAAATTAGAAGTTGTCCTGTTTAATTAAACAATTTTTTACATATAAATAGGGTTACTGCTGCTGATACCCCCGGTGTTATCCGATATATTCCGGATCCCGTGCAAATATGGGGTTCACCATATTCAGTAATATAGATGGCAACGTGCAAAAGGAATCCTTCCTTTAAAAGTTAAAGTTAAGTAGCAGCCCATTAACGTCCCACTACTGGGCACAGGCCTCCTCACTCCGATGAGCAAGGGTTTTTAGAGCATAGACCCACCACGCTGCTCCACTGCGGATTGGCAGGCATAGTACACAAGTGCACTCTCTATTCCTTCACTCTCATAGTCCGATGTGACGGGAATCCGACACGACCGGAGAGAGATCAGGCGCAGGACCGACGGCTTAACGTGCTCTCCGAGGCACGGGGGTGGATCACACCGCCAACTTCCCAACTTCGGGCAAATATTGAGAAAATCTTAATAGAAAACTCAATATTGATTTTTGAATTGGCCCGACCCGGGACTCGAACCCAGGACCTCATGTCTGTAGTCGAACAAGCTAACCACTAGACCAATGAGGCAGTCATCCTTCCTTTGTTTCTAGTCAATTACCAATAATTTCTAATGAAACCGGTTTCAAGCATATTGAAATGGATGATTTAGTATTCCGTCACGGATATAGGAAGAAACTTTTCTCTTTGTTCCAATGGAAAACATAGGTGACGTTTCATTTTAATGAACAAATTTTATAACTTTAAATTTTTCTAAGCTAAAATATCGGAAAGTATGAGTTTTGCTGACAGCCACTGACATAAACATGTAATAGATTGCACTGTACTTTAAGATGGGGCAGCTAATATAGATATTTTTAGATAAGTACACAATTCTTTAGGATGACTTCTTAAACAACAAACCATTTGAATAGTATCAATTGTGCTTCTACTAACACTAAATATACAGAAATAAAAGCTTTTGTAAATAAATGTAGTAAATCAAAGTGTCTTCCAACAAGCGCGCTAACTATTGCCACAAAGCCTGTGTCCACATTCAGCTTTGTGTTTCCAGTTCACAGTCCTGCCTGAAGCCTTGTTTGTTTTTACATGATGACGTTTGCAGCTTGTTAAATTAATGTTGTTTGCTTTCTTCATGCTTTTTCTTACATACCAATGGTAAGGTTTGTTTCCTCTTTTTATTGCTAACACGTCAGTGCTTGATAGCAATCTCACTAGATGGTAACCTTACCATCAATATAATCATAGTGCAGTCAAAGGTAAAATTATATTCTTAGAAGTACGAATTTGCTAGTAGGGTTCTAACAAGCCATAAGCCAAGCAAGACGTAGCCTCTTCTTAGGTCCAGACTCAGACATACTACAAAATAAAGATTTTTAAATTAGTCTGAACCCTGAAAATCGAACCCTAAGTCTCTGTAAGAGATAAATAGATACCATCACAATCTCCAGACATAGTTTGTTATAAACACTCAAAGAAGATGCCACGTTATTATGAAGCGTTTTTAAATTACCTATTTGTATAGTTAGAGTGGTATAGTACTTTTACTAGTTTGTTCTGTGCTGTATGTATCATTTGCCTTATCCTGATGATGAGCTGATATTCGTAAACTATTACATTCTTAGTCACTGACAATTGTGCAAGTTTTAAAATGAATTGGACGTTTTGAAATTGGCGAAGATAACTTTAATTGATTCCGTTAGATAGGTCGATAGGTCAAACTGTACAACAAGTCGTAACTGAAATTCGGGAATAATTAATTTCAGTTATTAATTTCAACATTATTAACACTACCATTACAGATTTCGCAAAAGGTACACTGTTCACTTGCGTATTTTTTTCACCAATTGTCCATATTATTAAATGTATAAATATATTTTTTTTATTGAAAAATACAACTAAAGAACTGCTGTCCTTAAAAAACAATGTAATATATTCGCTATGACTTTAACAATAAAGAAACGGGCATCCATGCATGTGTGTGTCAAATACATGGAAGCGTATTTAATAGGTTTTATTATTGATTTAATGTATCTCTTTAACTTTTGATATACGTGTCGGTGTACAGTAGTCTGTGGAACGCTGACGCCATCTGTCTATCGGTGTGGGGCAGAGTCAATAGTGACAATCCGGCGCGCGTCTTTCCGTAGTTCTCGAGCGGCGGTCGCCAAAGCGGCTGACTGTTGCAACTGTCGCGTTCCTAGCTATTAAGTGATTGAATATTATAATCTGAGTTAAGTAATAAAGTGTATGATTGCATTACCCACCAACGCCGCCCACAGTATGGAAGTGATCCACACTAACGATGATGTCGGTGGAGAACCCTATGCCCATGTTGTATGCATCTCCTCCTTTTCCCTTATTCTCCAACATATATAATATAACTATCACGATTTCTCTGGAAACCAAATCCATGCAATTCACATAATCAAGTTTTCTAAATTATAAATAACTAGCTGAGCCCGCGACTTCGTCTGCGTGGAATGATTTTGGGTAGCATTTTCATTAATTGCATTAAGTGCTCTCCGAGGCACGGGGGTGGATCACGCCGCCAACTTCCCAACTTCGGGCAAATATTGAGAAAATTTTAATAGAAAACTCAATATTGATTTTTGAATTGGCCCGACCCGGGACTCGAACCCAGGACCTCATGTCTGTAGTCGAACATGCTAACCACTAGGCCAATGAGGCAGTTTAAATGAATACTTGGTGTCAATTCCATGGCATTTCTTAACTCGAGCTCACTAATTTAAGACTTAGTTACTTTTAAATCCGCGTTGTGCAATTCATTTTAAAGCCATTAAACGAGACGGAGCCATCACGCTTGGCTATGTGACATTGGTTCGAGTAAAATTGGTTCTCGTCCACTAGAGCGAGAGAGTGATACGTATTATACAGATATGTGTATTAAAAACTGTCTGAAGTTGAGCTGCATTACCTATGCATTGCTATGTTACCTTAACAAAATGTCTTTTACTTCCAGTGGATAAAGACTTTTGTTTTACTATCAGATTCAAATAGAGGGTCCTTGTTACGGTCTTGTAAATTGCCCGGTTGTAAGGGGACAGTATCAAATTGTTTCCGCATGACACGATGACGGCTCCCAGCGGTTCGTTGACAACGGTCGAGCACCGACACCATAATCTGTTTAGCTTGGCCCGTTACCTCTTAGAAACAAATTGCGTAACGAAATGGCCCCGAATATGCCACAGTATTCATAGATAAATAATCCTTTTATAGTTACACCTATATTTATCACTGGTATTTTAGTACTTTGTCATTCAAAGTAGTAAATACTGAATGCCTTACTGCTACCTTCTTGATAGAGGCAGACGACCTTGCTTCAAATTCAAAATTTCTTTATTTTTCAAGTAAGCTTTTACAGCACTTTTGAATCGTCAAATACAGTGTTAAAGTGAAACTTATTTAGGCGTATAAGGGTAAAACTTTTGCGGTTTTATTCTTATTCGTTTGAAGGTTATTTCATTTCATATATAGTTATAACATCTATATAGTCATTTATTAATTTAATTGGAACACGTGGAGTTTTTATTTACAATTCGTCATTTCAGATTTCAATAAAATCTTTGTATTAATTTTCGACCCTTCTAATATTTTAATGACAATTAAATTTATTAAATTTCTAACATATCTTTATTTTTTGTCCCTCTAAGTCTCGGAAATCTAAAGTTTTAGATTTGAATAAATATAAACAAGACTAAAACATTAGTTTACCAAAGAAGTTTCGCTTCTGACATGTGTACCTACTTTGTACGCACGCACTTTTTTCCATTTATTATTATCCTTCAATGTACGACTCATGATGTTATTAAAGAACGAGTTATAAACTAAATTTACAATGTTTCTTTCACGCCCTGTTCTGAGAAAAGCTAATAACAAACTCAGCCGGGTATCTCTTTTTTCATCATCATTATGATATATATTTTCAATTTATTCTATTTGGATTAGAGCAATTCATTCACTCTCACGCTTTGTTATGTTCTAAATTCTTTCAAATTATAGATCGATTTTTTAAATTACAATTCGTTTAATAATATATTTAAATTTGTTAATGACATCTTGCAGAAATCGTGGATCCAATTGCCCGTAGGGTAAATTTAGGATATGCTTTATGTTATAATTGTTCTGGTCTGCTATTGTACGAAGCTTCGGCCGTGGCTAGTTATCACCCAACAAGCAATGTGTAAAAATCTGTAGGAGTTATATTGCCTCATGTTAAATTAATTACCTTCGAAGACTGTGTCGTCATTTACTATGAGGTGAGATCACAGACAACCATGGACTTATCAACAATAAAAACATAGAGCTCGGTAAGTTTCAAGGACCGTAATTGTTACGTTGTTATTATTTCAACAAACTAAGAAAAATATACAATAGTAAACTGGTCGGAAATTGTATTTTTTAGTAAAAGATAAATGTTTTATTATATATGAGATGCCCTTCGTGAAGGACCATACTGTCACATAATATTCTAGATAATTTATGTTAATATCTTGTCTGTTTTTTTTTCGTATTATTTTATCAGCGTTTATATTAGTAGAATAATTGAATTAGACGTTAATATTTGAAGCACCTTTTTAAAAAAAAAATAATTTTGCTAGTATAACAATACGGCATTATCTCACAGAAGAGTAAAACAGAATAATAAAATGCATTGTGTGGTTTTATAAAATCATGTTGGCAGTGAAACAGCTGATACGCGCCATGTCTGTATGCGATACATGGACGCAATAATTTAAGGGGGTGTAGAAAATGGACCACTTGTCTTACTTTAAATAGTTTACCCACTTTCAAATCTAGGAAGATTGGTAGAGTTCTCTGAATTTTCAATTTTTTTTCCGCTCAAATAGTTCAGGAGTGTGGCAGTCGGTGAGGGAGGAAACCTCGCAATATTCACTAAAACCTAGAAGCCCAATTTGCGTATCTGGTGAACCGGGTATGTCTGACTGAGGATTCAAGGAGGCAGAAGTGCCGTTTTGTATTTTGGCAGTGATAGGGTGCATCCACTGCATTCTCCCCCTATCTCGTGGGCCTCCTTTAGAGAAACTACGGTCAAGCAAAAGAAGGCCTGTCCTTTTCATCATTTCTCACTAAAGAGCAAGAGCATCGAGCTTACAATGCTTTCCAGTGTTCCGCCAGGAGTTTCCGCCTATCAGTGCCACCAAGAGTGACTTTGAGTCCCAAGGTTTCATAATCTGTCACAGTGTGAAGCGCTGTTCGATAGCTGCTTTCTAAATAAGCACCAGTCTTTAAAAAAGCTATATGTGCTCCCTGGAGAGCCCTTGGTCCATATGTGGACAGATTGCCTTAAAAGTGCCAAGCTCGCTGCTGGTTAACTTTAGGAATACCTAATATAAATAATACTCTAAAATATATGTGGCTTTCTTCAGTCGTACATACGTACAGTAAAATTACGGCAAAGCGCTAAAGAAGCTCTTATGTTTATTATTTATTCAACATTTGTAAGTGGCTAGTTGGTAGGACACGCAAACAATTCAGATAAACCTTACAATTTTCTCAAATAAATTGTGTTTCTTTATCGAATTAATAATTAAATGTCCAAGAAAAATATGATTATAACTCCCTCTTTTTACCGTTAAGAAATTTCCTAAATAAGTCTTATACAACGTGTGTATCTTATTTGTGTTATATTAATTTATTTTAATTTATAATATCACTTGATAAATTAATATAAAATAAATTAATCAATGTATATTGAAAGTTAAACGTAAATATCTTAATTATTTAAAAGTTCATTCATCATTACTGTTCCGGTGAAAGCAATTATGATGAGGAAGCCAGGTCAATTCCAGGAGCTTCTAACCTACCAATTCTGATTGCAATAATTTGGTGGGTTTTAACTCCAAAAACTCTTTTCTGTGAATATGTGCTGCAGTATGACGTCAAGAGGCCGTTTATTATTTGATATAAAATTAAAGAATAAACTATATAAACTTAAAGAGGTTTTCTTTTATAAGACATGGTAATGTTTGACTGTCGTGATGATAGAGTCTAAGATGATAATTTTTTTTAACGCTGGGAAATCCTTGTGGATACCTGGAATACTTGGGAGGATGTTCCAGGGCATGCCGGACTCATACCGACTAAAACCCAGCGGTGCTCCTACATCACTTGGAGACGGGGTCACAAGAACGCGACTGATAGACGTTCGCAACCCCGCCAGCGATGTGCCTGCTTAGGCCCAACTCGGTCGATGACCAAAGGTAATGCGCTAACCTGCGCTTACCTAAATAGCATTATACCGTATCTGTAAATAGCTGTAAAACATGTAGTTAATGGTACTTAAAAATTAATACTCAACAACCTCAATAAATACCAAGTTATAAGCGGTTTTACCTTTTAATTTTGCACACTCTACATAGATAAGTTACTATACCGGGCAGTAATAATGTTTTAAGATGTAGAAGTACCACGGGGCAGTTAATATAGTTTCATGCAGTATTTGTACGATGCCAACAATTTCGTATATCATAAAATTTATACGTTTTGTTAGTATTAAAGAGATAATCATTTATGTAGAAATGGATTTAAAAATACAGTACGAATTCTGAAGCTTAAAACGTACCCTTGTTATGCAAATTTCTCGCTTTATATACGCCTGTATAAGGAAGGAATGGAGTACTAAGTAGCCTTTGCCGGAACGATCTTATTAACATTAAGACGTGCTCTCTTTGCAATGTACGAAAGTGCTTCTACTATTTATGTTGCATGCATAAATAAGGTTTAAATTTTACATTATCACTGCAGTTCATTTTATATTCTTACTTAAACTAAGAGTGCAAAGAGTGAATTTATATTGTTAATCGGTGGAAATACTTAAATTTTATTTGATAACCACAAAATATGTCTTTGAAAACTAGTGGAGATAAAGACATTAAACTTAATATATTTTTAACATAAATAATTTAATTACCGCGGAGGTAATCAGGGATTAAAATATTTATTAATAAAAATATTACATAAAAGCACTTTAAAGAAAAAGTTAAATATTAACTCATTACTCACACACAACTCACAAAATTTTGCGCATAAGGAGGTAAACGTGTTGTATAAATATCCTCAGTAATTGAAATTCAAGATAAACGCTTTAAAAAAAATTAGACGTAACATATTATTACTAAATAAAAGCTTCAAACATAAGAGCATTTACCAAATTTTACATCATAAAAGTCTATAATAGGATATACTTGCCACGATCCTTGCATATCTCCTTCGCTTCTTTCATTTTCATTAAACCTTCCATACAGGTTCGTCGGTTTAAAGTACTCTTGACTTAGCCCTTATTTAAAATATCCTGGATTTGATCCAGCAACGTTCCCCTTCCAACTTTCGCATTCACTCTTGACTCATAAATCCTTTTTGTCAGTCTCCTTTCATTCATTCTCTCTACATGCCCAAACAATCTAAGTACACCTTTCTCAATTTTAGTCCCTACATCTTTTAAACCACAACGTTCCCTTATCACACTATTTCTTACTCTATCACTCAGTTTTAATCCACTCATATTTCTCAACGTTCTCATCTCTACCGTATTTAATTTACCTTTGTGATTCTTCTACCATACCCAACTTTCACTACCATACATAAATGTTGGCACCGACACTCCTGCATGCACAGCCAGTCTGGCCCTTTGATACACCATCTGGCTATTCATAAAGGCGCGCAGGGCACCATTTACCATATTCCCTGCATTCACTCTCCTTTCAATATCACTTTCACTTGTTCCATCTTTTGTACATTTAGATCCCAAGTATACAAATTCTTTCACCTCTTCCACTTGTTCCCCATCTATCAAAATATTGCCATTCATCATAGATTCATCTCTTTCAAAAAGCATAACTTTCGTTTTGTTTACATTCACTTTAATTTTCCCTTTCAAAGCTTTATTCATAATATTTACCATCTCCTGTTAGATTAAAACAATATAAATAAAGGATGTTATTCCTACAAGTAACGTGTTCCCTCTAAATTGTATCACATATGATTAGTGGATCAACGTATGCGGCAACTTTTCCAAGATTTTCAATCCATTCATACTAATTGATAGAGTTCTCCTTACTTTACGCACTTGTTTCATGTAATTAATTGAAAGAATTTTATTTATATAACAAAAACAAACTATAGGATGTTTAACAGCAAAATACTTTTCAGCCAATATATATGTAGGATAACATAGATAATTCTGTTTCTTTTTTAAGTTTATGTTAGCTAGTAAATTCTGTATTTAGTCTACATTCTTTTTTCTACTGGCTGAATAAATTTTACATTTAGCAATTTTTACTATATTAGAGATGTACTATTTTATAATGACATATTTAAAAGTACAAATGCATATAGCAAACAAATATATATGACCTTATAAATTCAAAACTGAAAAGTTTCTGACAAAACTGAAAATCTCAAAATTTGTTTTACGACAATGTTTTGCGTGGATAAGGTAAGTAGCATAGTTTATTAAGGACCGAATAATGGACACAGCCCTTCTCACTCATAGGACAGAGAGTTTCTAGAGCATAGATCCACAACGCAACTCTATTGCGGGTTGGAAGGCTATACATATCCTAGAATTGCTCCTCAGATATGCAGTTTGCTACAATATTTCCATTCACCAAAGATTACAATGATGGCATTTAAAAAAATCAATTAAACTCGTAAATTTCCTTTTTAAGCACCTGCCACTATTCTAAACGAGAATTCGTTTCATGAAAAAAAGCGCCTGCCCACTAATCTATTATGACTTTTTGATTTACGAAATAAAAATATACCGTCACAAATGTCATTTTTACATAGCAAAATGTTAAGATATAATACATCTCATTAAAATATTCTCTGTGAATATGTCTTTGAACGGCTTTGGCTACTGCAGCTTGCTTCATGAAGTAAAAACTTTCGTGTATCTTTTTTCTGTATAGGCTTTATGAAAAGATTTTATAAAAGCTAAGGAATATCGTTGGTTTATGTACATTTAAATATTCTGTAGAATAAAATGTATTCAAATATTTTTTTCTTACTTTTATATACTAATTACATGTTTGTTTTAGGTGGTCTTCAAACTGTTTCAAGTAGAAGTACTTTTAACTTGGTAATATCATACAAATTAATGAGTACAATTCTTACTATACTTGCTTTTCACAATAGTGTGGTGCATCAAAAAATCTAAGAAGGCACGTTAAGCAGAAATAATATTTTGATTTTTAATTACATTTAAAAAAATCATCTAGACAGCTTTTGTACAACGAATGTCACTCTAAATATAAAAATGAGATATTTTGACGAACTCTCTTTTATTGTTTTTAACTGAGTTCAAAAAAAGGAGGAGGTTATCAATTCGTCTGTATTTTTTTTTATGTTTGTTACCTCATATCTCCCGACTGGGTGGACCGATCTTGATGACTTTCTTTTTAAATGAAAGGTGGTGCCCGTCATGGGGTCCCATTTTATTTAAAACCAGTTCTGATGATGGCATCCACGAGAAAACCGGATAAGTCTTAAATTTGCGTAAGCATGTGCGCGACAAATGGACGAATAAGTCAACATCACGCTAACCGATTCTTTTTTATTAGAAAGGATATACTTCAAGGGTTGTTTTGTGATAGTTTGGTTAGGTTCTGATGATGGAATCCATGACAAAGGGACGGAACTCTTCAATTCTTAGGAGCAAATCAACGATACTCGGCAGAATCTTCTATAAGCCATCCAGATATTTGAGTCGCCTACCGTAACTTCGGTATGATCAAGGGCTAGTCGTAGTTAAATTTGAAGATCAATGGAACTCCTCAACGGCTTACAGTAAGAGTGTGATTTTTGGCAGAATATATAACTGTCTGTAATGAAATGCCAATGACCTTACGTTTGTTGCTGCATTGCAATATTTGAAAGGTGAATTATGTGTGAAGGGGTGGTATAAAGGTTTCGAGTTCGATCCCGGGTGTGGCGATATTAATTTAAATTTAACTTTCTAAAGTTGTTTCATTTAAACGGTGTTATCTCATATGAGAAACGCATTTTAGGTGGACATACATTGAGACAAATTTGTTAGTTTACTTTAGATTCACTAAAAATAAATAGAAATTTTAACAAAAAAAGAACCGCCTTCATAACAAACTTACAAATATATGAATATAACAATACGAAGAACACTATAAAAGAATACGTAATTATTTTTTACTTTTTAGAGCATATTAATGTTTTGAAGGCGGTTCTTTTTTTGTTAAAATTTCAATTTATTTATGCAATAGGTTAATGTTTTTTTTAAATATATAATAAATATGATTGTGTATACGGTTAAATTAGTGAAACCAAAAATATTATTTAAAAAAAGACATTGTACTTAACTAAACCACACGATAGAAGTAAATAAAAGTGCGTGCATACAAAGTACATATGTCAGAAGTGAAACTTCTTTGGCAAACTAATTTTTAAGTTTTGTTTATATTTATACAAATGTAAAACTTTAGATTTCCGAGACTTAGAGGGAGGGAAAAAGGAAGATATGTTAGGAATTTAATGAATGTAATTGTCATTAAAATATTGAAAGTGTCGAAAACTAATACAAATGGTTTATTGAAATATGAAATGACGAATTGTTAATAAAATTCCACGTGTTTTGTTGTAATATTATATATTTGTAAAATATTTTATGTTTTATGTACAACAGTATATTAAATTATTAAATGATGAGTGTCAAATAAAATGACACATGTAAGTCGTAAATATTAAAACTGCCTAACCTCCAAAAAAATTAGCATAGAAAACGCTGCACAATGTCGTGACGCTAATCACGCGTTTCATCCGTAAAAATACCCTGTTGCGCCTAAAGATGTTTAAATTGAAAAATTTCATCAAGACGATGTTAATACGATAAATAACTGTATTTTTCGTTTTTTTTTTTACTAATAATTACCATTGTAAGTATTGTTAAATATAGCAGTGGAGCGTTGAATAAATCTTTTGCCTCGTAAGTTCATGAGGGTTGATTTTATCAAAACTAGCTTTACATAGAAATATACGGCCGAAGCACTTTCAGATCCAATATGGAAACGGTTAAATCCGTTATAAGAGTTTTTATTTTTATCAAAAGCGCTGTAAATTTGAACAAAAAGAAATTCGTATGCAGCGCACTTGATGCTTCTTCCGAATATTCTATTTATCTTTATTGTTTCCTAACTGTATGGCGAGCGATAGCAGCGTAGTAAAATTTACAAGGAACTCATGTGCGGTTAGTACGTTGTCTGCATAAGAATATTTGATATTTGTCTATTAACACTCTCCTTTTTAACTGACTTCAAAAAAAGGAGGAAGTTATAATTTCGTCTGCATCTTTTTTTATGTTTGTTACTTCATAACTTTCGACTTGTTGAACCGATTCTTTTTTTATATGAAATAAAATAAATATATGAAATAAAAAAGAGGTAAATTAGCTCTTACCAGGTTATAGCGCTTTCATCATCACTTAACACCAGATTTAAAAAAAATGTTAAAAGTACACAAGTCAAAAGTTAATCCTTTTTCCTCCCTCTAAGTCTCGGAAATGTTGATGTTAGGAATTTTATTGACATTAAAATATTTGAAGCGTCGAAAATTAATACAAATAATTTATTGGAATCTCAAATGGCGAATTGTAAATATAAATGCCACGTGTTATTTGTTAGACATTAGAAATTAATAATTTAATTTTGTTTTTGAATTTAAAATTTAGAAAAGAGAATTTATGGTATATTAAATTATTAAATGACGAGTGGCAAATTAAAATGCCACATGTTGTTAGTAAATATTAAAACCACCTTATTTTTTTTTGTCACTGGGAAATGCAATTTACGCACTAACCCTGACCGATGACCAGTCAGGAGTGTGGGACTCGGCGATGGAAGGTCTCGCAATACCCACTAAAACCCAGCGGAACCCTCTTCATCCATTAGTGAGGCACCAGGTGATCAGCTTTCGCATTCTGCCCTGGTGTCCCGGATGAGTCCGACGGAGGATTCACGGAGGCGGGAGGAGATGCGCAAACATGCGCCGTCTTGTATTCCGCCTCCTTCGGCGGTGAGAGGATGCATCCACTGCATTCTCCCTCTCTTTCTCGTGGGCTTCCTTCAGCGAGACTACCGTCTCGCAAAAGAAGGCCACTGCCGCCCACCATCTCTCGCTGGAGAGCATCGCGCCTACAAGGCTTCCCAACGAGAGGTCGCCGATCAACGCCACCAGGAGCTGACGCTGAGGTCCCCAGGCCGCACAATCTGCCACAGTGTGATGCGCTGAATCTCGTCGACATCAGGCCGCAGGCTATCTGCCCTTGCAGCCGCTCTGTGCCGATACACCACCGCTAAAGCTTCCGCCAAAACTACCTAACCTTCACACGAATTAGCATAAAAAACGCTGCACATTTTCGTTACGCTAATCATGTGTTTCATCCTCATAAATGTTAGCCTCATGCTCCTAAACAAGTTTGACTTCAAAAATATTTATTTAGTAATACACGTATAATAACATTGCTTCATGATCTGTGACTGAGTTTCGTCTCCAAACTGCAGGTACTTTGTATGAATACGTTAGTAACTAGAAAGCTATCAAAGTTTATAACAACGTCTGTAATACCACATACAACACAGCATAAGTTCACTTTAAATTGTACGTGAACTTACAATACAAGCACCAAAGTAACCGATCAAACCTATACATCGAAACTTATAATGAAATGCACTATTGTGAGTATTTTCTGTATATCCATTAACAAAATATATGTACGGCATGCGTCGTACTTTTTGCGACGGTAAATTTATTAGTAAATACTGCCTCAGTTGATATTTTACTGACCAAAAACACCTAAGAAAGAAGACGGTATTAATTAAGTATGCATACATTTCAAAAACTATTATTTGTTTACATAGAAAGTAACGATAATTAAAAAAATCAAAACGTATCACTTTAAATGAGTGCATTATTATGGAACTAGCTCGAATCATCTGATGTTGAATTTAAAGCATTGCAATTAGTTCTCCATTTTGGCATATAAATTGGTACCTATTTTCTTCCCTGTTGTCCAAATTATACAAGTGAACAATTGTCATGTGTTCTTGAAGTGACAAATTTTTATGGGAGGGTTTATCCCTTCGTTTCGTAACGTGTTAGGGTGCCAGTCTATCTGACTTCCCTTTTTCTCACGCAAATCTGCTATTTGCTTGAGAGAAAGGGTAGACAGGCTTCTCCTCTCTTACTCTAACCCAGGGTTAACAGCGCTAACCGCACTAGACGTATGTCAGACAGACTAACACTAATACATTTTATAATCAATAAAAAAATCTTATTAATAAATAACCGTTTCTTACATTCTCATATTAGTATAAATAAAATTTAAATAATAACTATAACTTTTCTCAAATGAAACAATTTCAATATTAACTAGTTATCATTTCTGTGGGGTGTCTCTCTGTTTTTAAATAACGCATGAAATAAATCTTTCACAAGAGACCGGTAAAAATAAATACCCGCAAACTATATTCGTCGTAAATTTTACGATAGTATGTCCAATCGAAAGATAAACACTTTACGGATTGTGTCTCTATTTTTACATGTTAGAATGCAATCAAGAAAATTTAGACAGTTATACTTTGAATAGAAATAAAACCTCTATTCCAGTTATTCTTGGCTATATGATACAGAGCTACAGTTTTGGTTCAACTTTGAAATGCTCTAACTGGCGTGCTCAATTTGGCTGGAACTGAATGTCTTTTTTTTTAATTCCACTTATTATTTCAACTCACACAGTTTTGATAGCCTCATTGGGCGCACTGGTTACTCTTTTTTCTGGCAAATTTAAGATATTGCATTTTCAAAGTTGTTTTAGTACCTCTTTCTTCATTCTTTTCCATTTTACCTCCATGAGCGCATTAAACCCTGCCCACCTAGAACAAAACCGTTACGGACATGCGTTTTTCTCAGATCTCTTGAAGTGCCTTCTTTTAATACAATCTTTTACCATACAAGCTATACATCTATGGAATGCACTCCCTGAAGACCTCAGGGAAAATAGGTTTAGTAAGACTTCTTTCAAACCCATTTTAAAGCATCACTACGTTGAATTGTTACCAATTTCTGTCTCCATAAATATAGTGATACTATATAATATGTTATATATATATATATATATATATGTATGTTTTGAATATATAAAGTAAATATATGGTCAATTTCTTATTTGTATTTAGTTTTTATTTTTTCTTTTTGATATCCAACAAAATTTGGTACCTGCGCAACATCTCAATTAAGTTCTCTCCCCTATGAGTTTCTGGAAGAAATCTGTTTTTTAGAGATAAGATTAGTCTGGTCTGATGGGTGGCATCGGCCGTGGCTAGTTACCACCCTACCAGCAATGACTTACCGCCAAGCAAAGAGATTTGTGACTCGATACGGTGCAACGTAGAAACCATAAGAGGTGAATTGCTTTTTACCAGATTAGCGCGCTTCCATCTGAGACTGCATCATCACGAAACAACAGGTTTGATCAAATTCAAACGCTAGTCTGTCAGCAATAATAGAAACACTCTCGCTATGTGTACAGTGCAACATCTACGTAACAGGGTAAGGTGAAACAATTTTTTCTTAAGCGTCAAATAACAATTAGGGTCCGTTCATATAGACCGACTCGGACTGAAGAGCAAATTTTAATTGCGATTGAAATAGAGTGTTGGGTAGTTGAATTAAGGTTTATTTTTATATTTCACCTCTTCTCTCTTTCTCTCTCTCTTCATCCTATTGTGAATGCCTGAACAAAATAGGTGAAATATGATAGTAAACCTTATTTCAACTAACCAACACTCTATTTTAATTGCGGCTAAAATCTGCTCTTCTGTCCAAGCCGGTCTGTGTGAAAGGATACTTTTACCTACTGTCATATAATAAAATTGACGTGTGTATTACTATTGAAACATTAATAAAATAAATAAATTAAATTGCAATAATAGCCACGATATGATATGTATAAGTTATATTATAAAATGAAAACATCCTTATATAAGCAATAATACTTTTAATCTACATTTCAGAATGATTAAAAATGAATCATAAATAGTTTTTGATAAATGTTGCTTTAGCTTTTACAGAGAGTGCCATGGATTTTCAAATAATTCGTTACATCAACGAATTTGTTAATTTGATCAACGTTTAAGGTTGTCTATCATGTTTAAATATCGTTAATACAAATTCTTTTTTATTCATCAAGTTCATATACATTTTAAAACTTGCAGTGTATTGTTTTGGTGTTGGTACAGTTTGATATATCTCTGGTTATTTATACATTTTAGTTGCATTAAGTTTTATTTACTATGATCCCTTTAGTTATAATAAATATTTTTGAGTAATTTGGCAAAATACTTTAAAAGAGATCAATTTTAAATAAGTAGTATCCCGACAAGATTTGTCCCCAAGGAATATGTTATAGGTATATTGCTTTGAGTAACAATAATTATATTGCTCAAGACTCGACCCCAGGATTATGAATCGCTTCAATAGAAATATAGTAACACAACGATCTGTATTTAAAGTCAAGAAATTAAATTGAAAGATCCAACTGTAATTTGTGTACACATTTCATGTCAACCGACCGAATAATTTCAACGTCTGACTGCGCACGATTATTTTTCACTCGTTTCAATTGTTTTAGGCCTGATTTTTTTAATATGAAAGTAATCTAAGTTACTCCTTCTAACGCAACCTGTGCGCTAGTAAAAAAACCGTCAAAATCGGTCCAAGCTTTTCTGAAACTTCCGAAACAAACATAGAGTCACAAATTTTTTTTTTTTTATATAAGTACCATATATACATTTATATTAATTTTTTTGTGAAAAGCTGTTAATTGGAAATTAAAAAGGACACTCTAATTCTATTTATTTTCATAGCGATTATATAATAACTTCGGTATAGCCTTGACGCCGCTACAAATATGTTGTAAGAGTATTTCTCTTCCCAAAATATTCAGATGTAGATTTGCAGTGACTGATTTTACATCTCGTATTCCCTACCTGCTCGTATGAAATTGAATCTATTATTGCACGTATGAACGATGAGACATCACGTATAAAATATACTATACGTGATACATCAAGTATCCAAAGCTTTCGATCACGATTCCAATGCGATAAACCTGTCACAATAGCTGGTATTCTCACTGATTTATGCGAAACATCATACGGATAAAACACAATTGATTGATATTATTGCAGTTTGAAAGGCAAATAAAAGAAGTAAATAACAATTATTATATTTTAAAGTCCAACTACTGATATACAATAAAAAACTGAAGGGACTTAGAACATATTCGTTATACCAAATACTATAAATAATGATGTTTATAGAGGTGAAAAACTTCTTACTCATTATCAAACAACTGTGACTGTCTTAAGAATAACTTAAAATATCTAAACCTGTTCAGATATATTGTAAAGTAAATTACAGTATTAAATAATTACATAAAAAAAATTAAATAGTGTACAGATTAATAACACATATTTTTTTATTTATAAGTATACTTCTATTAAACTTGATTTATACACACATTTCTATTAAACATTAAACTCAATTTGTTAATACTTTCTTTAACACTTTACTAATACACTTAATATCAAAACTGTCGTACTCTACGAACAAGCTCCGCCAGCCTACCAACGCAACGTCATCATTCTTGCCGCTTAAATTAGTCATTACCAAAACTAACATCAAGACGCAAACATATTTTAACTTGTTATACATGCTATGAACGCACTTAATCAAATATTTCACCACAGTACATTTATTATTTAGTTATTGTAAAACAGCTTATTTGTAATTGTATCGACAATTATGATGAATAAATTATAATGGTCAATTTAAATACTTTCCAATCGTCTAACGAATGTGGCAAACGAACTATAAATCATAAAGGTATTTCATTAAATTCGTTTTAAATAAACATCGAATCACATCAATAGAAGTAAATATCACTGTCTATCTATTCTTAATTAAAAGTCAAATTCAACAGAAATGCAATTCTAGTATTAAAAGAATCCTTTCAACACTAATTTTTCATCTCGAATTGTTGCTGTTGAGATACAACTTCAAACACAAAGAACAACTTATTCTTCGAGCACTTCTTAAAATATGGCAGTGTTTACATAAAAGTAATTTAATTTTAATTCTCGGTTATATCTGCCTGTAAAAAAACGGGTAACTTTGAAAGTTCCTCGCTTCTTATTACAAAACTTTCCTTTGACGCGCTATGCAAAACAGGACAATCATTTCACAATATTTATTTTTCTTTTAGACCATATTTCTTTGGAACAATTGTAAGAATTCTATAGCAGCATTCAAGAAACAATAGCTAAAGATAATGCAAGAGTGAAAGATAAAGATATCACAAAATAACAACAGTGAAAATAATCTATGTAATTATAAAGATATTGGTTGACTAGAGGCTGAAGAAATCAAATGAAGAAACTTAAAATTTAGACCGTAGTTCCTTCTGACAACGTAGCAATTTCTTGAAACTTGAGCCCTAATAAGTTGGAAATTAAAACTATGGTAATAATTTTGTTTTATTGAAGATAGGTAAGTTATGATACAGTCTAGGATGGAAACGCACTAACCTGGTAAGACGTGATTTATCTGTTATGGTTTCTATATAACAACGTATCGGGATACAATTTTTTGCTTGGCGACATCTTTGCTAGTAGGATGATAACTAGACACGACCAAAGCCTCCCACCAGTCCAGACTCAGACAGATTAGAAAATGCAATTTCCTGCCAAGACCCAGAACTTCTACCGCACCGCTATGTCAAATAGTCCGTCGAAATTTTATAAAAACAACCCAAAAATGTCGGCGTAGAAAGCAATACCATTGTCACAATTACAGCTCATCACAGTCTTTACTTATTAACTATCTAAAGGCGTAATATTATTTAATAATCTTCATAAAAACCAACTGTTAGTTAGATTCCCTGATTAACCACGTGTTACTCAGAGAATCGAAAGGTTGGGTTTAAAAGTTAATATATTACATTTTTATTTATTTATTAAAGGTTCACCGACAAACTACTTACATTTTAATATGGAAGAAATATATATGCTAGGAATTACTTTATGTGTAAATGTAGCAATTTACTTAGAGGTAAATACCGCATACATGACGTTAATAGAAACATCCTATGACAACCGTACATTATAATATATAATATCTTCTTAAACATTTAATACAACTTTTGTAACCACTCACAAACCTTTCTGTGATACTTGCCAAGTGTATCGAAGTGAAAAACTGTATTACTACTACAGCTATTTATAACTTTACAAAATCTAACATTAGGAGAATTTTAGAAATGTTTAATAAATAATATATATACAATATAATAAATATGACACTATTAATTTAAAATAGATAATGATAGATTAAAATAGAACTATAGGTTAAAGTCCACCTACTCGTATTTCCACTTTTGTTTGTCCAGTTTCGAACAATGGCAGTGAAAAGGTTTCGCTTTGCTGACATTTACGTAGACTGTGATATGACGAGGGTTAGAATGACAGTCACAATAGTGACTAGTAAGAAATATTATACAGAGAGTGAGAGCAATTTCAGAAATTAAATGTTGAAACAGGTGTACTAAGATGTAGATGATATGTAGCGATAATATTAACATACTTAGCATTATTGTACTAATGTAAGTTTTCGACAGAAATACTTTATATACAAGACTATTGCAGATACAGATTAAACCACGAATTTTAAAATTAGATTATTTTTATCAATCGATCATGTAGTATAACAATCTGCAGCAGAGTGGGGTTGAAGTGAAGTTACTCTCGGCAGAGCATCCAAGGCCAATACGGCAGCGCCCATGGTTTTCATTTGCTTATCTTGTTGTCTTTATTGTATGACGTGCAAATTTTAAAAAAGTTTCTCTTAAAACGTGGTTTCATAAAATTACACAATGTATTTTATTTTCTTGTACACAAATCTTTGCAATTGTACTACGTCTATAAAGTTCGAGCAATTTAATAACAAATTTGTAAATACCCAATTGTAATTTTAAAATAACTTGTTATTTTAATGTGTGATTTTCTACATTGTTGGTGATAAAAAGACAATTGAAAATTTGAGCCAAACGATTTAATTAACAAATCTTATTTTATGACCACTTATGTGTGATTGATTGCATTTTTATTAGTTAATTCTTACCTGTTTTATGTCGCTACATCCGTGACGAGCCACTGTTATAATAGTACCTAAATAAGCTGAAAATTTAAGAAAATGAATATATTTACAATAGGATTACTTTAAATACACCAACAAGTGCAAGGTTTCCTACAATTAATTGAATTCAAAAGTAGATTCTTCAAAGAGGAATCTTAACAGAGAACTTCTGAAAAAGCAATGTAATTTTTTATTTCAAACTTCAATCACTATCTCTAATTAATTCTACAAAACCCTAAATGCAATA
This sequence comes from Elymnias hypermnestra, assembly GCA_015832385.1. Classification (NCBI taxonomy): domain Eukaryota; kingdom Metazoa; phylum Arthropoda; class Insecta; order Lepidoptera; family Nymphalidae; genus Elymnias; species Elymnias hypermnestra. Next base: position 3,480,056 of record JACTOM010000110.1, on the reverse strand, counting down.
AATCCTTGACTATGTTTTAGATGATGTATATAGAGTCAAAAAGAATGGAGAAGAATCAAAAATAATCCTTTTATAACCATTAAGGTTACACGAAAGTAACAAAGGTAAAAGTAAGAACAGTAGGTCTTGGAAATATCCCTTATCAAATATGAAGGCCTATTACAGTAAAAAAGGTTAATTACGTAACGTAACAGTTGTCGAAGACGACCTTTCTCTACCTGCTGTGGTAAGAGATGATAGAACCATGATGGGTAGAGAAGTCAGCTGGAATGTTGTGGTCTCCTTCTGTAAGGGTGTGATGTCGCAGAAGAAGGCGGCGGAGCGAGTCAAAGAGATGGACGGAGATGCTCCAGCCACACGACGACGGAGGGTTGGGCGCAGACGGGTAGTGCACGACCGTCGTCTGCCCCCTTAGGGGTAGCCTCTGGGCAATGGGTGCGGGACCTATTGCCCCTTTAGAGGAATTCCGAGGGAGGATAGGTGGCATGCCACTAGAACAGGAGCAATATGAAGAAAGGAATCCTGTGGGCATATCGTTGACGAGAGTGCGGATGTCTTCCGATCCCGTGCTTTCGCCAAATAACGCAGGGAGGAGCGACGTCGGGTTTTAGCCGGTAAAAGTCCCAAATAATCCGTAAGGCCTTTCTTCCTTGGCGTTGCGGGTATTGAGGAGGATATCCCGACAAGAAAAAAGGTAATGAAAATTGTAGGAACGGTTGATTTGTTCTAAGTAGTGTTGTATGAAAGCATTAACAACTGTATTTTTGGGATTTCTTTCCAAAAACTGTCAGCGAAGAAATCACTGTAACTATATGTTTAAATACGTTTTTCAACCATTACTTCTTTATTTAAAAAGTCCTTATAACGTTAGCAATACCCACAGGAAGCCCAGTAAAAATCAAGTCCGCATTTTCAGAGATAAAGGAGAACAAAAAAACAGATAGATGGTCAAAAATCTATATGCTTTCATATGTATTTAGTGAAAGCTATCAATTTGAAATTACGGTGAAGATTAGCATAATGAAAGATTAAAATCCATCATCTGCCGTGTATTTTTACTTAATTTACCTCAAATGAAATGATTTAATATATCTACCAAAGTTCAAGGTTCTGATGTTAAATATTACATAACAGATAACAAAAAAATATTTAGCTTCATATATAGATATGTTATCATAATGTCTATTATATTTTGAATGATACTGCATTTATAGTGATTACTCGTATAGTGGGGGATACGATAATTTTAGAATACGAGTTCGTGGTCACAGTGCTTGTTAGCGTTTCACCGTTGATAGACGATTACGACAAAATTTGCTGAGTTTTTAAAAACTGTGCTGTTTCCTATATTAAAGTAAGTACAGATTATTTGAAATATTAAAATATTTTCATAAATTCTCATACATAATTGCTATTATAATTATAAAAACCGACCGGACACATAGGTTAGCCTAGTTCATGCAACAGACATCATAACCTCCAAAATTGGGTTTTTACTTTGATAAGTACTACGTATAATTTATACTAATAATGTGTAGAAATATAAACAGATCATACATTTAATCATTATAATATTTCATGTTAAATAATTTCTGTTTTCATTTAAAAGGTTCTTTATTAAGTTTATTAAAAAAGAAAAGTACTTTTATAATACAAAACTACAATACGAAACCACTATATGACAAAAATGTTTGTCAGTGAAAAATATAAAATCAAAATTAAAATATTCTTTATTTAAGTAGGCTCAAAAAGCACTTTTAAATCGTCAGTAGTCTGTCAGTTGGTAATAAATCTACCACCAGTTCGAAAAGTTGAATTCGCAGAGATGAAACCGACAAGAAACTCAACGAATTTTCCTTTAAACATAGTTTTTGTAGGCTACAATGTGTTAAACTTCTATGTGCAACTGGAATCAAGTCCAAATATCATTGTCGCTTAAATAATCTTCAACATTATAATATGCCTTTTGTAACAGGAGGTTATTAACATATTTCTTAAAACTATGTACAGGCAAACCCAGAAGTGATTCGGGTATCTTATTAAAAATGCGTATGCTCAACCCGACAAATGATTTCTGAACCTTCTCCACTCTAAAATGTGGCATAACAAGTTTGTTTTTATTTCTTGTATTAAATTTGTTTTCTTTGAATTTTTCCCTTAAGGAAACGCGAGATTGTGATTGATATATTGCCCTTTTTTGTAATATAAAGATAGTTTCAATGTCTTCTTCCAGAACAGTATGCCGTGACACATAATGCTATGAAAATAAGTGAAGTACACTATTTTAGTAGAGAACATTTTACAGATATTGTTTTACCTATGTCCTTTATAAGCTTTGAAATGAACAAAGCAATATGCCCCAAATCTGTTTAATTCAATGTCACGATCATAGAGTAAAAAAAAAATTCTTCATAAATCAAATCAAATCAAAATATCTTTATTCAAGTAGGCATATTACAGCACTTTTGGATCGTCAATTTTTTTTCTTTTCTTTTCCACACTCTATTTCTAATGTAAGTCTGATGATGATACTCCATAACGACTAAAAATATAAAGTTACGAGGGTTCCTTCGCCCCCTGATCCGAGAAGAGCTCACAACAAACTCAGTCGGGTGTTTTGTTTTTTTGTTATCATCACCATTACAATATCATATTAGTTTAATATATTTCAATTCAAATTAGAGCAGTTCGTTCACTCCCACGCGTTTCTATCGTCTAAGTACTCCTGCAACTTATAATACGATTTTTCTATCAACTTTCTTTTAACAAAGACTTTGAATTTATTAATTGACATTTCTAGAACGTCTTGTGGGAGTTTATTATAGAAACGAATACAGTTACCCTAAAATAAGTTGTCAATTTTATGCAGCCTACTAGAATTTACAACAAGTTTGTTTTTGTTTCGTAAGTTATATGATACACATTCACTCTTTTTATTAAAAGAGTCAATGTTATTGTGTACGTACATCAAGTTTTCTAATATGTATACGGAGTGAACTGTCATTATGTTACCATACTCCCACGGGATCGAGAACTATAAGCGTGAACACCTATAATTATTTCAACCTTTTCGATTTAGCTAGAGGCCTCTATAGTAGTTATATATTGGTTACGCAATGTGTGAATGAAAGTTGTTTAAAAACAAACGTCGATGGGAAATCGCGATGTGGACAACATTTACTTGTGTTTCATACTAGTAGTAGATCAGTTCTTTGAACTCTTCCTTGCTTAATGGAATGGGAATCTTTAAAATGGCCGCAACAGATACTTTATATTAAAAAAAAATTAAAACTATAAATTGTTTACCTAAACTTTACTCACCATAATATATTGTGACTGCGGTTAAAATTTTGTCATATTTCAACTATCAGAATATGTATTAATAATAAACTCCTCTTGATTGAATCTATATACCTTATATTCAATATTTCTTTATTTGTGAATTTGGTGCCTCATTGGTCTAGTGGTTAGCATTGATTCCCTTATTGGTCTAGTGGTTAGCATGTTCGACTACAGACGTGAAGTCCTGGGGTCGAGTCCCGGTTCGGGTCAATTCAAAAATGGATATTGAGTATTCTATTAAGATTTTCTCAATATTTGCCCGAAGTTGGGAAGTTAGCGGTGTGATCCACCCCCGTGCCACGGAGAGCACGTTAAGCCGTCGGTCCTGCGCCCGATTTCTCTCCGGTTGTGTCGGAATACCGTCACATCGGACTATGAGAGTGAAGGAATAAAGAGTGCACTTGTGTACTATGCTTGCCAATCCGCAGTGGAGCAGCGTGGTGGGTCTATGATCTAAAAACGTTAAATGGGCTGCTTGCTGTACTTATTTGTGAATTCGGGTTACATTATAGTTAATAAATTGTATTATACAGTTCCGCCAAACTCTACCTCACGACATGCATTATAATATTTTATATTATTAATCCATATTTATAAATAATGAAATTTCAAAGCTCTTTTAACGACTGATTGGCTATCTTTATAATGCTGTGTATTAGATAATTTTTAGTGTCATGTTAAATTTAAGTTTCTGATTTTTGATATATTTTCAAGCAATTTATTATAAAGCTCTATTGTCATTACTTTTATTGTTATTCCTAAAGAGACTGTAAAGTCAAAAGTGTATATACAAAAAAACGTGCATTCTCTGTTATTCATATACTAGCAATTAACGATTTCATGGACATCTGAAGACATCCGTTATTTATCTGATCAAATATCAATCTTAATCATTAATAAATATGTACAAATATAATAAAAAAAACTTAAATTATCAAAGAGAAGTGATGCCCAAAACTAAAGGCTTTACTACTTCAAAGGATTACAGAATACAACTACCTTCCTTACTTTTAAAACTGACAAAACCTCATCAGAAAAATCCAATAAACATTTGTATTGCCTACCTACCTAAACGTCCTATTACAAAAACATATTGTAATGTTGAAGATTATTTAAGTGATAAAGATAATTGGACTTGACTCCAGTTGGACATGAAAGCTAAACATATTGTAATGTTCAAAATCTGTGTTTAATGCAGTAACCATTGAGTTTCTTACCGGTTTCTTCTCAGCGGAATTAACTTTCCGAACCGGTGGTAGACTTTTTACAAACGGACTTTTGAATCGTCGAATTGAGCGTTCTTGAATAAAGAATATTTTGTTATTGTACCGTTTCGGAATGTGTATCTGGAACGTCATTATCAGCAGCTAAATAAGAGACATATAGACCAATAAAACATGAATTTCATTGGAATTGTATATAGGAATTATTTATGAAGCAATTAAACAAAAACAGTATAAAAAAAATGTAACATTTAATTAAAATATACAATTAACCATGATAACATTATATACAACAGTATAAACAATTTACACATCCTTTGCTGTATTATAAGAAACAACAGTAGAAGTGTTGACTGTGAGATCATCACTCATGATTCTTTACATGAGTGATGAAACACTGTTACAATGTTAAATAAACATGAATACATTTCAAATAGTGATATAAATAAATGATATATTTCTATAATATAGATTACGAATAGGATTTATGAACGTCATATAAAATATATTCCGTTAACGATAAAAAGTTTTAAGTCTTTATTACTTTGAACAAGAAATGCACAATACAAATATATGATGTTTCTGAGAATTAACACTTCGTAGTAATTCATAATAGTTTAAAGAATTAAAACTATTTGCTAGAAAATTAATACATTTTTTTTATATATCCGCAACTTTCAGAAACGTCTGGACTGTTTGTAACAGGGATTTAGCTAGGGGATTTAGATAGGACATTTTTTTCCAAATTTCGATCTTAGACGTACAACATTAAGTCACAGGAAACTTAGGGTATACAGTTTTTCACATAAAAATTAACTGTAATAGATTCTTTACGATTTTTTATGGTACGAGGCTGTGAAGAAATCTTAAGGATTTAACTACCTGTTACCAGGTTAGTACGATTCCATTTCAGACTGTATCATCACTTGCCATCAGGTGAGTTTACAGTAGGTACAAACTTTACTAAAATAGTAATAATTAAGTACGTCTAATAATATATCGTGGCACGTTAAATCAAATTTGAGTCACGTATACATTTTTTACTATTACAAAAATTTGCATATTTAATGAAGTATAATATATTGCTACATTAAACTTATTTAAAAGTTGAATCACCAAATTGTGTAGTGGGTGATAAATTGGAAGATGTGTCACGTTAATGAATGGAATTTGTTTGGATTAGCGGTATGAGAGAACAAGCGTGGTTACTAGTTAATGTAAGAATATATGTCATTGGTTACATAAATAGAATTCTGGATGAATCTAGTTCTGGGGTGGCTAAAATTCTACTTGAGTTTTGAGGTTGGTCCCTCATGTCTGAGGATCGTGGTTGGATCAGCATCAGGGTTGTGTCTGGAGAGAATGACTTGCTTCCAACTGTTTCTTCATCAATAAACCTATCATCTGATCAATCCATGTTGGTGGTGATCGTTTGTCCTTGGTGTTCCCAAACACAATCAGTTTTTCAAAATTTTCTGCCTCTACGAATTGTGTGCCGGAAATATGAGAGTATGCGTTGTTGGTACATGGTGGACAAACGAGTTTTATACTGGGTTGACATAAGGTCGATACGTTGATGCGGTGTTCAAGGTATTCGCTAGCCAGTACCACATCTCGAACGCATTCCCATCCAAGGTATTCTTAGCATTCGTCGCCAGCATCACATCTCGAACTTAACAAACACGGATCAATCTGATTATGGTTTGGATATCTATTCCTCTTTTCTTCCAAACGTTACTTAAACGGGTCTTAATATCTATGAATAGCAACTTTTGCCATCCCATGAGTTTTATATATCCTGCATTAAATGTGTTACTGTACAATTAGTTACGTTTTCAGTTTTTAGATTATATATGTTATTTTTTTTTAGGTAAGTAAACATTAATGACAATAAGGCTGACATAGATATATCAAAAGCAGTGCCAATAAATAAAGATTAAAAAAGTATTTTCCAAATTCCAGTGGCATATTTGCCAGCTCAATTTTCAAGTTCAAAATCATAACGTTCTTTATTCAAGAAACCGACAAGAAACCCAACGGTTACACTTTTAAATATAGTTCTGTAAATTCCAATGTGTTTAGCATTCATGTGCGACTGGACTCATCTTTGTCGCCTAAGTAATCTATAACATTATAATATGCCTTTTGCAATAAGACATTTTTAACATATTTCTCAAAACTATGTGGAGGCAAACCCAACAGTGATTCGGGTATCTTGTAAAATTTACGTATGCTCAACGCAACAAATGATTTTTAAAACTCACCCTAAAATAAGGCATTATAAGTTTGTATTTGTTTCTTCCATTTCGCTTTTTTTGTCGTAAAAGTGAATATTGTTACGGATATATAAGATGTAATTCAATATAATATATTGCGACGGTACTGTGAGAATTGAAGTTTCTTAGAATTTTTCTCTTAAGAAAATACGTGATCTTAATTACTTAATCTCGTATTACTCTTTTTTGTAATATAAAGATAGTTTCAATGTCCGCTGCCTTACTCGATAACAATATGCTATAAGGCATAATGCTACAAAAATTTAGCAGTTATAACATCAGTGTACTTTTCTAACAGCAATGGTATTTATATAGACACCCCACTGAAGCCCAGAATCCAACATTATTCCTAATAAATTATCAATCTATATCCTTAATTAATAAAATATATAATAAAACTATTTGTTTTTACCACAGATGCCGGTGAAACTGTATAAAATGGACCTTAGTCCCCCAGCATGCGCCGCAATGATGATATGCGGTATTCATGATGTTCCTGTTGAAATGGTCGACATAGATCTAATAAAAAGTGATCATTTAACACCAGAGTACGTGAAGGTGAGTTTGATTATGCATTCGTATCATATTTTATGTCTTTAACAGTTGATAGTTAGATAACAATGCACGCGATAACGATTCTGTCTGACTTCACGATAAGGCAATAGTGATTTTGTTCATCGTTACATGTTATAAATAAAATTCTCATCTACGTCTGTCTGTTTGCTCTGTTTGCGTTAAACTTGAATAATAATTAACGAATTTTCTTGTGGTTTTTTCCAATAGATAAAATGATTCTTGAGGAAGTTTTAGATATATAATTTGTAAGCGTTTGTGAACATGGATAAGACGAAAGTTATGTCCAATATCCATGTTCCGCTCCACCCAGTCATCGTTGAGAACTCTACACTCGAAATTGTTGACGAGTATACATACCTGGGACACATAGTCCAGCTAGGTAGGTCCAATTTCGAGAAAGAGGTCAACCGCCGAATCCAACTCGGTTGGGCAGCGTTCGGGAAGTTCCGGAAGACTTTTTCGTCCAATATCCCTCAGTGCCTGAAGACCAAAGTCTTCGAACAGTGCGTGTTGCCAGTGATGACCTACGGTTCTGAGACGTGGTCGCTGACTATGGGCCTCATGCGGAAGCTCAGAGTCACTCAGCGTGCGATGGAGAGGGCTATGCTCGGAGTTTCTCTACGCGATCAAATCAGAAATGAGGAGATCCGTAGCAGAACCAAAGTCACCGACATAGCTCTACGAATCGCGAACCTGAAGTGGCAATGGGCGGGGCACATAGTCCGACGAACCGATGGACGTTGGGGTCGGAAAGTGCTGGAATGGCGACCCCGCACTGGACGACGCAGTGTAGGAAGACCCCCCACAAGGTGGACCGACGATATAAGGAGGATCGCCGGTAGCCGCTGGAGCCAGGCGGCACAAGATCGGGTCTTGTGGGCATCATTTCGTGAGACCTATGTCCAGCAGTGGACGTCCATCGGTTGAAGCGACGACGACGAAGCGTTTGTGTAAGTTTGTTGAAATAAAACTATAACTGTTGGAAGTGTTAGAAAAAATCCAGCCGACTGGAAGTTTTTATCTAGAACATTGAATGATTTCTCAAAGCAATGTAAGATGGCGAATTCTACTGATATAGATCTACAAAAAAATCTGCAATAAAGTATGTTTAAGGATCACTATATCCATTTTATTTTCTAAAAAAATCGTGTCGGTGCAGTAATTGCAAAATTACACAATGCGGTAATTCAAAAGTTACACAGACGTACATCGCAGTAATACTTATTCACTTAAATACGTTTGTTAGTTTTATGTCCATAATATTTACATAATAAGATACATTAAAGTAATTCAACTAGAAATGTATGTGGCTTGTTTGTGTTAATTAAATAAAAATAAGAACATTTCATCTTGTAACTATATCATTTTGAAATTATATTACATTTAAATCTTATTCACATCTCTACTAACAGCAGAGCCTTATTTATTTTTTATTGTTATTATATTTTGAACTTTATAGTACACAGCTAAACGACATATTTAAAACATATTTTCTAGTATATACGATTGTACTTTTTACCGATATTTTAGTCCAGCTACGTGAATTGTGGCTAGTTACAACATATCACTGTTTCATATTCATCATAGGTTTCAGTTTTTCTATTTTCGAGCACAACACGTTACAAAATGGCTTACGTTTTTCCTTAGGAATTAAATTAGTGCCGGAAATGTGTTTTATTTATATATATATACAGAGGTCATGTAGAATTAAGGTAATAACGTGAATTTGTGTAATTATTTTTTCCTGTAATTTGGACGAATAAATAACCTGTTATTTGTTTATAAAACTTTATCATTTAACTCTAGTTAATTTCAAAGTTAATGTGGAAAATTATGTCTAACATATTCTTTTAAAATCATTATACAATGACAGTCATCTAAACTAAAACTTTATATTACTGTATAAATGAATACCTATATAAAAAAATATAACAGCCGTTCCACGTGTAATTAAAGATATTTTTTTTTACTAAAATAAAAGTAGCTGCTAAAGTTTAAATAAGTAGGTAGGTATACCTGTGAAAGTCACATTAAAATCGGTCCAGCCGTTTCAAAGATTAACGGAAACAAACATATAAACATTCACAAACATTAAATCTATTTTTTTTAATAATATAAGTACCGTATTTACTTTAATACGCATTTTTTAACAGAAAAATGGCTATACCTTTTTATGAAATGTAATTATTATAAGCCCTTTTATATAAATCCCATTATGATAACACTATTCCGATATGCCATTGTTTGACTTCAATTAACTTGTATTGGGTCGTTGATAACATAATGGGAGGCTAACAAATAAAATATTATGAACACAGATAAATTATACTTTGGGTTGTTCTCGATTATATTTTTACCTCGCAACAAGAAAGAGCTGGAAAATAATGTAAGGAAATAAATCTTTAAAAAAGATACCGTATTATCGTATGATAGCGTACGTATACGATATTTGATAGCGTTGTGGTTAGTAAATAGTTTTCTTAAAGAGTAGCTTTTTATAGCTTACCGTTATTAAACATCTTTAATTGGACGACTTTGAAATGGCCTCAAAGCAGTTACCGGTGTGTAGTATCTATCTTGCAATAATTGTGAACTCCCATTCACAAAATAATCTGTGCACACGAGATAAAAGCAGTCTATGTTAATGACGGAAGAATTAAAAATTTTGGGGCACCGCTAATTAATCTTGTTCAAAGATCAAATCACAGTTTCTTTTGCCATATTTTAAATCAGCACCTGAACGAGTACTTAGCGAACTTCTAAGCCTGGAAAGGACAATCACCTGGTTTATCGAGTCGAATGGGATGGGAGGCCGCAGTCAAACATGTGATTGTCTTACCACAATAGTACGTCTTAGTGGAAATAAACTCTAAACCAATAATTCTATTAAAGAATTAATGTAAGGGAATATATGCCCTTACATTAATTCTATATATAAAAGCAAAGGGACAATTTACCTCACTCATTGAGAAAATGAGTAAAGTAACAAAAATATGTCAATTTCTGTATCATTTTGCACGAAATTTTAAACTCATTACATAGTAGGAAACTTTTAAATATGTTATTGATACATTAATGCTAAATATAAAAATATTCAGAGAGAGAGAGAGAGAAAACTTTTATTGTACACCACAAGAAATATACATAGAGGAAACACAAAAATAAATAAAAAAATATACAATAACGCATCCTTATCGCTACAAATTTTAAAGACGATTGAGAATTTAAACAAGATATATGTAGTGAAAGTATAGATATATATACAATAGTAACAATATTGAAATATTTTTATAGCTTGGTATTAAAAACTTAACGACTCTCATTGCCTTATACACATCGATAATGAGGACAAATGTCTGTATCATATTTTAATTTTTACGGACATATCATATTACACAGTTGAGTATTTACTTTCTTTATCTGTATGGTGAAAAGTAATGAAAAGTACTTTTTTGTTGCTTTTACGCACGCTGGATGGAGTATAGAGCCTTATGTGAGGCACACTGTATCCCACTAAAACCCAGCGGAACCGTCTTCATCCGTGTGGTGGACGCCAGATATTCGCTGAAGCATTCAGCTCCAGCGCCCCCAAATGAATCAGACTCATAGGTTCAAGAAAGGAGAAGTAGCTATCAGACTGCGCGTTCTGACACCTCCCCTTCTCTAGCGAATGGGACGAGCATCGACCGCTCTCTCCTTTTGCCTCTCTAATGCTTCCTTTTGCAGGCGGTTACACTACCAAGCATTGTGCTCACTATGCTGGGCAGAGAGAGGGACAAAAGTTCTACTTTGAATATCGCTAGTTTTACTTTTAAATGTTTAATCTCAAAGTAGTTTATCCCTAGTTATCTCTATTATAAGATTATTTATTTAGAAACTATACCAGAGACATATAAACCAATATCATAAGGTGGAAACGTTGGTGTTTTCGTATGTATGTACCTATATTTGTAACGTTTTCTCACAAAAACTACTGGACCGATTTAAAAAAAATTTCATCATTTAAAAGCTGCATTTTCACTGAGCGCTAAACTTTCTCAAAATAAATAGAGATCTCTAAGAAAAATAACTAAAGTAAAAAAAAGTAAGTAACAGCCCATTAACGTCCCACTGCTGGGCACAGGCCTCCTCACTCATATGAGAGAGGGTTTTTAGAGCATAGAGCCACCACGCTGCTCCACTGCGGATTGGCAGGCATAGCACTCTCTATTCCTTCACTCTCATAGTCCGATGTGACGGTAATCCGACACAACCGGAGAGAGAGATCGGGCGCAGGACCGACGGCTTAACGTGCTCTACGAGGCACGGGGGTGGATCACACCGCTAACTTCCCAACTTCAAATATTGAGAAATGTTAACAGAAAACTTAATATCCATTTTTGGATCGGCCCGACCCGGGATTTGTACATGCTAACCACTAGACCAATGAGGCAGTCTAAGAAAAATGCATTAATGTAACTCAAGGTGTGAAACAAAAAATCTGTTATCGCGTGCGCTGCGAAAACTGTTGAAGATAGAACAAAAAAAATGTTCTACAGTATTATAGAACGTAAAAATATCTACAAAAAAATCCGCGATACTATATGTTCAACTACTATAGTTATGCCACTATAAGATTTTTTTTTTACATTTTAAAAGTTACTATAAGTGCCGACAATAATCAAACCATATTATTCATACCTCAGTTTTAATCCTTATTCTATTGCATATATATTATATGCCTTTTCAATACTTCTTAAATTTTGAAATTGGGACATTCTATTGAAAAGATATAACGAATTTTAAAATGTCAATCTAAGAAAATAAGTCCGACTTGTAGACTTTCCATTGCCACGCGATCGGTTGCTAGTCATTAAATATTTAATGTAACATTAGAAAACGTGATACTAAGGATTTATTTGCTAAGCTACCATCTTAACTGACATAAATGTTGAATTTTCAGAAAAACCCAATGCATACGATACCTGTCTTAGAAGATGGTGACCTCATTATACATGACAGGTAAGTCTTATAATTCCTAGTAACATTGCTTTCTAGAAATAATATGGATTTTTTCTAATTAATAACTAACCTGACAATGATTAGTTATAGTAATACTTATACTTATATAAGACTAAAGTTTAGACGATTTAGGTATTTATTTCATGAATGAATTTATGTACAACTAATATACATAATTTCCCTGTCACAATGTTAGTTACCGTACTCCTCCAAAACGGCTTTACCGATTTGTACTAAATTTTATGGGCGTATTCAGTAGGTCTAAGAATCGGTTACTATCTATTTTTCATACCCCTAAGTGACAAGATTTGTTCACCCTTAATTTATTTTTTAATTTTTTTGTGATACAACAAACAAAAATACATACAACCCTAAATTTTCACTTTTCTATCACCAACCCCTGTTTTTAATAGCGATATTAGTAATTATATAGCAATACAACGTTTGCTGGGTCAGCTAGTATTATATACGATTATGTATTTCCATTTTAGTATATGTAAGTTTATTAATTAATATTTTATACACCAGCCCAATTTGTTGTAATTAAGCTCGCTTATGTTACCTATAAAATATTACTTTTAATGATAAGGCCTCCTTTGCGCATTTATTATTGCAACTTTAGATCTTGTATTTTTCTTCTTGACAATAAAAGCATTTTGTATTGTATTATAAATATGTTCAACACTTTACCATTTAAATTTGTACAATGTATGAAACACTTTGACTGCCTCATTGGTCTAGTGGTTAGCGTGTTCGACTACATGAGGTCCTGGGTTCGAGTCCCGGGTCGGGCCAATTACAAAATCAAAATTGAATTTTCTATTAAGATTTTCTCATTATTTGCCCGAAGTAGGGAAAATTTGGCAGTGTGATCCACCCCCGTGCTTTGGAGAGCACGTTAAGCCGTCGATCCTGCGCCTGATCGGACTATGAGAGAGAAGATATAGAGAGTACACTGTACTATGCCTGCCAATCCGCAGTGGAGCAGCGTGATGGATCTATGCTCTAAAAACCCTACATCATAAGAGTGAGGAGGCCTGTGCCCATCAGTGGGACATTAATGGGCTGCTACTTACTTTTATTTATTAAGCAAGTCCTTATTTAAAAAAATTCTCGTAAGTTTCTTGGTGCAAGAATCATGGATTTATGTATTGAGTTTCATGTCATCCTGTTAACTATAAAACACTTCACACAAATTGATTAAATTATTTAGACAGAAAAACAGAAAGAGTTATTTTATATTATTAGTACATTTACACTATTAATATATATGTGTAGAAAGTTTTCTAAATAAGAAAGTGAAGACACAATTTTTTTTACAGTCACGTAATCCTTACATACCTGACAGAAAAATATGGCAAGGATGACTCTTTATACCCAAAAGACATAAAGAAAAGAGCTTTGGTAGACCAAAAACTCCATTTTGATGTTCTTCTATTCTCCAGAATGAAAAGTGTTACTGTGAGTATTTTATCATTATTTAGTATATAATATAATATTGTTACACATCATATATATGATAATGCAAAGAATACGTACTTTTATTTACGCTTTCGTAAATCTCTCATATCTTTTTTATTTGTTCTTTTACATCTAATCCACATATCAATGGATCATGTACGACACAAAAGCCCGTGCAAAAATGGGTCAAGTTGCTTGTACTTAAAATAATTGTTTCGAGGAGTTATTAATATTAGACAGATTTCTAAAACAATCAAAATTTAAAAAAATATTTAATAACCATTGTATTGCCATTTACTTGTTGACATGATACGATAGTTCTGTCTCAACTCGGGCAATCAGATATATAAGCATCTCTTTCTTTTTAAGTCATAATGTCGCTTGTTGGTAACAAAATATGCGTAGAGATAATGCGTCCTATAGAACCAATCTTGGCCACTGTTCGATCATACCGAGATTGACAAGGTCATGTAATTAATTAATTCAGAAAAATATCAACATTGACATTTTCCATCTGAATGCGGCCCACTTCAGGAAGGAAGTGGCGGCTGCACTTCCTTCCTTTAAATAAGTTTTCTTTTGGTTTGGTTATTTTTTTTTGCGTTATACCAGAATCCTAATTTAATAAACTAAAAATAACATTGCATAGTTTAACTATTAACAAACAGAAATATGTTAACATTTGGTAGTCTTTCTTAAACATTTAATTCCCAAGCGCCACTTTAGCGTCATTCGACCCGCGGGCAATCGACGTAAAAATGTCCGTGCGGGGCAAATGAAGGTTATTTCCGTTAAAAGCGGGGGCAAATTATGGAGGCCAATCAGCGGCCGGATAATCTAAGGGATAAAAATCTATGTAAATAAATAAAATGCATCGTCTGTTTGTAATTTAAAATTGAAAGGTTTTGGCTAAACGTATATGAGTATATATTCGATACTTATATACAAAAATCAATGTCTTCTTTAATGGTAAGTTTGTTAAGGCTCATCTTTGAAACGGGTAGAATGACTTAACAGGACTTTCACTGACAGACAGCTGATGTTTAAAGGTTAAGGCTACTTAGATGTTAGAAAAATTGCATCCGGAATTATGCGGATGACACTGCGAGGTTATCAATACAATATATGTTTACAGTATCCTGCAATCTTTGAAGGAGTGAGCAACCCACCAGAAAACCTGCTAAATGCGATACGACAAGCTTATGACTTCCTTGAAGCCTTTCTTAATAATACCAAATTTGTAGCGGCTGATAACATGACTATCGCTGATGTGTCTATAGTGCCCACTGTCGCAGCCATGAGTTACATCATACCCATAGATGAAACGAAGTAAGTATACACTTCTAGTAAATAACCGGCATGTGCGACTTTGAAATACACAATACAAAATGTATTATGTATTTCAAAGTAGCAGTTCTTTATAAACTAGTGTGGGAAATTTCATATTCCTCTGTACGCGCAATTTTCGCAAAAATGGCTCATAAAGTTGTAGCTTCACGTATTTTATTTTATTCTTTATTTGTAAACTAACAGCGTACAATTATGACATTTTTGAAGTGAAACTTCTTTAGGTGCATGAGGGTAAAACTTTTACGGATGGAACACGTGGTAGCGTCATGAAGATGTGCAGAATTTTTAATGCTAATTCGGTTGAAGGTTAGGTAGTTTTAATATTTACAAATGGCATATGGCATTTTAATTTGCTACTCGTCAATTTATATATTTATTTCATAAAATATTTCTTAAATTCTCTTTTCTAAATTTGTCATTTGAGATTTCAATAAATTATTTGTATTGATTTTCGACACTTTTAATTCATTAAATTCCCAACTTATATTCCTTGTTACTTCACTGGAAATCTAAAGTTTTACATTTGTTTAAATATAAACATGACTTAAAAATTTGTTTGCCAAAGTAGTTTCACTTCTGACGTGTGCATTTTGTACGCACGCACTTTTAATATTTTTTTACATTTCGATTTACGCATAAAATATGTAATTATGTCTATTTATATAAATTAAATATAACATAGAAAAGCTTAAATAAACAGTCATACAAGTATTGTGTGTATGTGCATAGCGTGTAAGTGTGTAAGTGTGTGTGAATGCGTATATGTACCTTTAAGCATGTAATATAAGAATATATTTCTTAAGTTATACGACGGCCTATAGCGTTTTTTCATGTTCAATGATTATGTAAGTGAATCTTTTTTTCGCATGGTAGGGAAAGTATTGCATGACGCGTTACGTGTAATGTATCTTTGAGAGCGATATAAGTAAATGTTTTATTAAGTGTTTATACAGCTTATATTAGTAGTCTCAATTCGACCATAGTTCATTTAATTTATAAGTTTGAACATTCTCAAGGTTCTACTGCCAAATACTTTATTTCTTTAATCATAGATTTTGCTAAGGCTACACTATTAATATACCAATTTTTTTTCTATCAAATTCTATAAAATTTGTATATCAAAATCTTAAAATAAGAATATAGTTTCTAATTTCTTTGTTGCAATAAAAAATCATGCGATAAACTTCTCTGTAAACGATGTTTTTTATAAACCTCTTTCACCATCTGCTAAACGTCTTTGACAAACCATATTAATCTATTCTCATTTAACACCTGACTTCAACAGTAACAAAACAGTATGTGTAATGTTTTATTTATTGATAATATATTTTTATGCATAATTTAAATAAATACTAGCATTCTGCACTTCTTTTTTATATAAACTATAAGTGTGGAAAATTTCATACTCCTCCATCCATGTAAATATCGTAAACACAGGTCACAAGATTTTAGCTCCACGAATTAATATATAAATATTATTTCTTTTGTTGTATATGGGGGTTATTAAATTTTTTTTTGTTTATATATTTATTTTCTCTAACATCTTAGGCTTTATCTAAATATAAGAAAAACATAAAATATATTTGTAGACACTTCAGTAAACAAAGACTTTAGCGGCTTTTATTATGAATATGCTTTGAGAATCCAAATGGAGTAAAGTCCCTTAAAACCAGGAATTCACATAAAATTTGTTTCTTTACAGATATCCTATAATTAAAACATGGCTCGCGTTCATGGAACAGCAGCCATTTTACCAAAAATATACGGCGGCAGGATCTGCGGAACTCAAAAAAATTCTCCAAGCGAAATTAGATTTCTAAAGGAAAATGCGGATAAAATACTAATGCTTTTATTTGTAATAGATACAAAATTGTTTGCTTTTTTTTTACTGGCGTCCATATTTTCTTTAAAATAAAAGCTAATTTTAAAGCATGATGTTTTATTTGTCCTCTTTAGCTTCCTTAACAAATAGATTCAATGTGATAACAAT
This sequence comes from Elymnias hypermnestra, assembly GCA_015832385.1. Taxonomy (NCBI): domain Eukaryota; kingdom Metazoa; phylum Arthropoda; class Insecta; order Lepidoptera; family Nymphalidae; genus Elymnias; species Elymnias hypermnestra. The sequence continues at coordinate 3,462,837 of JACTOM010000110.1, read as the reverse complement.
TTAACAGAGAGATTTGTTTATTGCTGAATGACAAGGGATTGCTTGTGAACTCATCTGGTAATAAATGATGATACAATTTAAAATGGTACTTCTCAAGGTAATATATATTGTTTACTAAGAAACAATATATTGAAACGCAACTTTTATGCTTTTTCCCAAAATTTAGACAAATTAGAAAGTAAAAAGGCAATTAGCAGCCTATTATCGTCCCAATGCAGAGCACAGGCCTCTTCACTTATAGGTGAGAGGTTTTTTAGAGCATAGACCCAGCATACTGCTAGTCTGTAGATTGGCAGGCATAGTACACCAGAGCACTCTCTATTTCATCTCTCTCATAGTCCGATTTTATCTGAAATTAGAGAGTAAAATTTCCTAATTTTGCCCTGCGGAAATCAAACCTTGCGCCTCTGCTGTCAAAATGATTACTCTCACCATATCCACGGAATCAGGAATTACTTGTCAATGCAAGGCATAGTTACTATTCATATACGAGTATTTCCATGAAAATTTTCAATACTGCCTTATTTGTAAAAAAAAAAAGTAGCCCGGATAGAAAAAAATCGATGTTTATCGCATGTTGCATCAGACAAGAATTTATCTGACTGGTACACCTTATGCGAACATGTATAATAAGCCACAAATAAGTTAGACAAGTTTTACTAACAAAATATAAGAAATTAAAAGTGCGTGCGTACAAGGTACACATGTCAGAAGTGAAACTTCAAACAAATTTTTAAATCTTGTGTATATTTATACAAATTTCAAACATTAGATTTACGAGACTTTGAGTGAGGGAAAAAGGGAGAATTAAGAAAGGAAAAAGGAAATGTTAGGAGTTTAATGAATTTAATTGTCATTAAAATACTAAGTGTCGAAAATTCATACAAGTAATTTATTGAAATCTCAAATGATGAATTGTAAATAAAAATCTCATGTATTTTTTGTCAATATTAAAAATTATTAATCAAATTTTCTTTTTGAATTAAAATTTTTGAAAAGAAAATTTATGAAATATTATTATTTTATATTTTGTGAAAAATAATATATTATTTTATTAAATGGCAAATTAAAATGCCACATGTTATTTCAAATTTTAAAACTACCTAAACTTCAAAATAATTAGCATAAAAAACGCAAATCATGCGTTTCGTCAGTTCAAATTTTACCCTCATCCGCCTAATAAGTTTCACTGCATAATTAAATATTAAACTACAACCAAAGCCATCAAAGCCACGATAGCCTTGTTGTTAAAAGCCTGGATTTTCGTTTATAGATCAATCCTGGGCAGACACCGCTTTTATAAAAACAAAACTTAAATGCTTAATTGTTCATTTTAAATCGGTGAAGGAAACCCGTATATTCCACAAGTCATTTTAGGGTATGTCTAGTATGCCAACCCACAGAGGAACTGCGTGGTGGGTTAGGTGGGTTGATCCACTTAAAAATTCTGTCTCGTATGGATGACGAGACCTGTGCCCAGGAATGGAACGTTAATAGGCTGCTTATGCTTACCTTTTTTATATTAAACGACAAATGAGCCAGGCGGCGCAAGATCGGGCTTTGTGGACATCATTACGTGAGACATATGTCCAGCAGTGGACGTCCATTGGTTGAAGCAACGACGACGACGAAATTGCAAAGGTGGCCACGGCCCATTTTACTTTAAGTACCATACTGATGTAGACGCTTAGAAATTTTCGTTTTCATGGAAATATTGTAAAGGGGCTGAATTTGACATTAAAAGTTCAGTTAAATTAAACTAATCATAAATTTGGTATTTGTGATAAGAGCCTAAACTTCATCAAGGCGATGATAAAAGTGCCAAATACAACTATTTCGTTTCATAAAGAAATAACATTAACGATATATATAATTATATATTTTCTATAAATTACTATCAACAATGTTTGTTATAATATAACTCCATCGCTCCCTAAATCGATAATAGCCGAATTTTTTCGAACGAGCGTTTCATATTCAAGCGCGATGCTTCAGTCTCATTTACTACTCCATTCTTATTTAGGTCGGTAAAAAACTTCTTATTCGTAGGTAATTAAATTTGGCAAAAACTGATGAAATTCTTAAATATTTTCGGAAATATTGGTATGTTTTTTTATATTTGACATTGCCATTTGTAAAAATTAATAGATCTATTCAATGAGGACTGTACCTTTGTACACAAAGGATACAAATATACGAAGTGTGAATAAATCGTGAGCAACGTTCTGACCATGATATATGCCGGTACAAATTGGATTTATTTTCTGGCTATTGGTAGTGAGCAGAAAGTGTTATTGCATATATGAATGATGATATCAACCAGAAAACTGCGTAATAAAATGAATTTCTGATGATGTTTTACAAGTATAAAAGGGAAAGAGATAAAATAAAATTAGTAGATATGTTTAATAAAAAATACACGAAGACTTTCTTATAGTTTTTAAAAAAGACAGCACAATTTTTTGCTATTGAAATAAATTTTATTGGTGAGTTAATGTATAAAAATTGTTTTAATATCAAAGGTAAGTAGGAACCCACGTCCCACTGCTGGGCACACATAAGAGAGAGGGTTTATAGAGCATAGAACCACCACGCTGCTCCTCTGCGGATTGGCAGACAAAGTATACCAGTGCACTCTCTATTCCTTCACTCTCATTGGCCGATGTAACGAAAATCCGACACAATCGTAGAGAGATCAGGCGCAGGACCGACGGCTTCTCGTCCTCTTCGAGGCACGTGGGTGGCTCACACCGCCAACTTCCTAACTTCAGGTATGTTGAGAAAATCTTAAGAGAAAACTCAATATTGATTTCTAAATTGGCCCGACCCGGGACTCGAACCCAAGACCTCATCTCTGTAGTCGAACATGCTAACTAAACCAATGAGGCAGTTTACCGTATCAACATCAACTCTAACCTATTACAAGTTTAAATATAGATAGTCATGGCATCACGCCTGCACAGCTAGACCAATTTTGGTAATTCCTTTTTTGTTGGATATTTTGTAGTCTGGAGAAGGTTCTTATGATAGAAAAAAATAAGAAAATTGCGTGAATCATATGAAAATTTTAGAAAAACTTAACACTTTTCTATTGTAATCTTCTTAGTGCCTTTGATAATAAAAACTTTTATAACGTGACCTTATAACGTATCACATCATTGTCAGCGACTAACAGAGTGTACGCAGCACATTAATAATTAGCATATTATTGTATGTATTACAAATATATGCCGATAAATATATTGCAGCGGCAGTCGCTATATGCAGCATATTGCCTGATCCCGTGTAGGAATACCAAGGGAACTATTTATATGGTAACCAGAAAATAAAACTGCTGTGATTAGATCCGAATTTTATTTATTAAATACATCACGCATATAAAAACTCGTATTGCAGTGTTTGTTATTGAACTCCTCCGTAAGTTCTTACTCTAAAATGAAAAGGTTTTATTGTTCATCTTAGTTTAAATTTACATAAGGTCCCTACGCATTTTTAACTAGCTACCGCAATTTTAAGAAATATGTCAAAAACATTCTATTACAGGAGGCATACTATAATGTTGAAGATTATTTAAGCCATAAACATGTTTGGACTTGATTCCAGTTGGTCACAGAAGCAATCTATTATACATTGTAACATAAAAAATAATCTTTAAAAGAGTAACCTTTGAGTTTCTTGGCGGTTTCTTCTCAGCGGATTCAACTTTCCGAACCAGTGATATATTTGTTACTGACGAACAGACTACTGACGATTCAAAAGTGTTTTCTGAGCCTGCTTGGCTGGAAAAAATCCTTTATATTTTGATTTTGATATGTGTCTTGATTAACATAAGTTATCGTAATATAATAAATATTGTACTAAAGTTGTCTTTTCACAAAGGTCTCCTCCTGTTATCTATTTTTACAAGTCGATTTTGTTGAACATGCTATTTCTCCTGATGTCATAAACTAATCTTTCTCTTCTCGATTTAGTGTTATGTCGAGAAATGTAATAAGTTTTGAGATTCATCTTAGTTCCTTCATGTTGTTTACAAATTTCTTTTAACAATGAACCTGACTCCGTACAGTCCTTTTTATATTCTAATATAATTATTTATGATCTTCTATATGTCCTTCAAATTTAATTTCATTGATCCTTATGATATATCATTATATTTCTTCTGTTGCTTTTTGTAGTTTTGGGGTTTTTAAGAGATTCACAGTTAATGTCTGCTAAATGGACATAATTTGTTTTCTTCTTACTAGTAATGTTAACGCTATTTTTAACCTTGGAGGGTCGTGGTCATTTTCCTCCACGATGACCACTCAGCTCGGGGGACTGTTAAGTAGGTAGTGAGTATTGAAATGAGAGGCGAGCCCTTATGATACGAAGTATAAATACTTAGTAAAAGTGTGAACTAAAAGTAAGAATTGAAAATAAAGGCAGTACAATATTAACATCAGAAGGATCTACAAATAATGAAATCTTTTTCCTTTGTCTTTAACAAGCTACGAGTAGATTTGCATACAAAAGTGTTAACGTAAGAGGAAAATTCTAGTGGCAATTGAAACTTTAATTTAATATCGTGTTAGAAATCTATATAAAGAAAAGCTCGATGACATATTTGCGGATTGTATTTTAAAATCTTTTTATAAGTACACAGGTAGAACTGTAGGGAAGGGTTAGTTTATGAAATATCATATATTGTTTGTATAGAGGGCATTTATGTAACTTTAATATTTACTGACAATATGCAGGTTGCCGCAAGTGTTCCGAAGGGATATATATTTTAATGACACAGCTGCGATATCGCAAGCATAAATTATATTTTAGACATTTCATAAACAATTCACACGGCCATTTTGTCTTTCCAAAAACAAAATATGTAATATTACGGGCATGATTAACAAATTTTTCTCTCATTTTTCAATGTTTACTATTATTTAGCATGTAGTTGTATTAATTTAAAAATATATAAGTTTTAGAAATTATACACACAAGGATTTCTTTTCACAAAGTTTTTAATAATGTTATTTTGATAGTGACACAGGTAGTGTTTGGTGTGTTTTGGTGGAGATAGGATATTTTTTAGTTGAAAATTCTTCGCTTTATAAACGCTTTCTCATATGAGTGAGGAGAACTATGGCTAGTCGTCATCGTCGTCGCCGCTTCAACCGATGGACGCCCACTGCTGGACATAAGTCTCACGCAATGTCGTCCACAAGGCCCGATCTTCCGCCGCCTGACTCCAGCGGCTACCGGCGACTCTCTTTATATCATCGGTCCACCTTGTGGGGGGGCTGCCTACACTGCGCCGTCTGGTGCGGGGTCGCCGCTCCAGCACATTTAGCCCCCAGCGTCCATCGATCATTCAGTCCACTTCAGGTTCGCAATTCGTAGGACCTACGGATCTCCTCTTTTCTGATTTGATCACGTAGAGAAACTCCGAGCACAACCATCTCCATCGCACGCTGAGTGACTCTGAGCTTCCACATGAGGCCTATAGTCGGCGACCACGTCTCAGAACCATAGGTCGTCACTGGCAACACGCACTGTTCAAAGGCTTTGGTCTTCAGGCACTGAGGAATATCGTACGAAAATATCTGGCGTAGTTCAACCGAGTTGGACTCGGCGGTTGACCTCCTTCTCGAAATTGGACCTACCTAGCTGGACTATATGTTCCAGGTATGTGTACTCGTCAACAATTTCGAGAGCTGAGTTCTCAACGATAACTGGGTGTGGCCAGGATGTTAATAGGCTGCTAATTATTTTAACGTTGTCAATTTATGTATGTCACAAAAAAATTATATATATGTATGTTAAAATAGTTACAACTTAACTTGACTTAAGAAATGAAATAAAAAAAAAACAAAAATTTATTCCCAGTAACAGAATCAGTCGTCTAAGTACGAGACAATAATAACGAAAGATAGTAAAATATTTTATTTCACTTTAACAAACCATCTTAGGTAAAATGTAAGCATTTGTTATACACTATTCACATCTAAATATGAAATCGAGTACGTCTGTTTCTAAACTGTGTAAAAAAATCTTTTAGGCTTCCAATTTTGAAAATTCTTTAATATATCATGAATGAAAATGTTGCTTCAATTACATTTTTAATATTAGCAAGACATAGATTTATAATAAACTGATTTATTTTTCATAGCTGGCTTTGTAACCATAGCTATTAATATAATAGCCGGTCCTGTCTAACAAGGGTCGGATAAAAATTCCAAAAGAGCAATTGAGCAATTGTGTTGACCCCGCAAATCTCTTGCGAGTAGGGATTACATGATAATTGAGCTCTAAGTCGTCCTCAAAACGACGCTTGCTTCGCAACTTCTTTGTGAAATTCCTTCTTCTGTAATAAACTTAATATCTCATAACATCCTTTGGGATTTCAACTAATTTTCTTTTTGATTACAAAATATTGCGGACATACTATGTTGTTTTTATTTATTTGTTTCAAAATTTAAACCACCAACTGTTTTCTAAACTAATATTATAAAGAGGACATTTCTGTATTTTTACTATTAAAAAGTTGCGTTTTCAAAAAAATAGGGATCCCTAATAAAAAACACATTAATGTAACCCAAGGTGTGAAAACTGTTGATGATATAACTCTAGATAGAAAAAAATGTTCTACAGTATTATAGAACATATTAAGATCTACAAAAAAGGCCCGGATACCATAACTCCAACCAAAAAATAGTCATAATGGCATATAGTTATGCCATCTATTTATAATTATTTTTTTTTACATTTGAAAAGTACCGACAATAATCAAACCATATTATTGATACCTCTGTGTTAATCCTTGCCCTGTAATAGCTGTAAAATACTTTTTAAATTTCATTCAATAGATATAATCAATCAAATAATGTCAGTTTAAATAAAATAATGTTATAATAAACACAAGATAGCAGTACAGCGATGGCCATATTCATTTCGTTTGCAATGTATCATTTTATTCATATGTATTCCAGACTGTTTTTATTCGTTAGCACAGTTCTTCAGGGATATTCAGCACACATATTTGGATATCAGTCCGAAAGTAATTAAAAACTATATGAAATAAAACTTTGATGTTAATAAAAATAAATCTAAAGTCCGACATAGTAGACTTTCTACTGCTACGAGAGAGATATCTGCGTGGATGAAACGTGGGGGCGTTGCTAGTAGTTAATAAAATATGTATCGTATGAACATGCTATCGCTTTTACAGATTCAAGAAGTATGTTAAACAATAATCTTTGATGGCACCAAATATATATTTTTTTAGTCTAACTATTATTTAATATTTATTCATGAAATAAAGTAAATCCAACAGAAAGTAAATTTGTAGGTGCAAAGATCATAAGAAGGCACTGTAAAATATTGAAAGTGAAACATTGCGAGTGAAACAGAAATAAATTCCTTAAGCCGACATCTTGTATTGGTAAATAACCAATTATAAAATGAAGGTGTGAAGGAGAAAAGCGAAGGAATAGAGAAAGTTAATGCGCAAATGGCTAATCCCGACATGAGATTGGGCACCGTAGCCGAAATCGGCCAGGAGATGATTATTATTAGAATACTTTCAGCTCTCTCACATAGCACGACGCTTTATTCCCATAGGGGTAGGCAGAGACTTCCACTTGCTACGATCCTTGCATATAAACCTTTCATACAAGTTCGTCGGCTTAGTGTACTCTTGGCCTGGGCCTTATTTAAAATGTCCTGGATTTAGTCCAGGAACGTTCGCCTTGGCCTTCCCCTTCCAACTTCTACGTGCCCAAACTATCTATGCATACCANGTATGACATAGTAGACTTTCTACTGCTACGAGATAGATATCTGCGTGGAACATGCTATCGCTTTTACAGATTCAAGAAGTATGTTAAACAATAATCTTTGATGGCACCAAATATATTTTTTTTAGTCTAACTATTATTTAATATTTATTCATGAAATCAAAATAAATCCAACAGAAAGTAAATTTGTAGGTGCAAAGATCATAAGAAGGCACTGTAAAATATTGAAAGTGAAACATTGCGAGTGAAACAGAAATAAATTCCTTAAGCCGACATCTTGTATTGGTAAATAACCAATTATAAATAAAAAAAAATGAAGGTGTGAAGGAGAAAAGCGAAGGAATAGAGAAAGTTAATGCGCAATGGCTAATCCCAGCATAAGATTGGGCACCGTGGCCGAAATCGGCCAGGAGATGATTATTATTAGAAGACTTTCAGCTCTCTCACATAGCACGACGCTTTATTCCCATAGGCGTAGGCAGAGACTTTCACTTGCTACGATCCTTGCATGTCTCCTTCGCTTCTTTCATTTTGATTAAACCTTTCATACAAGTTCATCGGCTTAGTGTACTCTTGACCTGGGCCTTTTTTAAAATGTCGTGGAATTAGTCCAGGAACGTTCGCCTTCCCCTTCCAACTTCTACGTGCCCAAACTATCTAAACATACCATTCTCAACTTTAGCCACTACGTCTTCTTTAGTACCACAACGTTCTCTTATCACACTATTTGTGGTGGTATATCATGTGTAGAAAAAAAAGCTCACTGCATATGCCTCGATGAACCCTCCCTAATTTATGTAATGTAACTGCATTTTTATTTCTTTTTATTATTGTTTATATCTTTTTTCCTGTTTTGATTAAACTTTGATTATATTTCTATGTATTACATGTCAAAGCAAATGTTATGCTCACTTATAATTGATATGCGTATAAATAAAAGTGTCCTAGTTTATGTTATTTTACATTTTGAATGTTATGTATGTATATTGTTAATGTCCTCAAATAAATAAATAAATTTCTCACTCAGTTTTAAACCACTCATACTTCTCAACGCTCTCATCTCTACCGCATTTATTTTACTTTTGTGCTCCTTCTGCCATACCCAACTTTCACTATCATACGTCAGTGTTGGCACCAACACTCCTCTATGGACAGCCAGTATGGCCCTTTGAGACACCATCTGGTTATTCATAAAAGCGTGCGGAGCACCATTTACCGTATACACGAAGAAGCCATTTTCTGCAAATGAAATAGCGATCAAGGCAAAATAACGCATATCGCTAAGTAATCTTTGCAAATAAATCATAAGTGTAGGAGGCAAAATTCAAAAGTTTGTGATTTATCATATTCCACATTTCCATTTGGTAGGCGGCTGAGCCATTATTCTACGTCAAAGACATTGTAGACTGCGAATGGGCAAAAACACTTTCCGATAGGTTTGTCAAACTTACAAAGAATTGAATCAATAGGATAGCGGATTAGAAAACTTTCATTGATTCCTTTCAATAGATGTTTTAAATGATTTCATCGAAGTTGTTATAATGATGACACAATTACATTTCATTAGGATAACCCCACTTTTATGCAGTATAAAAGAAAAATAAATAAATCAGGTCTGAAAGTAGGAAATACAGAAAAATATTACATAAAATACTATACCGTTGGATCAAGTTTATATAGAACTTTTTACATGATTAAATACTTAGCCGTAAACTTAAACTATAAATTTCCTGTCTACATTCCCCTGAAACTATTATTGGTATATTTGTAAGTATGTACAATTAATGTAATTAATGCTTAAAGAATCATAAAAAAATATTTATATCATGGCTGACATTCTGGACACTTGTCTTATAATAAAATAGAATTTAGCACTTCAAAAGAAAAGAATATAAAAAAAACAAATTTTATCCGCAACTAATGACTTTTTGGTTGGACATTAGAAACAAATCGTAAACAATTTCGCACAGTAATAGTAGAAATCGTTTAAAATCTGCGTTTAAGGTAAATGAGTTGTTAAAAATCTCTCAAATTTACAAGAAATCATAATAAAACGTCATTTTGTTGTTACCTGTTCAAACTGGAACGGTGTTGCGACTATATTTCATGCTATTTCCGTTTCCGCAAATGGACGGAAATGAATTCAAAATACCCTTCAGCGGTGTTCGATACTCTGCAAGCTATCTAAACATCTGATATTCATGAACTATGAAATACAATTCTATGCAGTGATCAAAATAAACTGGAAGTACATTAACACTACACAGGCCTTTGAATGGAACAACAGCTGGCAGAAAATAAAACATACCATAGTTGATTACCGACATAAATTTTCTATTGCGTCACACCTAACTACATAACTTTAATTACATAATTTAAATACAAATGTAATATTGTAAATAATATGGATAATATGTTCTAATCAACAATAACCTGATTAACTTGCCAATGATAATTGTTTTCCTAGGTAAGTAAAGTAGAAAATATAATGACGGTGTTACGAAACAATTTAATGTATGAACCTATCAATATTGTTGGAATTGTGGAATTAACTGAGAATAATTGATAAATAAGTTGAAGTAAAAGTTAGGATAAGAAATAAAATAAATTCGAAGTCAATAACACTCTCTGTCTATGTTCTGCATTCGTTAAGGGTTCGTTACAAAAGGGTTTTCATAAATGTATGTGTAACGTCTTACAAGCAGCCTTAATTATTATCTTATTATTGTTATTGTTTTGAATAGGTACAAGGGTCAAACGAAGGTCAAAAATTCAGACGAAAAGTTTAAACCAAACTCATAAGAAGTCAATTCCCTTTCAGTTTGTAAGATATTAATCTTCCTACTTAGTCATGCATGGTTTATGAAGAACAAAAACAATTACTTCAAAGGTTAGAAGCTGCGGTTAACTTACGTCAACTTAATAAATACTTAATGCTCGTGAAACTCCCAACTTAGTGGGATTAAGTTTTCGCCTTTCAAAGCCACCACTAATCGAATCTCCTACAGGAAACTTCTGTTTTCCGTTAGATTTGATCGATAAAAGTCCTGTTGAATCTCAGTTATCATTAAGTCATCTATATTTTAATTTTTTATACTATATTTTTAATCAAAAAGTAGAAATAAAAGGAACTGATGTACCCTAATACCACGTAGAGGGTAAGGCACTTGCGTAATTTTCTAGAAAACGATGATGAATATTTTTAATAGCTCACTTTATGTGAGTCATGTTAGGTAATGATCAGGTTAGGCACCAGTCGCTTATTAACATCTCACTGCAGGGGGCATGCCTCTTCACTCATAACAGGGATTGTTTTAGAGCAGAGACCCATTACTTTTGTTCCCTATGGCAGGCGGGGTATGTATAAGCATGGCACATGCCATGGTCCCCAACGAAGCAGGTTGGAGGGCCGTGGCCTCCTTTTAGGGGACCATTGTCGCGCTAAAGAAGGCACTTGAGAGGGAGCGGGAGGTTGTTCCTAATGCCACTGTTATCCGTCGCCGAAGGTTGGGCGGCAGAAAGCACCGATTTGCGCGCCTCGTCTTACAGCCTTGAATATTAATTCGGCTTCATGTGGGACACTATATTGGACTGCTCAAACGAGCCGATAGTGTCCCACTTTAAGATGACGTGAGACTGTTTTAGTGGGTATTCTGTCTTTTAAATCCCACACTCTTGACTCTTTGATCGGGGTGCGTTAAAGTATTTCCCAACGAAACAAAGTGGTACACATACCCCAGAAATTTCTCCCGGGAAATGCAAGTTTCCTCACGATGTTTTCACCTAAAAACATAAGGCTTTGAAAGAGTTTGAAACGAAAAATGGCAGTAAACCACTTGAACTACTAATAAAACAGTAAAAGTTAATTCGTGTCGTAAATTGTTACGTGTATTGACACGCCGAATCCCATGTCACAATAATTAATACACAAGCTGTGACATGTATTGACAAGCTGCGCATTTTCACTTTCATAGTTCGGTCTCCGTTTTCATAGCGTTTGACTATGTTCTCACCTAGTAAAGAATAAAATCTAATCGAGAAAATATATGGTTGGTAATAAAGTGATAATATTAAATGATTTTTCCAAAGCTGCCTAAACTGTGGCTTGTTTATATGGTGGTTAAGGAAGAAAGCCAGTTGAGAGACAATTTACTGTTAAATCCCGTCCCGCAGCCACAATAATTTCACGTAGAGCCGTCAGATAACCGCCTCCGCTCAATTTGTCTTCGTAATGAAACCAACAATGTGCATTAACATTGTGCTAGATAGTACAGTATTACCTTATAATTGGCAGAAACAAGGCCTTGCTAGCGCAATGTTTCTTACCTTGCCAGTAGAGATCTTGGAGTCGATACCCAGGAAGGTATTAGATTTTAATATAGCAAATTGCATTTTCTAATTGTCTGAGTCTGGTCTCGGAACTTGTATTCCAGTAAAATTCTGAATAAACGATAAAATACCGGTAGAAACCATTTGAGGTATAATACGAGTACGTTTTACCAAGTAAGCGTGTTCCCATCCTAGACTATATTATTACTTACCATTGGATGAAATAACATTAAAGCAAAAACCTGACACCAACAAAAAAAAATAATACGTGAGTATTAAGGAAGTATAAAAATAATCATGCCCTTACCCATTGCCATTTAAACAGCAGAATTGCCCATGCTGACTACGGCCAAACTCATGCCGAGATTAACTGTTTGCGGAGGAGTTAATTTAGTATGAGCAATCACAAGATCCTAGGTTCTCATAGTCTAGTGGAACGGGAAATCAGACACAATTAGAGAGAAAACAGGCGCAGGATCTACAGCTTAACGTGCTTTTCGAAACAAGGTGGTGTTCCACATCACCAATTACGAAACTTCGGATAAATACTAAAAATTCCTTAACAGATAAGCCTACACCAATCTCTAATTGACCCGACTTGGGACTTGAACTCAGGAGATGTAATAAAACATGCTGACCATCTACAATGATACATTGGTGAAGTGACCGTTTCATCTCTTCATAGTGATATTATATATCGTAAGTTTTAAAATGAACTTTCATGCCTTTATTACGGTAAATAGAAATTGTCCAAATAAGTGAGTATTTTATTAATAAAATAAATATATGGAAAGTGGAAAGCAATACTATAAATTGAAAAAATACATATACAAATATTGACACATTCCTACCTGGCGTAACATGAATACGATATTTTTTCCCACCTTGCCATAAAAAGTTTTACTTGAAAATTATTGAATAACATTAAAACTATAAATTAGTAATTCGACGTTCTATACGTAAAAAGATTCAAGTATAAATTCCTAATTTTGTAAAATACTATTTTTAAGTTAAAAGTCTTATTACCGCAATATATTTTCTAATAATGATATGTATTTTATTATGATATTTATATTGAAAGTAGAGTGAATGAAGGTATTATGGTAAAAGGTGCTCTGCACGCCTTTATGAATAGCCAGATGATATCACAAAGGCCCAGACTGGTTGTGCACGGAGAAGTATTGGTGCCAACACTTATGTATGGTAGTGAAAGTTGGGAATGTAAGAAGAAGCATAAAAGTAAAATAACTGCGGTAGAAATGTGAGCGCTGAGAAGTACGACTGGATTGAAACTGACTGATAAAGTTAGAAATAGTGTGATAAGAGAACGTTATGGTATAAAAGAAGATGTAGAGACTAAAATTGAGAAAGGTATGCTTAGATGGTTTGNGACCGGAGAGAGAGATCAGGCGCAGGACCGACAGCTTAACGTGCTCTCCGAGGCACGGGGGTGAATCACACCGCCAACTTCCCAACTTCGGGGAAATATTGAGAAAATCTTAATAGAAAACTCAATATCGATTTCGAACTGGCCCGACCCGGGACTCGAACCCAGGACCACATGTCTGTAGTCGAACATGCTAACCACTAGACCAATGAGGCAGTTGGGTATGTAAGAAGAAGCATAAAAGTAAAATAACTGCGGTAGAAATGTGAGCGTTGAGAAGTACGACTGGATTGAAACCGACTGATAAAGTTAGAAATAGTGTGATAAGAGAACGTTATGGTATAAAAGAAGATGCAGAGACTAAATTTGAGAAAGGTATGCTTAGGTGATTTGGGCACGTAGAGAGAATGAATGAAAGGTGACTGACAAAAAGGATTTATGAGTCAAAACCGAATGGAAAAGTGGGAAGGGGAAAACCAAAGGAAACGCTCCTGGACCAAATCCGAATTTGTATGAAAGGTTTAATGAGAATGAAAGATGCAAGGGATATACGCAAGGTCGTAGCAAGTGGAAGGACGTGGTCTCTGCCTACCCCTATGAGAATGAGGCCTGATGCTATTTCACCATGATGTTTTGATAGCCATATAGTTAACAAAACGATGACCTGGGATGTCAAATGGGTTGAGGAAATCGACATTTATAGAAGCAAAAAAGTAAAGAAAAGGAAGAGATATCCATCAACATTACAGAAACGTCAAAATGTCTAAAAAGCAACTTGACTCCTTAACGTATGGGCCAAGAGTATGTAAAATTCGTATATATGTTTGATGAATCAAAAACTAATGACAAAAAGAAAGTTTTGGGTGTTGGATGTTCATATTATAAGTAAACACTTTACTCTTTTGAAAAGTCCTATTCATTGTACAACAGTGCCTCGTTACGGAGCATTCATGCTGAGTCAGCGTTTAGCGGCCAACCATTCGTTTTGTATCTTTATTTCGAACAATATTGTTTTATCTCGCGTACACAGCAGAAATGTTGCTAGTTTGCAGACAGCTATGAGGTGCATATAACTTCAGTTTACGCTATTCATCTATACAAATACTTTTTACTACCAACTATTAGACCACACTCTCCCTGTAAATATCTTTTTCAAATTTGAAATTGTTGCTAAAATATTTTTTTATCCATCCACTGACGTTCAAATATATTTTTTAACTTGTAGGGGTAACTTTTACATAGGAACTGACTTAAGCTGTTTTTTATTAGCTATTCTTAAACTAATCTAAATTGGTTGTAACTGATGATATAGTCTTACATCAAATATGATGATATTTTCGAAGTATATGTTATGTTTAAAATTAACTTAATGCACATTTTATTAAAGCAGATTAACAAAAAGTAAAGTGAAGATAAATAAGAATACTAACTGTTCCTGGCGGTGTCACACAAGTGATCATCGATTCCGTAGAAATACTAGAAAATTTGTTACTTTTCTGATGTTTTGCTTATACTATATAACTCGACTGTAATCTCGTCTGATCCACATAAATTTCTTTGTGTGGTAGCTCGTTTTCTTGATAGAGGGGTATTTAGCCAAAAACTCCTTGAAA
The DNA here is from genome assembly GCA_015832385.1 of Elymnias hypermnestra. Lineage (NCBI taxonomy): Eukaryota > Metazoa > Arthropoda > Insecta > Lepidoptera > Nymphalidae > Elymnias > Elymnias hypermnestra. Next base: position 3,447,733 of record JACTOM010000110.1, on the reverse strand, counting down.
TTGAGACTAGAATTAAAAACAAAAACATATTCTTCAATTAGCATTGATGGGAATTAAACCTAGGAAAGCTACTAATGAAGCGACTATTTGCATTGTTGTCATAAAATGAAGTCTCTATTTCTAATGTGACCATCATAACGTATTAAAAAAAATATAAATCGTCGTTTTTTCTAACGTAAATTGTATCTGAGTAAAAGTCCAATAGACACTTCGCGTTATAAGAACTTTCACTACAAATTTTGTACAAGTATCATGCATAAACATATTAAACATTTTTATTTGTTAATACTGGATGGACCGTCTTGGAATCCACTACCACTGGCATATAGCCAACACTATAAGCTATAACATAGGCCACAAAAACATTTACCTCTCTGTAGTCGATGTTATAAACATGCATACATAGAATCACCCCTCATTCCTATAGGAGTGGACAGAGACCACGTCCTTCCACTTGCCACGTCATTCTGTCATTCTCATTGAACCTTTCATACAAATTCGTCAGTTTAGAGTTCTCTTGACCTTCTCTTAACCAGGAACGTTCGCCTTGGTCTTCCCCTTCCAACTTTCCCATTCACTCTTGACTAATTTATCCTTTTTGTCAGTCTCCTTTCAATCATTCTTTCTACGTACCCAAACTATCTAAGCATACCTTTCTGAATTTTAGTCACTACATCTTCTTATATAACACAACGTTCTCTTATCACACCATTTCTTACTTTGTCACTCAGTTTCAATTTACTCATATTTCTCAACGCTCTCATCTTTACCGCATTTATTTGACGTGTATGCTTCTTCTGCCATACTCAACTTTTACTACCATATATTAAGTGTTGGCACGAACACTCCTCCATGCACTGCCATCTGGCTATTCATTATAAGCCTCTAAGAAATAATTGTAAAATTTACAAAGAACAATTTATCCAAACAATAATAATTTATCAACGAATAATATAAATTAATGGATATATTGTATTTAAGCTTTTAACTTCAGAAATTGTTAGTGAGAGCGAAATTTCTCAGGCATTTCTGGGAAATTGAAACTTTCATAGACATTCCACAACTAAATGCCAACTGTTTATTACAAAAACAGTTAATTATAAGTAAACAGTAATAATTGAATAATCAAAAATTCTCTGTTATAGTGTTAGATGAACTCCGAAACTACTTAACTGATTTTTGTAGATTTTTTATATACATATACATATAAGAGATATACAGGTATTTTTTGATTCATCACGATACGATCTCTGGAACCATAAGGCGTAGAGACTTGAAATTTGGTAGGAATATTTCTTTGGCCGAGTAGAGGTCAGCTAAGAACGGATTTTACAAAATTCTACCTTCAAGGAGGGTTGCGGGGGTGTTAACTATTGACTTACGATAGCTCTGGAACCATAATTTGTAGAGACTTGAAATTCGGTAAGAATATTCGGATTGCCGAGTCAAGGTCAGCTAAGAACGGATTTTACAAATTTCCACCTCCAAGGGGGGTTGCGGGGGTGTTCAATCAATCAATCAATCAATCAATCAAAAATATCTTTATTCAAGTAGGCATATTACAGCACTTTTGAATCGTCAAATTATATTTTTTTTTCCACACTATGATTCTAATATACATCTGATGACGGTACTCAAGATCGGCTTAAAATCTAAAGTTACGAGGGTTCCTTCGCGCCNCACGGTCGTCTGCCACGAGTGCTGTCCAGCTACCTAGAACCTGCCGCCGACGGGAGCTGCACCACGGACTAGACAGGGCAGTGAAGATTGAGCCCTTAAGACTCCTCGTGCTGTGTGATCCGTAGACCTACGACCCGCTAGCCTACCTATCTACTGCAAACAGTTTTAGTTAATGCTAACTACCTACCTACTGTAAACTTTTACCGCATCAACTAAATTAAAAAGCGACAGTACCCAAGCTATCTAAGCATACCTTTCTCAATTTTAGTCACTACATCTTCTTTTATAACACAACGTTCTCTTATCACACCATTTTTTACTTTGTCACTCAGTTTCAATTCACTCATATTTCTCAACGCTCTCATCTTTACCGCATTTATTTGACGTTAATGCTTCTTAAGTGTTGGCACGAAAACTCCTCCATGCACTGCCAGTCTGGCCCTTTGAGACACCATCTGGCTATTCATTATAAGCCTCTAAGGAAATAATTGAAATTTACAAAGAACAATTTATCCAAACAATTAACTAGCAAACAATAATAATTTATCAACGAATGATATAAATTAATGCATATATTGTATTTAAGCTTTTAACTTCAGAAATTGTTAGTCAGAGCGAAATTTCTCAGGCATTTCTGGGAAATTGAACCTTTCATAGACATTCCACAACAAAATGCCAACTGTTTATTACAAAAACAGTTAATTATAAGTAAGCAGTAATAATTGAGTAATCAAAAATTCTCTGTTATAGTGTTAGATGAACTCCGAAACTACTTAACTGATTTTTGTAGATTTTTTTCGGACATATGACATTCATTTCGAGATTAGGTTTCAACTCAATATATATGTATATGACATATATCTATATATATAAAAGATATCAAGGTATTTTTTGACTCATCACGATATCTCTGGAACCATAAGGCGTAGAGACTTGAAATTTGGTAGGAATATTCTTTTTGCCCAATAGAGGATGGATTTTGCGAAATTCCACCCACAAGGGGGGTTGCGGGATGTTAACTATTGACTCACGATACTCTGGAACCATGAAGTGTAGAGACTTGATTTTTGGTAGGAATATTTCTTTGGCCGAGTAGAGGTCAGCTAAGAACGGATTTTACAAAATTCTACCTTCAAGGAGGGTTGCGGGGGTGTTGACTATTGACTTACGATAGCTCTGGAACCATAAATTGTAGAGACTTGAAATTTGGTAGTAATATTCCTTTTGCCAAGTAGAGGTCAGCTAAGAACGGATTGTATGAAATTCTATCCGTTAGGGGTTGCGGGGGTGCTAATAAAAAAAATCAAATTTTCATATTAAAAAATTCAAACTTCACATTTACAAACTATATCTTTTATGGTAAGTAAAACTTGGTCAGATTTTTTTTTTGACTTAATGGAAACTAAGAAAAGTAAATTTTAGGAAATTTCATTAGATTTTTATAGGGCACAGCAAGGGCATTAAAATTAAAAAAATTGTATCTATCAATCTATATTTCTTACAACTTTAAAACATCGACAAAATATTTTTCTGGCATGTTGCGACTTATCAACAGCGAATTTTGTAAAGTTCCACTTCCAAAAGGCAGTGCAGGGGCGTTATAAATTTTAAAAAATTGAATCTTTCAAAAAATATTAAAATATTGTTAATGAATCATATGATAATAACACAATGCTGAAAATAGAAAACTACAGTTCAGGCGGAGCTGAGGTTAAAGTTAAATTAAATAATATTATTTAATAATTAGTATTTTTTTCCCACTCTGACTTAAACTTACATGTTTGGCGAACCTTTTTGGCTTTGAATCAATTAAATTGTATAAGGTCTCGCGGAATTCTTTAAAAAACGAAAAGTGTCAGAATAAAAATAAAGTAAATTATTATTTATAATTTAGAAAACTTGATTATTAACTCTGCTATGCTATGCTATGAATACTGCTACTGCAGAGTTTTTAGAGTACACCCTTACTCCAAAACTATTTACAGCGTACTAAAAAGTTTAAAGATTTACATTCTATAAAAATCGTTTCGATTCTTTAAATGCCACTACCTCACGAACACGACCATCTATGAGGTAAGTTCTTACGTTCATAGTGCAATAATAAATACGGTGTAAAGTAACAATAATCACTAAAAGGTATAATATTATAAATGCGAAGTTAACGCTGTCACGTTTTCACACCATTACCACTTAAAAATATAAATGAAATTTGGTACACACATAATCTAGAGCCTGCAAAAAGGACTATTAGCTCTTTGTAGTAATACAGTAAGTATTAATACGTATGTTTCTTATATGTAAAACAATTTGTTTAAATTAATGAAAATGCTACCCAAAAAACATTCCACGCAGAGGATTATGTCGGAGGGCAGATGTCTGTGGAACGCTGGCGCCATCTATCGGCGTGGACAGAGTCAATGGTGGCAGTCCGGCGGGAGTCACTCGGCAGTTGTAGTTGTAGCACTCGACCGGAGTAGTCTACTGTTGGAACTGTCGCGTTCCTAGCTATTGGTGTTACTGAGTTTGTGTAAACTGATATCGGGAACATTAAGTGATTGAACATTATACTCAGAATTAATTAATAATGTATTTGATTGCACCAACATAAGGGTATATACCCACGGGCGCCCACAGAATAAGAAATTAAATAATGGATCCAATTAATAACGATGTCGGCGGAGAGCCCTGGGCCCCTGTGCATTATGCTTCTCCATTCTCTCTCTTATTCTCCGATATATATATAATTGAATTATAAATTATGTAACAAAGACCGGTTTGTTACATAATTTATAATTCAAGAACGGCTGGAACGAATAACGGTTAACCTTTTTAAAACTCGTAAAAAAATTTCGTAGCATTTATAGTCATATACATTAATCACTCTCATTAATTTATTACGAGGTATTCAAAGCTATTGCACAGTTTACTTGAAGTACGACATATTTCATTTGCATCGTAGCCATACACTAAGAATAGACTTTTCGCGATACGATGGGATCGGGAAGAGCTTGTTTTTAATAATAATTAATTGATTTTCTTTAAAGCGAGGGACAACTAATTTACATTAGCATAAAATAGACGGCGCCGTACTTTAAGTCCCACACTTAGTGTACACAGACAATGTTGCGCAGCTCATTTATTATAAATTAAAATAATTGTCAAATATAGTAAATTGTTTCTTATAGTACTCCAGTATTTTGTTTATAGTCCCTAAGCTCCACTTTTCGTGTACCAATTAAGGGGTTTATGTTCCCAAGTGATTAATTGTCAGACAACTTTTATCAATGAACTTCAACCATGCCAAGTTTTTATGATGCTCGGGAGACCTAAATAGGCAACAGTTATTACATTGTTTACGAACCACTCCAGAGTTTCGATGAAATACTAACAAAATAATAACATTTTCTTGAGCAACAATTTCAAAATTATGCCAGTCAATTTCTGATATTTCCATACTTAGAATTTTTTATTCCTGACAAGTTAGACCTTGACCGGAACCTTATGTGAAGGCAAATGACGTCACAGTCTAAGGTGGAAGTACTCTAACCTCTTAAGAGGTAATTTACCAGTCACGGCCGAAACTTCCCACTAGTCCACACCTATACAAACTAGCATATACAATATCCATAATGTGCCCTACCGGGATTCGAATCTGGGACTTCTGGTAGCAAAGCGAGTACTTGCCCCACTGCGCCAGAGAGGCCATCAAAACATAAAATAACATTTATTAAAATTGAACTGTTGTCGAAGTTTTCTGAGCGATTATCGCATGTCGCATTACATTAATAACCTGGTATGGGTAAAGGGAAAAGTGCATTGCAGAGTAGTAATGCATGATAGCGGCACCCATGGCTCGCACCAGCTGTTTCACTAACATCGTGGCTTCAAAATACTACATTTTATTTTATTTTAACATTTCCGCAGATTTTCGAAATTTTAATTCTGTAGGAAGTAATGTATTTTACGGATTTCTATACATTTCAAAATAATGTTATTTACCTAGGGTTTTTTTAATCACGTTCATTATCGTTAAATATATTATTTTATCATATTGTATTAATCTATACAAGACCACGTTTTGTTATATGTCAATGAGGTATATTTATAAGCTTTGATTACCTGTTCCTCTACAAATTTTAATATAATACGTTATAATAACAACTGTCTACTCGTATTAGGACTGCTGTTGCTTAATAAATATCGTTTTATCTATTTATTTTATACGTACATTCACCGATTTTTATAATTCAATGGTAATTGTATAAACCCTCATCAAAAAACTGAATTTCTTTTCGTTCTTCATCAAATCTAATTAAATATAAACAAAAATTGATCATCAAAATATATGTCAATACAATGGATTCTAAGAATAAAACAAAATTGAATTTTAAAATTAATATCAAACAACTGTATAATAAAATAAAACTTATACTGTGTAAAGCTTGAATAAACTAATTACACTATTCTAAACAATGCTAATTTGTTAGTTTTAGAGCAAATTCATGGCGTAGTCGTTCGTTAAAGACAAAACAAACAGGTTTAAAGGGTAATCAAACAAAATGTAGCAAAGATTTGCTTTAACAAATTTACGACCTGTTTCAACGCTAATTGAAATTTTTAAGCGCTATTAAGTTATTTGACGAGTAATATAATAAAATAGGTCGGCATTGCTTTCTGATTCTGATTGATCTGATAAATATATTAAAAAACGACTTAGTTTGAGACTGAAATTGAAGAACTAATAGAATCAGATGATATCAAATAAAAAGCGACAAGAACATAATATTCTTGTTTTTGAGATACAAAAATGTATTTAAAGTTTCGAGTAAGTTAACATAGAAATACCTAAAATTTTTCTCCAATGTCTATAAAATTTTACAAATAAATCTAGGGTTTTTTAATTTAGAAGTTGTAATTTTCAAATTTTAAAATCTATAATAACTTGGCAGTTCCTAGCAGTGCTTGATTACTCTTTTCAATACATCAGTATTAGGAGTGTGCGAATAATTTGAACTTTCGAATTATCCGTCCCAAATCGAATGTTAATATCCGATTCAACACTCGAATCGAATATTTCGAAATTTCCCGTATAATTCGAAAAATATATAATAAATTCGATTTTTTTCCGAATTATTTGTAATCTATTAAACTATTGGTGAATTTTCTAATATTTTCAAATCAGAGTTTCTTATGTTCAATATTAAAATATAAATTTATCAGTCTGTATACATGAAGTTCTTTTGTCAGATACAATATCGCCACCAGTGGAAAATAATCTTTCATTTTCACCCGAAGTACAATGTATTCCTAAATATTTTTTAAACGAAAAGTGTATTATTCGTAAGTCGAATATTTCGATACACGATTTAAATTATTAAAAATAGAATCAATTAAAAATCCAGAGATATTTCATTAATTAATTTTTTTACCAATTATTAAATTTTTTTCGAATTATTTGTGGAATTTCGAAATTTCGCATTATTGGATTCGAATTCCGAATCGAATATCGATTCGAACGATATTCGCACACGCCTAATCATTATGCTTCTCGGTGAATGAAAACATCGCGAAAAAACCCGCATATAATAACCAGCATGCCGTGCTGGGTCCGTGGTCTAAAAACCCTCTCTATAGATAGATTTGTAACATTATAATCAGTTTTACACGCAACATAAATTTCCTTGAATTTTTTAAGTTTGTAGTTTAGAAGCTTAAAATATTTAAAAGCCATACAATATAAAATTAGCAGAGACGAAATAATGTCAACAAAACATTCGTAAAGTGAAACATTAAATAAAAGCAATATAATTCAATCCCATTTCATTCATTCATGTACTACTTTTGTAGAACCATTAAATTTTTTCCTTACTTCAAAGGTGGCTGTTTTTATCGTTCATTAATTTTAATAACAAAAACCACTTTAGGTTTGAAAACAAATGCATGGAAGACTCAGCCAACCGAATGAAACGATTGCCGGCTTTTTCACCAAAACGGAGGAGCTTATAAAACGTTGAATATGAAAAATCTTTTGAATAAAAAGCGGTTACGTTATAACCGGTGAAAAATGACTTTAAAACCCGGCCACCACTCCGAGCCCTCACTTAAGATAAATTGTTAAAAAATGACGTGAGATTAGTCTCCGTAAACGAAATGAGTTCATAAATGTTCAGTATATAGCTTTGGACATTTTTTGCTTTCACAATATTTTCCAGACACAAACCTTGTTATTATTTTTATTTATTTGAACATTTTTTTATTTATCTTTATGTCAAGATCTTCTCCGGATATATATCCTATCTAACAAGATTGTGACTTGTTGCATTTGTCCCGTAAAAAAACGTCAAACGTAAGAGTGCCTCACGAATAGATTTTGTACTACTTCAAATCTTATGCCTGATAATTTGCTTCATTAAACTATACTATAGAGTATAGGGTGTGAGCGGGAATAAATGAAGCATATTAAAAACGTAGGTAGCTGCCCATTGACTTCTCACTACTGGGCACAGTCTTTCTTACTCATAAGAGAGAGGTTTGTTACAGCATAGAGCAACCACTCTGCTCTACTGCGGGTTTGCACGCATAGTACACAAGTGCACTCTCTATTCCTTCACTATCATAGGCCGACGTGACCGGAATTCGATACAACCGCAGAGAGATCAGGCGCAGGACCGACGACTAAACGTGCTCTCCGAAGCACGGGGGTGGAGCACACCGCCGACTACTCAACTTTGGGCAAATATTGAAAAAACCCTCAATAATAATTTTAGAATTGATCTCCCCGAACCCGGGACTCGAATCCAGGACCTCACGACTGTGGCCAAACAACATACAACACAGTCGGTAAAACACTATGTGTATACAACACTGTAAGTAAAACAGTAAGTGCAAGATAAAAAACACAGAAAATATATTTATTTTCTTACTTAATATATAAGGAAAAATTTACTGACTTTTTTCTTTAATTTACAAGTCATAATGAAAAATTTTATATTCAATTAGGCTTTTACGGCACTTTTGAAATGTCGAATACAGTTTTTTCCCATATATTATTCCCAATGCATGATTGATGATGATATAAAAAAACGACTCAAAGTCTAACAGCAGGAGGGATTATCACGACCTGTTTTAGAAGAACTCAACATACTCATTTTCTATCGTTCTCCAGCAAAATAAAGTATGATATTTCTTTCAAAAAAGATTTCCACTTTACTAAGCGAAATCTATAGAATGTCTTCTGGGAATTGATTATTGAAACGAATACCCTGAAAGGATTTGTTAATTTAATGAGGCCTACTAGAATTTATGAATATTTTATTTTTACTGATAAATAAGACACAGAAACATTTTTAAATTAATATTTTTTCCAAGTACAAGATTTCGAATATACGCATCGTATTATGTATTTCAAAATTGCAGTAAATTAAGATCTTATATTTATGTGGCCGGAAAGCTGGAGCAACTGCCACAGTACAAGAACTTGGGTTAATGATAAATGGAATCCTGTCTAGGAATTAAAGTGCCATATTGAAATTGTCCGAGGATCTTTTAACAAAAAGGAAAAGTTGTGTGCTGGCGTATCTTAAACTTCAAGCTCCGTGTTTGAATGTTCCTCTGTTTCATATGGTCAATAATTCTCTAAGGTTGTAAGGTGTGGATGATAAAGGAAGACACTCATCGGCGCCTCCGAAGCATTCGGGATTGGCATCTTTAGCCGTATTCTTCGTAGCAGTTGGATCCAGAAAGTTTCGAATGGAAAAGTTTTGCAATGCATCGGGATAACTAGATAGCTCCTAAAAAAAAGGTCGCCTCCTTGGGGCACGTGTTGCGCGATGATCGGTACCTCTTCCAACTTATTATGATGGATAAACTCCAAAGCAAGAGGCGGGTTGACAGAAGGAAAAAATCATGACTGCGAAACGTCAAGGAGTGAAACGAGAATCGTGACTGCAGACGAGTTGCTGCAACTCGCAAATGATCGAGCAAAATTTGCGAAACTCCAGTAATGGAGGTTCACCCAAAGATGAAGAAGATCATATATTTAATTTGTATTTCTTATTTACAAGGCCCGCTTCTGTTTACAATGCCTCTTACTTAAAAACACAAAAAGCTTGCCTAGAAGATCGCTTTAAGTAATAAGACATCCTTTGTGCACTTTATAAAGAATTTCCGTTGTATTAATTACTTATTTGCTGTTTTTTTTTCCTACGCTTATCTGTGAAAAACAGTTATAAAACATTTTCATAGCTAATTAATTTTATTTTAGTTTTATAAACAGTGACAACTAATAAAATACCAAACAATATTCGACTCTGTTAAAATGCACAATTTTATAAAGAGTGACAATCTGTGTGTGACAAAAAAGTGACCACAATGTTTGTACAAAAAATGTTTATTTCTTTATTTTCCTTGGTGCTTTAAATTGGAAATCAGTTTGTACATGTATGCAGATTTAGTGACATAACATGGTCTAAGAAGGTGAGAGAATGTGTTTCCAGAAAAAGAAAAGAAGGTGACATAGGATGGAGAGATATCTTTACAGAAAGAATAGGTTCTTCCTGGTTGTACCAAGACAGAGATAGTAGAACAACCTGGAGGGATTTTGGGGAGGCCTACGTCGTATACTGCCTCATTGCCCAAGTGTTTAGCAAGTTTGACTACAAATATAAGATCCTGGGTTCGAGTCCCGAGTCGGGCTAATTTAAAAATTGATATTGTGTATTCTATTAAGATTTTCTGCATATTTGCGCGAAGAAGGGAAATTAGTGATGTGAATAACTCCCCTGCCTCGGAGAACACGTTAGGCCGTCGGTACTGCGCCTGATCTCTCTCCGGTTGTGTCGGGTTTCCGTCACATCTGACTATGGGACTGAAGGGATAGAGAGTGTACTTATGCCTGCCAAACCGCAGTGGAGCAGCGTGGTGGATCTATGCTCTAAAACCCTCTCTCATATGAGTAGCCTGTACCCAGCAGTAGGAAGATAATGGGCTGCTACTTGCCTTACCATACCTACGTCAAAGAGATGACTTTTATATAGATAATAGATTGATCTAAATAAAAATCCCGGTATAATCAAATGACTGTAAATATGACATTTTGAATGCGTAATAATATATAAAAGCTTATTATTAATTACTTTTTGTGCTCACTAATCTCCGAAAGAGTCCATCCGATATATCAGCAACCTAGTCATTCAACAGTTAATATTACGTAAGCCCACCGCGGTTTCTAGTTAAACTTACTTACTTACTTACTTACTTACTTATATAATATTTTGGGTAAATGCATAACTTATATAGGTTTTTTCAAATAAGTAGCAGCAATTGTTGTAAATTATACATTGACAGTGAATATAGTGCAAGACAACTGTCCAATATCTCATCTTGGAGCTATTAGTACAAGCATTAATCCTTATTGAACACAGTAATACATTTGTCAGAGATAATAAGAGGACACTGTACAGGTGTTATTGTTATTAATGGTTATCTTATAAAACAAATCTATTGATATGTCCGTTGGCAACGAACTTACCAATATTTGTAAAGTTGTATATCAAGAAGAAACCAGCAAGACACTCAGCAGTTACTCTTTTAATAACAACTTTTAAGTTTACATATAAACTCCAAGCGAAAATATAATAGAATCAAACCTAAACATTTTTACCTTAGGATGTTCTTCAACATTGTAATATGCTTTGTGTGGAAGAATATTCATAGCGTTTTTCATTAAATTTTGAAGAGGCACTACCAAAACAGATTGTGGTATCTTATTGAAATGAATAAGCTTAACCGGGCAATTGATTTTTAAAGCGTTTTACAAGATAAACAGAGTTGTGTTAGTTTTTAAGATGAAAATATATTTTCTGCAATATATTTTACCAACTTCACTGGTATAATAATGTAAGAGGTGTCGTTGCCAGCAGGTCAACTCTTAGTGTCAGTCTGAAGGTTTGTGGTAGGTTTCAGCCACGGCTTATTAGGGATATTCTTACATGGAAAAAGCTTACAAAGAAGCAGATATTACAAAAATATTCACAATAACAATAAACCTGCATATGGATAATAAAAATCGATTCTATGTTCGATTCCATAATATCAAATACTTACTTTGACCTTGCTAAAGTAATGGTGCGAATACTCAGTTTGCTAGCACAAAAGCCTGGTTCGATTCTTGCTACAACAAATTCAGAAGGGAGATAACACTTTTATATACACCGTGATACGTACACAACAACGGGATTTGTTGGAGACTTCGTCCGTTTCTGCTTACTTACATCCTATCAGCAAAATATTTGGGTTTCGATACAATGCTCTGTAACAAGAATTATTAATGGGTTTTTAAAGAGGTTTCCCTTAAATTGACAGTGCATTACCAACACCTTCCTTCGTAAGCAACATCGTTACCATCAAGTGAGCTTGAAGCCCAGCCCTAATCTTTTCGTAAAAATATCTTCATTACTTTGCAAGATTTATATGGGTAAAGATAGGAACGCCATCTGAAATTATAAGAACAAGTTGTAGGTACTCTGTACACGTGCACAGTTTACCTAAAGTATGAAACTATGCAATAAAATATTCTTGCAAGTTGCTTGTGACGAAACGGATTTGGATCACCTCTCAAACGAAGACGGTTTGACGTGTTGTCGCCGGCTTGCATAAATTTGCAAGATTAAGCAATCCCTCGTTGACGTAGACTTGCTCTCTATTTACATAAATGTATCACTGTTATCTGCTAGTTTTGTTTTGCGATTACCTGACAATTACACAAAAAATATATATAACGGATGGGTCTGGCGGTTTATTGGTTTTCAAAACAATGACATCAGCAATGCTAACGTCAATTTCTTGATTATTCTCGTAATCTCCATAGCAACGATACATAATAACACACAATAATAATAATAGTATGGAGCTCCGCTCCGTTTGACTAATCGCGCCGGAATGTCTCGAGAATTTTTTTTTTCGAAGTGTGTATTTACTGTTAGCCCTACTGGCTTTTACAGCGTAACCGAGAGGGATGGCGAGCGCAGAAGCTTCGCCGAGGGGTGGGCTCGAAGAAGGACCCTGCTGCGTCGTGGGGGAAACTTTGCTCTAAGGGCGCCTCCTGTGAGGCTCGGACCTAGGCTTAGAGTAACGTTTGCTTCTGTTAAAAAGATGTGATCTGACAGTGCTTAGTCTTGACGCCCATGGGTCCGCGACTGGGGGCCGCGACCGGGGTGCGTCAGATAGCGGGGACCTCGTCTTTGCCGGCGAGACGCTGTGGATTTATGTTAGTGTAAGGAGAGTTGTCAATAGTAATCAGGTCATCTGGGTCGTCTCGAGATACAATGAACACTAACATTTATAGTCTAAGAGTGGGGAGCTTGCTTATAGAAGTGAAGGTTGATACAATAAATAATGATTCTAACATTAAGAAAATGATTCAGGAAATGCTTGTAAATTAATGTTGATGTAATTGCCCCGATATTAATAATCTACGAAAAATATTTAGTAGGAGGAGTTGGTTAATAAAGACTGTGACACGAAATGTGTAAATATTAAAAGAATATCGTTAAGTTTCACCAATTACTCAAAAGAATACCTAGATTTGATTCATAAAAACATGCCTTAAAACATTAAAATAAAACACAGAAACAATATAAATTGACAATATTTATCTGGTAAGAAAATGATTGTATTACAATTTGACGCAGCAATAAATTTGAGATACAAATACAGGATTATCTGACATCATTAGAAATTTAATTTTCCTTTCTGTTGAGAGTTCCAAAGGCGTAATATGAAAAGGGATCAATCTGAGCCTTCGGAGTAAATTGCCTAATTTTGTAGTATGGATTCTTGCCATAAAGACGTTGAACATTTGTTTCATTAATAGCTTTATTCGACTATTTCTGAAATAGCCTTTTGTTAATGTTCAGAGAGGTTTCGAAACGTAACAATCTTTTTTATAAATAAAACGTGGCGAACGTTGTACTCCATAATTAAAACAATGTAATTATAAATAGAGGATACTTAATAAGAATTGGGCATACATGTATTTCTAGTTGTAAAGAGTGTTTTTAGTTGGTTTGTTTACATGCGTGTGATTATAAGAATAAAATCAGGCTTACTTCACTGTAACCCAGTCTTATTGAACATATATGAGATATTATAGCTAACTTGTTTTGATGTATAATATGTAACATCCAAAGAAGTCCAGTAGATTTAGTGAAATGACTTACAAATATCTAACCATCTTCATAAATTTTGCCGTTTATCATAGAACACATTTATGTCGTAGTGGTGACAAAATGATCTCATGCTGTGTGAGAATTTAAGTAAGATATGAGTCACTCAATGACTCCCATGCATTGTACGTGTCACACTTTCATACTTCTCCACGTAACACTTACGTAAACTACTAGACGTACATATAATGCCTGATTTTTTTTATTGATGTTTAGATGTGACCTAGCCTGATTGTGTTGATGGAGTCTAAGTTAAAACTCACTATTTTGGTGAGATTACTTAATTACTTATAGTTTCTGCACAAATCGAACAAATCGAACCCAGAACCGTAAAATCTGCTAACAACAAGACTATTTGACTAAAAAAGGTAAATAAAGTAAGCTTTAAGTCATGCCTACTAAGTTAAAGTCATAAAAAGAAGAGGACGATGCAGTAAATTAGATGGTCTTTGTATGTAGTACTATTAGCGATCATTATTATTGTATTTGTTGGATTGCTATTAAATTACTATATTTGTTTATTATGCTGAGGTATTTCTAATCATACCAGTAAACGTTTACATGTGCTACTTCCGGTTTAACGCTATTCCTAAAATTGTTTCAAGTTAAATCTAAACTTCAGTTTAAAGACTTCATTTCACGAAGACTGTGATTGGTAGACTTATTATTTATGAGTGGGGAGTTTTACCAAAGGGAGGGGGGGAATAAGAAATAATAGTACCTGAGAATGAGGGACATTCGCCTGGTGAAAGTTTTCAGTTTATATCAACGTTATCTATTAGTATTGTGTTTTATGTCATTACTTATCCAACAAATTAGTGAGAGACTGTAAAAATACATACCTTCCCTCTCGTTTCTTTGAGGGTTTCCCTTACGCTGGAGTCGTTTGGAAGAAATCGCTAATGAGTGATAAGGCCGCCCAATCGCACTCAAAAAGTATCTAATAATGAGTAACTGTATAAGTATTTTTAGCGTAGTGTTCAATAAAGCATATCATCTATTTATCTAGTACAAAGTCATGTGTTAACTAGATATTACACTCGTATATAAAAGAAACATTTGTTATGCTCTGAAAAATATTTGAAAGGAAATAATATTTACCATTTGTTTTTAACAGATATCTCAAAAATTTTAACTAAATTTTTTAAAATTATTTAATTTTTAATATTATTTGTTGAAATATTTAATTTTAAAATGTTATCTCCAAGCATACATTAATAGTCTTTCGAAGTTATATAGAGGTGAGAGAATAAATTTAAGAGATATTAAACTTATTACATCATAGGAGTCAATACAGAATTAATACACAGGTTTCGGACGTTTCTCAGTACTTAGTTTGAATTTCGCATAAAAAAAATTAGAAATATTATATAAATTGATTTGAGAAAATTAATTAGACGCCTTAGTCACTTTAATATTCAAATCAAATAAAAATATCTTTATTCAAGTAGACATATTACAGCACTTTTGAATCATTAAATAATATATATTTTTTTCCACACTCTGATTCTAAAATGTCTGATGATGGTACTCAAGAACGACTTAAAGTCTAGAGTTACGAAGGTTCCTTCGTGCCCCGATCCGAGAAGAACCCACAACAAACTCAGCCGGGTATATTTTTTGTTACTGTCGTCATTACAATATCATATTAGTTTAATATATTTCAATTCAAATTAGAGCAATTCTTGCAACTTATAATACCACTTTTCTATCGCCTTTCTTGTAACAAAGACCTTGAATTTATTAAATGACATCTCTAGACGGTCTTGGGGTTTATTATAGAAACGTGTACAGTTACCCTTAAATGAGTTTTTAATTTTTATGCAGCCTACTAGAATTTATAATAAATTTGTTTGATTTCGTAAGTTATATGACGTACATTCACTCTTATTATCAAAAGAGTCAATGTTTTTATGTACGTACAACAAGTTTTTTTATATGTAAACGCAGTGAACTGTCATTATTAAAAAGATAAGGAGAAAGATGTGTATATTTTATGGGATATAAATAAATTCGCAACTATTTCAGTATAGAACTTACTGTTTGATAGCTTTCATAAATGTTTCATAAAGGTAACCAAATCACAAACTAAAGACATTCGATTCGATAAATAATGTTTCCACGGCAGTGGGACCTACAAGGGTATACCGCCATCATATTTGTCATATTTGCCATAGTTAAATGGAAAAACATTAAATTTATATGCTCTGTTGTATATCTACCGCCAAATTATAAAGATGACCAATAGTTAAATGTTATAGATTGTATAGAAAACGCAATAAGCAAGTATTATTCCTGGCAATTCTTAATAATAGGAGATTTCAATTTAAATTCATGTATTGTTAATGTCAAGGCGCAATTTAATTTATTTTAGAACATTGTAAGATACGGCAGCACAACGTTATACATAACGATTACGGAGGTATCTTGGATTTGGTGTTAAGTAGTTTAGACTCAAACCAAGTGTCCGTATCTTGTGAAAACAACGCATTAGTAGCCGCTGATCCGTATCACCCGCCTCTCGATGTAGTACTTTCCTTTCAACGTAAACCTTCTATTAATAAATCAGACATATTCTTTTTGGATATTGCAAATAACAATTCAGGTCCTAGGTGGAATTTTGGAAAGGCGAATTTTAGGGCACTGTATCAAAATATAATGAACATTGATTGATCAAATTTATATAGAATACAAGATATTAATGAAGCAGTAGACATATTTTATTGTGAACTAAATAAATGTTTGAACGAAAGTGTGCCACTTAAGAAAGATGGGATTTACAATAGTAAATATATATACCCAAAATGGTTTACATCACAAATAATTAATAATATACAACATAAATATTATCATTTTAAAAAATATAAAAAGGAAGGTAAAGATTGCAACAAAGAATTATTTAAATATTATAGGGAACATGTAAAAAATTTAATAAACCAAGAATACATCCAATATAAAGAAAACACCCAAAAAAATATTTTGAAAGACCCAAATATTTTCTGGGACTTTGTTAGGGATTTCACAAAAACTAAACAACAGCCTAGAGAATACGTAGTTGACGACAAAACCGTGCGAGGACAGGACGCCGTCAATGCTTTCGCGGAATATTTCAGCTCTGTCTTTCATAAAGATATTCCAAAGTTAGACCCTATTACAGCACAAGCAGAATCCAATGATAACTTATATTTTAGCATTTCAATAGATAATATATCGCTCTCTGATATACAAGCAGCAGNGAAAAAATACAAAAAAAATTCGGACGCTATCTTTATAAAAGACTATATGGATATTACCCATATTTATATCCATCTTTCTTTATTGGCGCTATGGTCGGCTTAGAGTCTTTAGAGTTCCGGCGTAAGCTATTATCTATCGTGCACTACTATAAGCTATTAAATGGCGAAGTGGACAATCCGCAGGCCCTCGCGCGGGTAGGCCTCGTGGTACCGAGACGATACATGTGCGGCGCGAACGGGGCCGATGGCCCGCGACGGCGGCCGCGGCTGCTGTCGTCGGGTGAGCAGCCGCGGACTCGTCGCGGGTCGGCAGCACCTACCCATCGCGTAGTGGACCATCTGAATAAAATGCTGGCCCAAATCTGACGAGTTCGGACAAAAGAAAACGTCATTTATAAAGAACGTTTTTTTATATCTGAATAAATAATTAAGGTATTTTGATTCTGAAGAAATATAAAAATAATAGTTATATAAGCATATTTCACCATAAAATTGTAACAAAGCTAACTTGTATATGATTTGGCGCAAGCCGTTAGTGTATTTTGTATTTTTGTGTCAATAAATAGCTTGCAACTATATAAAATAGACGAGATGTATTATAGATACGAGAACTCATCTAAAATTATAAAAAACGTATGCTTGTGTGCAGATTTATTTTCATAAAATTAAGCAAGCCAATATTCCCCATTTACGCTTCCATACGATAAAGATCAATCCTGTAACTTCCTAAAAGGCAAAGTAATTTTAAATAAATAAAGACGTAACGCCCTTAAGGCTGAGACGTTTCGCGCATATCGGATTCCTCTTTACGATTTTACGAATAATAATGAAATTTTATGCTCATTCTATATAAGATTCGTACGAGTTCTTTGAGATCTTGTTGACTTCTTTATTGACTTATTTTAACACTATTTTTTGCGAAAACTCGAGAGCTATATAGAATTTGTTTTGTTACGAGATTTACATCGAGAAACCTATGTAATATTAAAACACTGAGGGATGAGTAACAAATACAACGTAGCAACGTAGATAAATATTTTTATAGTGAAACTTTTTTCCATCGCCTTCCAAAATATTCTGTATTAAAGTATGCTCAAAAAGAACTTTTGAATTGTCATTAGTTTGTCCGTTGGTAATAAATCTACCCCCGGTTCGGGGCTTTGATTCCCCTGAGAAAGAACCGGCGAAAAACTTAGCGGTCACTCCTTTAAATATAGTTTTTGTAAATTACAAGGTTAGCTTTCAGGTGCAACTGGAATCAAGTAAAAAAATTCTTTGTCGCTTAAATAATCTTCAACAATATAATATTAAATTCTTAATAGGACGTTTACAATATTATACTCAATAACAGCGCTGCAGTGCATCAAAGGGCATAAAAATGACTGCCTCATTGGTCTTGTGTTTAGCATGTTCGACTACAGACATGAGGTCCTGGCTTCAAGTCCCGGGTCGGTCGAAATCGATATTGAGTTTTCTATTAAGATTTTCTCAATATTTGCCCGAAGTTGGGAAGTTGGCGGTGTGATCAACACCCGTGCCTCGGAGAGCACGTTAAGCCGTCGGTCCTACGCCTGATCTCTCCGATTGTGTCGGATTCCCGTCGCATCGGACTTTGGAAGTGAAGGAATAGAGTTGTTCACTTGTGTACTATGCCTGCGAATCCGCATATGACCAGTGTGGTTGGTCTATGCTCTAAAAACCCTTATTCGTAAGAGTGAGGAGGCCTGTGCCCAGCAGTAGGACCTCAGTGACCTGCTACTTACCTTTATGTAATATAATTCTTAAAGCTATGTGGAGGCTAATCCAAAAGAGCATCGGGTGTCTTATTGAAAATGCGTATGCTCAACAAATGATATCAAAGTCAAAATATCTTTATTCAAGTAAGTCTATTACAGCACTTTTGAATCGTCAAACATATTTTTTTCCACACTCTTATTCTAATGTACGATGATTATATTAAAGTAGGACTTCAAATCTAAAATTACGAAAGTTCCTTCGCGCTCTGTCCTGGGAAGAGCCCCCAACAAACTTAGTCGGGTATTTTTTTTACCATCATCAGTACAATATCATATGAGTTTTTTTATATTTAAATATAAATTAGAGCAATTTGTTTAATCCCGCGCGTTTTTATCGTCTAAATAATCTTGCCATTTATATCATGAATTTGCAATCAACTTTCTTTTAACAAATACTTTGACTTCTCTCGAACGATTTGTGGGAGTTTATTATATAAACGTATACAGTTATCTTTATCTGAACCGCATTTCGAATTTGAGGAAATTTTGCTGGCGCAATCGTGCGAATTTTATTTTTCAGAAGCAGAAGTCCTGGGTCCGATTTCCGATTCCAAATCAAATCAAATCAAAATATTCTTTATTCAAGTAGGCTCAAAAAGCACTTTTGAATCGTTAGTAGTCTGTCCGTTGGTAACAAATCTAGCACCGGTTCGGAAAGTTGATTCCGCTGAGAAGAAGCCGGCAAGAAACTCAACGGTTACTCTTTTAAACATAGCTTTTTTGTAGGTTACAATGTGTTCAGCTTTCATATGCAACTGGAATCATGTCCAAACATCTTTGTCGCTTAAATAATCTTCCACATTATAATATGCCTTTTTTATTAGGACATTTTTAACATACTTCTTAAAACTATGTGGAGGCAAACCCAGAAGTGATTCAGGTATCTTATTAAATATGCGTATGCTCAACCCGACAAATGACTTCTGAACCTTTTTCACTCTAAAATATGGCATTACAAGTTTGTGTTTATTTCTTGTATTAAAATTGTGTGTTTCGCTCCTTTTGCTGTATAAATGAATATTATCACGGATGTATAAAATGTTATTTAATATATATTGCGACGGTACTGAGAATTGATATTTCTTTGAAATTTTCTCTTAATGAAACGCGAGATCCCAATTGATTTACGACGCGTTACGCGGTGGATTCCGGTCTAGTCGAAGGCTTCGGTCATGTCTAATTACCACAGTTACCAGCAAAAGCATGGCACCACGCAACAACTTGCATCCTTGTACGATATTGGGTAGAAACCATAACGGTAAATCACCTCTTACTAGTTAACGTGCTTCAATCCATCCACATTATAATATAGTTTTAAGCTGTCATCAAAAAAAAAATATTATCCGAGGAGAGGGGGTAAAGTGAAAGCAAAGCATCCAAGGTTATTCAAACATTTTCAAGAACAAAAAAAATATTTCCGAGCTAATTATCATAAAGTACATAATCTTTATAATGCAATATTAAAAAGATGGCCACAGTAGTAAGTACCTAAGGACACATTTTCGTTCTTACACCCACCACGCCATATGCGTTTATATTGGAAGGTAACCATTGGACGTATAAATTAAGTATACGTCTAAAGGTTAAATATTAGTATTATAATTGAATAGATATATCTTTTATGATTAAGTCTCCACACTGAGAAATAATGAAATAAAAACGATGAATATTTCATTAGACTGTCGTATCTTCTACTCGACTTAGACCTCTCTGAGGACGCGTTGTTTTATACATTGAATATTTAATGAAATATTTCTTAAAATGTACGTATTTTAATTTTGACTATTATTATCCCAGCGTTGATTATATCCATATTTTAATATCACGAATAGTCCATTTGATATTGTTATCTCCTAATCAAGTCACGTTTTCAAATTGACTGTGTGCCAAAGTTTATTATTATTACTTTTGTTTTTGATTTTAAAAAACCAAATAATAACTTTAAAATTAATCAAAAAATCGACAAAAGCAAATATTGTAAACTATACGAATAAGGAAATGAATAAACAGCTTGTTAACGCCACACACTTGGACGCAGGTCACCGCATTGCGTAGGTGAGAGAGTTCTTAGGGCATAAACCCACAACGCTGCTCTACAACGGGTTGGCAGGCTTATTATGGATACATACTGCGAAGTACGGTTTTCTCTGTATTTGCACGGGGTGATTTTTATACGGATTACAACCATATAGCTTTATATAGAAGCATTTCATTACTGAAATCATCGCGTAAATAATAAATTTTGTAATACCTACTCTGTGTTGAAAAAGTTCCAGCTCATGTTATCGTAATAGATTGAACCAGCTTTAATAGTTTTGTATGTGTGCTCAGGTGGCTTCAAGAATAATTTGAATTGGCAAATGAATTTCTCCATATTTTTATGGAATTTGGAACTTGGCGGTCGATATCACCAGAATAGCTATTTCTATTTTTAAATAATACTTCTGTATGTGTGCGACTGACCTTCACCTATTTTATGTGTTTACAAGTACAAACATTATGACTTTTAAACATCAGGATTTCCCTATATTCGGATATCCAGGGGATGCGTGTGCAGGTGATTAAGATCCTTAGTACAATGTATAATATATTGCTTGGGTGAGCGACTGGAATCAACTCCAAACATTTTTATCGTTTAAATAGTCTTCAAATTTGTAACGTGCCTTTTATAACATCTTTTGTTTTTGACATATTTCTTAAAAATCTTATTAAAAATGCGTACGCACAACCCGACAAATTATTTCTGAACTTTCTTTACGCTAAAATATGGAATTTTAAGTTTTTATTTCTTGTATTAAAATTGCGTCAATTTTTTGCTCATTTGATATGGATTTTGATAATAACTTATACTTGTGGTCTGGTAGATAATTAAAGGATTTTCCCATATTTCCACGTGATTATCACGTTAAATAATATTTTTTTTTTAGTATTTCGTTAAACTATATTCAAAAATTTCCAGCTTGTATTCTCCTTTCTGAAGGAGTGCAGTGAAAATTGCCGACTGAATATTTTATACCGTTCAGTCGCTACGTCGCTCACGATGTTAGACGTGAGAGAAGTACAGATCAGCACGACAAGTAATCACGCTTTAGAATATTCACATTTATGGCCTAAAATTTTTTGGCATTTCTTTTATTTACTTACAGGTTAAGCCTGGTTTATAATATCACCTAATTTTATCCATGAAATGTCCAAATCCAGAAGTAAGTAAGGTGGACTAGAGGTAAGATACATTGATTCTCGTTGAGGAAGGGCTTAGGGCAGGCATCTCCAATTTACTTTCAGAAACAAATGAGCTTGATTATTATTTTTAATTTACTTTTGGTGAAGGAATATTCTTAAAAAAACCTGGATAATGCTTGAGTAATTCAGGGATATGTCTAACCGCCTAACTCATAGTAAAGCAACGTGGTGTGACTTTGCTCTAAGAACGCTGTATACGAGGAGGTGTATTTGTAGCAGTGGGATGTTAATAGGTTGCTACATACCTTAATAGACAGTCCAAGATAGCCCAGAGCATAATAAAAGTAAATAACATCTAATTAACAATCCACTGCTTTGCTCAGACTTTTTATATGCTGACAGGTTTGCTTGGTTGTGATCTCTTCTGATAGTAAGTGGCCTATTTTATTTCTTATAACATCATATATTTACATAATCCTCCAAATTTGTTCTAAATGTTATAAAGAGAAGTCGTAACAAATTGATGTATTTTTTTATTTAAAATTTTATTGTACAAACAAGATAAAATAAATACCAATTAGGTAATATAAAAATAGGAAATGAAGTAATAAAGTGCGCAAAGTCGGTCTTATCACTTAGAGCGATCTCTTCCAGACAACTATACACTAAAGAGTGTTAACTTGACTCAGTGTATATAATATATATATCCTTACATATGAAATTAGCGTTTTATCGCACTGATCACTTTGATCTGAAATATCTTCTCTTTGGTTAAGTGTTCCAAATTCCAATTCGTTTTTTTCTCATAATTTATTTTATTTCGGCACAATGGAAAACATGAAATGTCGATATATTTACGAGTACCACCATGGCACCAGTATGGCAGAAACTGCTCTAATAAATAATGATGTGTAAGGCGCTGATGTTGCAAAAGAAAGCACGGTACGTTTTTAGGTTCAACGGTTTGTTTCTGGAAATTTTGATCTTCAGAACCAACCTCGGCGGACAATCGGAAAACTAAGTGTAAAATGAAGAATTAAAGGCTACTATGGAAGAGGATCCATCACAAAGCGCTTTAGATATAGCTGTAGGCTTCGGAGTAAGTAACAAATTTATATTATTCCACTTGAAATAAATCGAGAACGTAAAAAAAACTTGAACGATGTACCCATCGTTCATGAGTTGAGTGAATTGAACTTACAAACACGCGTCGATTGCTGTGTTAATTTGCACGGCCGAAATTTGTCTCAAAAAATTTACTTGTGAGTGTTTGGCGTACTAGCGCCAGTGTCGTTCACTACAGCTTTCTAAAATCAGGCCAAACGATTACGGCAGATGTCAGCAACTGCAATCCATGAAGGAAGAACTAGCTGCTTAACAACCGAGATTGGTCAATCGCTCTAGGTTACTGCTACTTCACAACAACGCAAGACCACACACTATACAACAAACAACCACTAAGTGAGCTACAACTGCAATGTCTGCGACGTCTACCGTACTCCCCGGACCTTGCTTCAACAGATTACCATTTTTTCCGGAAAAAATTCATCTCCGATACGATAGCCCAAGCCGCCTTCAAAGAGTTTATTGACCCTCGCCGGCATAGCTTTTTAGTGAAGGAATCAATGAACTACCTATGGGGTGGCAAAAGTGCATAGATAACAACGGTGCATACTTTGATTAATTAAATATATTTTACAAAAAAAGAATACCTCCCGTAAGGTAAGGTAAGGTAAGTAGCAGCCCATTAACGTCCCAGTGCTGGGCACAGGCCTCCTCACTCATATGAGAGAGGGTTTTTAGAGCATAGACCCACCACGCTGCTCCACTGCGGATTAGCAGGCATATTACACAAGTGTACTCTCTATTCCTTCACTCTCATAGCCCGATGTGACGGTAATTCGACACAACCGGAGAGAGATCAGGCGCAGGACCGACGGCTTAACGTGCTCTCCGAGGCACGGGGGTGGATCACACCGCCGACTTCCCAACTTCGGGCTAATATTGAGAAAATCTTAATAGAAAACTCAATATCCATTTTTGAATTGGCCCGACCCGGGACTCGAACCCAGGACCTCATGTCTGTAGTCGAACATGCTAACCACTAGACCAATGAGGCAGTATACCTCCCGTATAAAACGCCAATTTCATATGTAAGGACGTAAAATGGAAGGTTAAATATCACTTAAGTATACTATAACTAAGTAAACTTACACGAATTACATGTAATACATGGAAAATTTATTGTATATCTTTGTAAATGCTTCAAAAATTACATGATGAAAGAATATTTCCGATCGGGAGTGTGGGACTCATAAATAACAGGAATACCCACTATAACCCAGCGGGTCCCTCATCTATAAGTGACATCACTACAGCTTCTTTATCCGTATTCCACTCTAGTAACCCCGATGACACCGACTATGAGGACCTACCACTTAATAGGGTGAAGCATGAAGCGCATACTTGCGACTTCTGCCACCAAGCCTCCCCCGACGGAGAGGGAGGCAATTGGAGACCCAAGATTTTCCCTTCATTTTTCGAGTCGGTGAGAGCCCTAAGTCGCCCCGCCAAAAAAGTCGCCGCCGTCCAAGAAATTGTGACCTCTGTTGGCGAAGCGGGTACTCCCACACTGCGGCCGTCGAAATTATTCTATGCTTATAGTATTCTATGGTTATATTAATATGCTAGCTGAACCCGCGACTTCGTGATGTTTTTTGAATGGCATTTTTATTAAGGCAAATTGTTTTACAAATAAGAAACATACGTATAACCCCCCCCCCCCCACCCCTCGCAACCCTCCTTGCGGGTGGAATTTCGCAAAATCCGTTATTAGTTGACCTCTACTCGGCAAAAGGAACACCAAATTTCAAGTCTCTACGCCTTATGGTTACAGAGATATCGTGATGTGTCAATAGATACCTGGATATCTCTTATATATATATTATTCTATGTAGATGAAATCGCAGGCATATAAATAAACTTGTAACAGTTTTACCTTGTCTTGCCGCTGTCTATTGTGGCGTAGCGGAAGGTCTATTTAACTTATACACTACTACAGGGTTATTATACAAGTTCGTAACGTTGAGTTTTGGGTCAAGACGAAATTTCGTAGCCCATTATAATCTGTTTTCCTCTTCATTAAACGTGGCTTTTAGACTCATAATGGCGGTTTCACCTTGATACAATTTCGTTCCGAAGAGATTATACGGTTTATGCAGCTAGGGAATAATTAATATAATTAAACACAATTTAGCAACAGCTAAAGTAATTTTAACCGTAATGATCGTACGTTGCAATTTTTAAAAATATATTTGGAAAAGGGTATTCTTACATCACAAAATTTTATATAATATCATTTATTTCTTTATAGCTTAAATATGGCATGAAAAGATTACACAAAAATAATTTACAGAACATAATTTGTTTAGTTTTCCTGTTAGCAATTCCATTAATTCCGATTAATTTGCAATTACTTTATGTAATTCATATTATATGTACTTCATATATCGTAAACAATAAATGATAGCCTATAAATTTTAGTACATTATATAAAACTAAAAACGAAGAATGTCTTCTAAATGTCAATAAATTTAATATTTTTACTTAGAAGTTACATGAGCGTGTTCTAATTTATGTTATAATGATGATGATAAAAAGATCCCCGATTTTTCTTCTAATGGGTATCTTACACTTTAAGTAGTTTAACACATTGATTGATGATGATTGATTCGAATGTGCTGTAAAAACCAACATGTATAAATGGTTTTGTTACAATATTTGCGGAATTTTCAATCTTTCGTTAAATTATATAGAATAAGCGGCAATCTTTGTTCAGAGGTATCAAAAATAGCTCATAATCTCTCGGGAAAATTAAAAATAAAGTAAAACATTTTACACGCCCAACGCCCACCTGGAATGCCTTTGACGAAAGAAAAGGAACATTCAATTAAGGCGCAGTAAAGAGATTTCTTAACGATTTCTTGTTCGCCGCACAGCGAACGAAAGTAATTAGCCGGCGAATTGCTCTCGAGACAAAGGCGAGCTGCACATACAATTTGTAAAGCTAAAAGGATACCAATAATTGATTTACTTTGGGGCAAAAACACTTAATTATAGCGGAGAGCCAAACTGTTATAGCTTTACTGCTGAGTGAATCCTTAACGATAAATCTCAAGACAATTTCCTTGAAAGATTTTAATAAAGCTATACCTACATAGGCTGATTGTTTGACGCTTCAGCACATAGACGAAGTGTACTCATTTTGGTGAAGAAGAGAAGGAGAAAACACTTTATTGTGCGCCACAGTTATTTAAAAAAAAATGAAAAATTATATTAAGTAACGGATAAAGTAGGCGGCTTTCATCGCTAGCTAGAGAATTGTGTAATATCAGTAATCACAAATACATATATGTTTAAGTACATGCAAATACATACAAGACAGACAAATAGTTTCTGTTTGAACAAAGAGTTGCCGCAAAAAAATTGCATACCGGCACGATTTTGCGTTTAATAAAAATGTAAGAAATTAATTACTTCCTACCAGGCTAGCACGCTTCCTTGCTCCATAAATAAATAAATAAATATATATATATATATATATATATATATATTTATTTTTATTGTAAATAACCATAGCCTGCTGTAGAGCAACCTAATATATATATATGCTCTATACTTTACTCTTTTTCTCTTGAGTGACGGGTCCTGTGCCCAGCAGTGGAACTTTTTTTACTTTTAAAACCATAGCAAGTCGATGTCATTTTAAATATTTAAAATTTGCTGTGACATTTTAAAAGTTTGATCCAATAATTATTATTATCACCAATATTGGCTACGCGTCACTCGATCTCATTAAAAAATCAATTTGTAAATAAAACTTTCAGATCTAAGTCCTAAAAGGAAAAATAAAATATATATAACACTTCTGGGTGTGCCTCCATATAGTTTTAAGAAATATATTAAATATGTCCTATTTCAAAAGGCATATTATAATGTTGCGGATTATTTAAGCGACAAAGATGTTTGGAATTCCAGTTGCACATGAAAGATAAACATCTTGTAACCTACAAAAACTAAATTAAAAGGAGTAAACGTTGAGTTTTTGCTGGTTTCTTCATAGCGGAATCAACTTTACGAACCGGTAGTAGATTTAAAGAAAATAAATTTAACAAGAATGTATACATTTGAAAATTATTTCACAAAAATTACTATAATGACATCCCGTGGCTTATTTAAGAGACCTTATTTAAGCATAATAAATACATGTATATTATTATTTTAATTTACAAACGAGAAGAAAAACATGCATTAAAGACAAAAATAATAATGTGTGTTTGTGAGTGAGTGAATGTGTGTGTATGTGAGCGTGTG
Organism: Elymnias hypermnestra; assembly: GCA_015832385.1. Lineage (NCBI taxonomy): Eukaryota > Metazoa > Arthropoda > Insecta > Lepidoptera > Nymphalidae > Elymnias > Elymnias hypermnestra. The sequence goes on along the minus strand of JACTOM010000110.1, from coordinate 3,420,241 downwards.
AGTGTCTAAGTGTATGTGTGTGTGATTGTATGTGTGTGTAATCTGCAACTGCAGTCCTTTAATTTTCATGGGATATATATTTAGTATCCGCTTAATCAAATTGTATAAATACCACTCATTTTTGCCTCGGCAAACACCTGTATCAATTCGCTGTGAGCCATCGGCCAACTGTTACGAGTGTGGTGCCTCCTTAGACACAGCCCACCACACGGTGGCAGAATGTTAATCAGTGAGTAGGCCTAGAGAGCGAGACTTGCCTTCTTTTGCAAGACTGTCATCTCGTTTAAGGAGGCACGGCAAAAGGAGAGGGTGAATGCCGCTGAGGCACTGCAGCCCCGACGAAGGGGAGTAAGAAACAGGAGGCGAAGGTTTATGCAATTTCTTATCCTGTAGAATATCTGTGAGCCGGCTGCAACCAAGGGGCCAAAGAGCAATGCTTCAACGAACCTCTGGCTCCCCACTCATGGTTGACGACTGGTTCCACTGATTTTAGTGGGTATTGCGAGTTCTACCCTTTCGCGGAGTCCCACACTCCCGACCCCACAATCGGGATTCGTAACTGCATTTCCCAGCGACAAAAAAAAAACAAATTTAACTTTGTATCTAAAACTATTTCATAGCAAAATATTTATAGTGAGTCAGCGGCTATCTTTCTACTATGCATCACTTCAAAATATTTTTTTAACTTGTTGGTACAGCAGAATTGCTGGTAAAGTGCAGAGGTTGCTGTTTTACGCTCCAGGTGAGTTTTATTATCTGCATTTTCGGGTAGTATTTTTAATTTATATGAAAGGAGATTTGAAACATAAAATATTTATAGCTTTATACATTATGCATTTTGCATTGCATATGGGGTTATATAAGAAACTTGTTGAAGTCTTCAATTGTTTTTGATAATGTAATGTTTTGATTCTTAAATAACTTTAATGGGTCAATTTTTTATTGGTAAATATGATTCATTAAATTCAATAAATTTATTTTACGTACTTACCGGTGCAATTGTACAGATTTGCCAATAAAAAATATATTTTATATTACAAAAGACTTAAAGCATAACAAAATTTAAATCTGGAAAATGTAAAGATCACCATGATGTATCTTTAGACACATTATCGATATTGATAAACCTCAATCTTTGCTCAATAAAGAAAAAGTTTCATTATGAAGTTTGTATTTATTTTAAGGCTTATTTGCAGCATACACATCCTTTTCTATAGCTTATCGAATCAAAAGGATGATTTAAATTGCTTACTTTTTAATCGTAATAGAAACTAATATTTAATAGAAATTCTAGACAAATCCTAAGAAACATGGACATAAAACAGGAGTAATTCTGGAGTATATGAAGGCTGTCAACCCGCAGTGTAGCAATGTGGTGGATCTATACTCCAATAAAACAAATACAAATTTACTCACAAATACCGAATATCTCAGGTTTTTCTTTTTATTGCTTATAAACTCTGACTCCCTCTCAAGTTAAAACGATGTTGGATAATCAATAAATAAATAAAAACACTTTCTCCTATGAGTGAGAAGAGAGAAGGCATATGCCCAGCAGTAAGTTATTAAGCACAACCGAGCTATTCACTTAATAAACCAATAGATCACAGATATTTTCAGAACTTTTGACAATGCTAATGTTTTGCTGAAAAAAGGGTATCATTAATGTTATACGAACCATTTCCTATCTCAATCCCGTGGGTTTTCGATACCGATTCCCCACTCATGCAAAGAAACCCAGCATCTTGTTACCTCACATATCGTGTGCCAAATTTTGAACACTCAACTATACAGTAATATGATAAGGTTGAAGTTGTTTCAAATGCATACGCTTACCCACAATACACTTACTAGTAATATACGTATGAAAATACATGAATAGTGGTGAATTTTACATACAAGATGGTACAAAACGCCTCTACCTAGCCTGCTGCTAAAGACATCGTCTAATAAAGACAATAGAAACGGAACGTTTCTATTTGTCTCGAGACCCGTTCGATACGAAGTCAATACGTGACCAATTTTACTTGAGACTACCGTTTTCCCCGGAGATATTATTTCTGGTGAGTTCAAAACACTTTGATACACGATGTAGGTACATTTACCGCTTAAATAAAGTGGAACTTTAAATTGTTTTTCAAAATTTACTTAGCTTTTATTTGGTAACTTTACATTATTGTATTTTTGTAATGTAGCAAAATCTAACTTGCTTGTTCCACGTATATGCGGAAATTTTCAACGTAAATTTATAGAAACGTAGTGGTAATATGGGAAGGCCCTATTATAAGCGACGAGAGTACCACATTGTCTCTCGATTAAATATATGCGTAATATATTACTCATACTTCAAATTTTCGGCGAATGACATTCGCGATTCTTTCATATATTCATTTACTAGCTGAATCCGTGAGTTCGTCTGCCTGGAATGTTTTTTTGGGTATTGTTTGCATTGATTTAGGCAAGTGGAATTTCCTAAAATTTACTTTTGATAATTTTCATTATGTCGAAAAAAATTCTTACCAAGTTTTACATACCATAAAAGATATAGTTAGTAAATGTAAAGTTTCAATGTTTTTTTACTGTTAAAATTTAAATAATTTTAACGAACACCCACACAACCCTCCGTGGGGTTGGAATTTCGTAAAGTATTTAGTTGATCTCTACTCGGCAAAAGCATAATTCCTACCAAATTTTGAATAATTCCTACCAAAATTTGAAGTCTCTACGCCTTATGGTTCCAGAGATATCGTTATGAGTCAATAGATATATATCTCGTATATATTCAACTTTTACAACTTTTTGAATCGTTATGTCTCAAAAACGGTGGCTCGTTGAAAAAAAAGTATTTACAAAAATTTTGTAGATCATTTTATGATCCACAATTTTTGTCTGAGGTATTTTAATGATAAAAGTTACCGTTTTGCTGAAAATCGCGAAAAACTCATTTTTTGACCTTTGACCTTGAATAATTTTTTCCTATAGGGGAAAGATGGGGAACTATCAAATTTTGTTTTTAATGATATTTTAAACAATCTTACCGATTTTTAGGTTGGTGGGAATTTATGTAATTTTAAGTCTTATTTTTGGTCTAATTTGACCGGACTATTATGGTTTCAACACAGTACAGTGCCACATTTTGTGTTGCTTGACAGCATATCTTTGCCTGTTCGGTGGTAACTAGCTACTGCTGATATCTCCCACTAGTTCTGACTCAGGTAAATTATAAAATATAATTTACTGAATTATCTAAAATTTGCTAAACCGAAACCTTTACTTCTGATATTGCAATAGCGAAACCGTCACATTTTGGCAAAGGAAAGGTATAGGTACATACATACATACATACATAGTAGCATCACGCCTCATTCCTATAGGGGTAGGCAGAGACAACGTCCTTCCACTTACCATGATCCTTGCATATCTCCTTCGCTTCTTTCATTCTCATTACACCTTTCATACAAGTTCGTCGGTTTAAAGTACTCTTGGCCTAGCCCTTATTTAAAATGTCCTGGATTTGGTCCAGGAACGTTCGCTCTTCACCTTTCAACTTTCGCATTCACTCTTGACTCATAAATCCTCCTTTCATTCATTCTCTCTACATGCCCAAACAATCTAAGCAATCCTTTCTCAAGTTTAGTCACTACGTCTTCTTTTATACCACAACGTTCTCTTATCACATTATTTCTTACTCTGTCACTCAGTTTTAATCCACTCATACTTCTCAACGCTCTCATCTGTACCGGATTTATTTAATAAATGCGGTATGTATTTTTCTTCTGCCATACCCATGTTTCACTACGACACATAAGTGTTGGCACCAGCACTCCAGCATGCACAGCCAGTCTGGCCCTTTGAGACACCATCTGGCTATTCATAAAGGCGTGCAGAGCACCATTTACCATATTCCCTGCATTCACTCTCCTTTCAATATCACTTTCACATGTTCCAGCTTTTGTAAATTTAGATCCCAAGTATACAAATTCTTTTCTGTATAGGTACTATAATAGTGTAATAATACAAATAGGTATTATGAATTATGAACTCGAGTTATTTAACTCTAAAGTAACTCAGTAGCCCCTTAGTCATCGGACTAAATTGTTTGTAAAAGATCATTTATCAATTGTCACACGTCCCCGGACAAAGGGGTTGCTAATGCTTAAGGGATATTGCTGAGAACACTTAAGATAATAGATAGTAATTATTACTCTGTAACATTGATTTATATGCAAATCAATATGTTTACTTTAAGGACAACGCTTATATAAACATTATACATCGGGAAGTTTGTAATGGAGGTCATTTTAGATACATGCTTGTACACAAAGCTTTGTCTTGGATATCTAAACACAAATCTACGATTTCAATGTTAATCCATGTAATTAGACGGAAGATTTTAATCTATTAAACTCACCAAGAGTCTCAAAACTTTTTCGCGATAGTCAGTTGGAACGGAATTCCCCAAATTTCTACGGGATCCGGAACAACGCAGAAAATCAGCCTGGAAATCTACAATAGTTAATTAAGTTACAATGCAAAAAATACAATAAATCATTTTATTCATATATATTTTTCTTAAACGTAAATATCTACAAAATTATATTGCTAACTGTGACGAATACGCGGGCACTGCGATGTGTGTCTTGGATTCGATTCCCTGTAGGGCAAATTTAGAGAAATTGGTTTTTCAAATGAAATATGTCTACGTGATAGTAGCCTTCGGTCGTGGGTAGTTACCATCCTACCAGCATAGGCACGCCGCAAATCAAAAGTGATACAATACACCACAAGAGGTAATACGCTTCTAACCAGCACGATTAAATATGAGACTGTATCATCACTTACCATCCAGGCTTTTATCTGTCAGCAATAAAAAAAGTTAAAATACAGATACAGAATACACATGTCAGTAGAGGGAGGGAAAAAGGAAGATATTTTAGGAATTTAAATGTTATTAAAATATTAAAAGTGTCGAAATTTAATACAAATAATTTATTGAAATCTCAAATGATGAATTGTAAATAAAAATGCTACGAGTTTTTTGTCAATATTACACATCGTTAATTAAATTTTGTTTTTAATTTTAAAATTTAGAAAAAAAAATTATGTAATATTTTTTATTTTATGAAAAATAGTATATTAAATTATTAAAAGACGAGTGGCAAATCTAAATGCCATATGTTATTTGTAAATATTAAAACTACATAACCTTCAAACGAATTGGTATAAAAAACGCTGCATATCTTGGTAACGCTAATTACGCGTTTCATACGTAACAATTTTAACTCTAAAGAATTTTGACTTCAAAAACCACATATGTAAAATTTTACTGTAATGTAATACAGGTAATCTTTTTTATGAGAGATATTTGTAACTTATAAAACATCTACACATTGGTTTTAACAGAAATAAAATTTAATTGGATAGCGCGAGAAAATAAAAATATTGGCAACTCTTCAATATCGATGCCAACACTCCAATCAGCAGATCAGCTACCGGAGTGCATATCAGACGAATTTATACGAGATATGATTGATAAATATCGATTTATTCATGTTCGGTGTACCGTCTACAATTTTTGGCAACCGCCCATGTTTCTGATATTATTATTGCTATGTAAACATATGCAAATTCAACCTTATCATTTCGAAATCACCCAAAACTATATCACATTAATATTCTTCAAATAAACAGATCATATTATTGCTTTGTTGTATGTTAATTCGCCGTTATCATTTCGAGTTCAGCCAAAACTATATCGCGTTAATATTCTTTATGTTTTTCAAATGATCAATTGACATATTTAAGTTTACTTTAATCATTTCTTAACAAGCCATACTATACTATATCATATTAATATTATTGCTAAGTAAACATTTGTAATTCTACACTGATTATATTTAATCAAACAAAATTATAACCCCGTATCTCGTGGCAATGGAAAGTCGGGCTTATTATCTTAGAATAACATTTTTAAATTGGTTATATATTTTGAATGGAATGTCCTATTTTTATAATTCAAAAATTATATTACATTTATTGAAACCGCCTTTAATACAATATCATTTATGATAAGGATTAATACAGAGATACGATAACATGGTTTGAATTTGCTGGGCACTTTTAGTCAATTTTAAATTGTAAAAGTTGTTATAGTGGCATAACTACAATGGTTGGACATATGGTATCACTGACTTTTTTTATAGATATTAATACGTTCTATAATATTGCAGAAGATTATTTTGTTCTATCATCATTTTCTGCAGCGCACGCGAGGACAGATTTTTTGTTACAAACTTTTTCACATCTTGGGTTACAATAGAATAGAATAGAGAATAGAATATATTTTATTGTACACCACAAACATTATAAAAATAATAAATGAAACGAAACTTAGCGAGTAATACAAATAGGCGACCATATCGCTTATTAGCGATTTCTACCAGGCAACCTTAGGGTTATGGAGATTATTTAAAGTAAGAAGGGTAGGTGGTGTTCGTTAAAAAATATACACATACATAAAAATAATTCAACCTACTAATACACATACATAAAATCCGCAAAAATATATAGATTATAAATCAATACATAGTATACATATTAAATAAATAAAATCAAGTACAAATAGTCCTCGTCACTAAAAACAGAGAAAGGTAGTGATTCTTTACTTGTTTCTAAATATATCCCATGATTTAGATTCTCTTATACTCAGAGGTTTATATACATTAATGCATTTTTATTAGGGATTCCCAAATTTTTTTTGAGAAAGTAATATAGTCTGTAGTTTTTATGTCAAAACATTGCAAACATACATACAAAAACAGAAATTTTCCTCTTTATAATATTAGTTTATATACATATTCCACTTGAGTGAATTGAGTTTTGAATGAGTTTTGTGGTTTGAAAAGGACATATTCGTAACTTTTTTTGTATAATATATATATTCAAAAATATTATCTACTAACTTTTTCATATTCCCAGATTACCAAACTTTATTATGAACTCGTTTGAAAACGAACATTCAAAATACTTTAGTTATGCTGGCAATAAATTATCCCGCTCCAGTCGATAATGCAGCTGTCACCGATTGTTGCAACGAACTGAATACATTTCCATATTCGAGTTATTGTCAATATAAATTATGAAAGCATAGTCCATCAATTTCATAGACAATAGGCGAATAGTCCTTTCAATACAAACATTGAGTTCTTAAAATAAAATAGCGAAGCTTAACGAAATGTGTGTGTCTCCATACTAAAATTCGCTAATTTTAAACTGGAAAACAAAAAAAAAGGTAGACATCAGGTCAGAGAAGCTTTTCATAACAAAAAAAGAATTACGACCATATTTATTGACTATAGTTATCATTTTTAGACACTATATTTTTATTTTCTTGTTAAACTAATTGAATTTGGCGGTACTTTCCTAAGGTTCCGGTAAAACAATGTTTTCCGGGTTACTATGTGTTTGTTTTCCAGCGTTGACGAGAAGCCAACAACACAAAATACCATATCATTATTCAAACTACCTACTTAGCGCTACTTTATTTAAAAAATGGGGGAAGAAAACTTGACGACCGATATTCTAATCGGTCTAGATGTTAGAATATACAGACAATATCAGACCCCTAAATAGGATTACATCTTCATTAAATTTATACATTAGAAACTTATATCATATCATAGACAACTTATGCAAACTTGTGGCATCGCGGTGTAGTTCCAGATCCTGTAGAATCCACCTGAGTAAATATTCTGTAACAAAATAAGTCTTCGCAGCGTAGACATCCAATAAGAACGGTATTCATCATTCACATGTAATCGGGAAATAAGCGAGTACCATTGAGTAGAACACTTAGTTTTTATTTTAAAGTAAAACTTCTTTACGCTCGTGTTATATAATATTGATGTTCATCGATGTTGATGATTATATTATATGATAATATTTTAATGGATGATATTCACCGCACATTATTCAGAATTACTGTGAAGTTTCTGGCTGGATTCTTCTCAGTAGATATCGATCGATGATTCATTGCATTCATTGTTATGGTTACTTAAAAGAAATAATATATGATTATCACAACAATTAGATTAAATATCTGTTTCCATACCTGACATCAGACAAGCTTGGGCGTTATAAAAATGTAAAAGGGCGAGGCCAATAGAAATTATAACAGATATAAGTTAGCGAAGATAGTGAGAAAGTATATACTTGGGGCGAATGTAATAAATTTAAACTTTGTAGAAAAAAATGAATGAATATGTTTATACATGTATATATTACACATATATACATACGTAAACGTATAAATGTATGTTTTATTCAAGTCTTGTGTCTTAAGACCACACTACTGGAATAAAACATACGAGTACATAAGTGCTTAAGCACACTCTTTTTCCTTTATAAAAGGGGCACTTAGTTTACAATGTTCTAGACAATCGCTTTTTAAAAGAAAATTTTAATAATTAAAATGACAAATTTCAATTGCCCGAACGCTGACATCTGACATTAAAAAATGATATCTGATATTAAACCAGTACAGTTACATAATGACAGATATCAATAGCTATTAACCGAATGATCTACTGATATCAGTTGTTTTTAACCTACTTGTATTAAATGCGGTTTTTATATACCTAAAGCGGCTTCCCCATTAAAGTTTCTTGAGCTTTTACGTCAATCAGAACTGATTTTATAACCGGGGTCGTACTATGTTGTATGTAATCTTCTTAATATAGGCCTTTAGTTCAGGAATTTTTAGTATCAGAACTATAAACTTGCAGTATTGTATTATTTATAAGGAAATATGTTTAACAATCGCATCCTATGTCAATATTTTAGCGCCACCTAATATAAATTTCTTATCAATAATAAATATTTTTTATCGTGTTTTTAACCTTAAATAGTAATTTCAATTATACCAATATTGTATATAGATATTACGAAAATATACTGTAGGCAATGACTCCAGTTTTTTTTCTTAATTCAAGTAGGCAGCGACTTCTGTGTAACTGTTATTTCTCTGAACGAGGCACATGAGAGGCACAGGGAGAAGGCTGTGGACGCTCCTTTACTACGGTGCCTTCCTCCTTCTTAAGTTTCCCATGGGAATCTTCCGGAGAGCCAGGATAGATTGCGTCTACCGATCCTCTGGTGGTCCACAAAAGGATATGGAGGGTATCACTGGGTTTAAGTGGGTATTCTGGCTTGCCAGCGAGTCCCACATTCCCGTTAAGATTAGGTTTAGTCTGAAAGCGTACAGGCATTTCCCAGTGTGAAAAAAAAGGAAATCTTTCAGTTTAATATATTTATCTGCGCCGTAATGTTTAAATAATGGTACAGCATAAAATATCGTAATAATTACCATGAAGATGATGATAAAACAAGTAATATAAAAAAATAATGTGCATTCTTATGCTATCTAGCATGAACTTCTAAAATTAATTACATAGAAAGTTATTTTTAAAGCTTTTATGTGAAAATTCGATAGAAGAAGCTGTACTTTTTTATTAATTAGTATTTGAAAACACTGTACTATTATATCAAAATTCATCCACTACTGTTTCAGAAAAAGTACTTGAATTGGAGTGAATGAACGGAATAATATTTTATAACGATTGGCAATTTTAAGAAAACATATATAGAGAAATCGAATAAATAAAAGGAATTGACATATAATACACCACTGTATTTTTAACAGATGATTCTTAGAACAGGACACGATAAAGCTCTCGTAATTCTAAATAAGTTAAGTCATATGGAAATTCATGGAAAGTAAAGACAAAAATGGATAGAACGGTTTGATTTGCAATTGAATTCTAATGCATTCAATATGGATATTATTATAACAAACAATATGTAAATATCACCTCAGATATATCGATGACATACACCTACTTAAGATTAGCACAATTCAGTAAAGCAATAGAATTACAGTTACTCTGAAATCTTGTATCATACAATAGTAGTCAATTAAGCGATGTAACCGTCGTGCTTACTCAACAGACAACACAATGCAGTACATTTGAGTTATATCGGAAGCTTAAAGTCAATTTCTTTATACCATTGCCATGAACACTCTATATTTATATCTTTTTTATAGTAAGAAACCGTTTACAATTACATTTTAGGGTCATCGATGAAATGTAAAAGTATAAATGAATAAAATAGTATTCAATGTATAGAATTCATGGATTACAGAGGCAGACGGCAATCTAAGACTTGTCCAAAAACACAAATATAAACATTTAATAATACCATAATCATTATACGAATAATTTGTTAAAACAAAACACCTAAAGGAAGTAAGTATAATGTATAATTGTATACCATACAAGTTTAACAGATAGAAATACAAAATGAAATAGTCAAAACGTGGCCTGATGACTACACTAATGTCTAATGTCTAAATAAATAATGATTTAAAACCAAACCAATCCTACATCATAAATTCGATAAAATCCAGTAAAATTTATCTTCAATCAATTAGTGTTAAGAATCATATACATATTTTATATAAATGATATGATAAGATTAGAATTCTGTAAAAAAAAGGGATATGAAGAAGTTAAAAACTTTCAAGGATCTTACAGAAAAACTTTATCAGAAATAATTCTAATTGTAGACGTATTTTCAGATTTTATCTACCATGGGCTGAACTCTAACTAATTTATTGTAATACTATCACACTTTAAAATGATTTAATTACACTATAGTAAAATAGGAAGGATGGGCTCAAATATTCGTACACGCCGACAAAGTGCTCACTATCAAATATGCGCGATCCAAAAATAGAAAATATATTCGTGCATTCGGTAGGCTTTCATCGGGCAACAATACTTTGATTTAAAAAAAAACTATAATAGTTATTAATCTCTATATATCAAATTATGATCATCTCATCGAATGCAATTTTCATTTGATAATAAGACAATTAACACAAGAAATGTAAATTTTTGGTGAAATAGGAAATAACAAAAATATGCGGTAACATTGATACTTTTTTTTTATTGTGTATAAATTGCAAACAGAGTTTATTATATAAACCCTGCTCGCAAGATTGCAGTCAAGCAACAACATACTACAATTTTAGCAGCAAGGAAGTGACATTCTGTAAACTTAGCCTCTTATCAATGCAGACCTAGATAAAATGTAAATTATAATCCGTGCAGTTTTGTAATCATTTATTCAAAAAGGCAATATATCGAGGTTATAACAAGTGTTTCTTTTAACTTCCATAAATACCACAAAAGTATTTAACACTACCAAATCGCGAATGAATGTCAGGGTCTCTTTGCGTTGTAACAGGCCATCAGAAGTTAATTTAAAATATAAGTCGTATTATATAGAGTTCTCTATCTAAAAACTAAATTTATGAAAACTTATGTGCGAAATAACTGTGTATACAATCATACTTTTTTTGTAAAGAACATAAAAAAAAAATTCATATCCTGGAAGCTGTTGTAAGATGTATGTAGCCTGCCTAGCTTAGTTTGGAATTTGCAGGTAACCGAGGAATGTCAATGCAAAAGAGTCGAGGGTTCATAGTTATTATAAATATCAAAAGCTCCTTACATATCCAGGACCAACTCATCGTTATAAGATTTTAAATATACTGTAAAATGATATGCAAAGCATTAAAGGTAAAGAGAGATTTACAACAAACCACCATCACCTTTGACATTTAATATCGTACGTTTTTGCACTTATGTCTTCAAAATAAACTTTTCGTTATAATTGGAATGGATTCTGATCACGTATCAAAAGCATTTTCACTGGCAGATAAAGAATTTAAAAGACTGCTCATAATATCGAATGAAATATTGAGCACGTTTTTTTGCAATTTGGCTTTAAAAATCAATCCCTTGAAGAATGTGTTGACTTAAAAGCATTTTGCGACGTTGAGTTACATAATGCCGAAATTAGCCAAATTTTATGAAAACCTCTTTCCTTTTAATTAATCATTTCATTGGGTCATTCAAATAAGTCAATGTAGTTTTACAATATAACCAGCCAACAGTACGGTATTCGACAAATTAAAAAAAATACTACTTCATAAACTTTGAAAACAGCAGTGATCCCAATGAAGCAAGTATTCACATTGTTGACAGTATCAAAAGCAAGGTCACAAGCATTTGTCGATATTGCTATATGTACGTAAGTGTGACTGAACACCTAAACAACTAGACCGATATTGAATACTTTTTTATTAATTAATACTCATATTCAGTTTCCAGTTTTTTCCTCAAGTAATTTATTTATTTGGCTTTCACTAAAGCTCAGGTAAAATTTTAAATGTTTCTATCTATGTATGTATTGAGGTTTAAAATATGTCGTAGGAATTGTCTTTATCTTGTTATATTTTTTAAATGACGCAATGTTTAAATCTAATTGCAAAGTTTAGAAGTCCATCATCATTATTTCAAGATTAGGTTTGAGATTTAGCTGTCCTAATATGTAATTAATTGCAATTTTATCAGTTAACGTGCAAAATTAATGTCGAAACAACCTTTATTTGAATTCACTGAGGTATTTCTTCTTAATCATCATTGTTGAATATTATTATAATAGTTTTAACAGCTTATTTGATTTTTTGTATTTTGTACAACTGAGCTAGGAGTAGCATTTAATTAAATATTATTATAATTATATATTCTGAAATAAATACTTAAAAACCAACTGATCGCGGCGGATGGTGCTAAGCATGGGTACTCTATGAGCATAGCGCAATATAGTCTATGGATTATCGGTAGTCTGTGGTCGTAAGAAGCCTCTAGGGCGTTGTCAACCGCGAAGCGTTGGTGACGGGCGCAGAATAAGCCCGCTTCGGGAGTTTTGTAGGGAAGTCCGGTCTCCCACGCGTTAATTGGTTTGTGGGGCCAGTGAAACACTATCGTTGCGTTTTGAAGGCCCATATAGTAGCCCTCTAGTGAAAGGTGGCGGGTCATAACGAGGCTAGGTTAGCTCGCCCACGCGTTGGCCGCCATAGTCCTTCCTTCCTGTGGATTTTGGAGTGGATCAGATAACCGGCGTCGCCTTCAGCAGCTTTGGATGCCTTGGCAGGTTATACACTCTTCACATTTCAATAATACACATACAAAGACACATCCCACGTGATCGTCGTCGTCGAGGAGATCGGCGCCTGGAGACCAGATAGGTGTAAAATTCACTAATTCTGTTCGAACCCTCTGGAATCTCTCGTATAATTTCTCCTCCCACCTTCTACAATAATCTAGGCTACCTTCACCACTATGGGCCCTGGTGATCCTTGGTAGCCTCTAATGTTAGGGTCACGGCAGGCGTGAACTCCAACACAGCCTGTGCCTGTTTAGTCTTGCAAATTTATGCAAGTCAGCAGCATTGCGTCAAATCGTCTTCCTTTGTAACGTGATCCAAATTACATTTGATGTCCATTTACTGTAAAAAGTGAAATCGACGTCATAAAATTATAATATTTCTTTATTTTAATAGTGTCTCAAACGGCCAGATTGGCTGTGCATGCAGGAGTGTTGGTGCCAACATTTATGTATCGTAATGAAAGTTGGGTATGGCAGAAGAAAAATACATACCGCATTTATTTAATAAATGCGGTACAGATGAGAACGTTGAGAAGTACGAGTGGATTAAAACTGAGTGACAGAGTGTGAAATAGTCTGATAAGAGAACGTTGTGGTATAAAAGAAGACGTAGTGAATGAAATTTAGAAAGGTATGCTTAGATGGTTTGGGCATGTAGAGGGTATGAATGAAAGGAGACTGAAAAAAAGGATTTAAGAGTCAAGAGTGAATGCGAAAGTTGGAAGGGGAAGACAAACGAGGCGAACGTTCGTGGACCAAATCCAGGATATTTTAAATAAGGGCCAAGTCAAGAGTACTCTAAACCGACGACCTTGTATGAAAGGTTTAATGAAAATGAAAGAAGCCAAGGATATATGCAAGGATCGTGGCAAGAGGAGGGGTGTTGTCTCAGCCTACCCCTATGGGAATGAGGCGTGATGCTATGTATGTATGTATGTTTTTATGTAATATATACAACTATATCTTAAAGAGTAAACGTTGAGTTTCTTGTCACTTTCTTCTCAGCGGATTCAACTTTCCGAACCGGTGGTAGATTTGATGACAAAGGACATACTATTGACGATTCAAAAGTGTTTTTGAATGAAGAATATTTTGATTTTTGATTATAATTTCAACTGTATAAGGATTAACAAATGCTATAAATAACAGTCGATTGTTCGTTAAATATGTCACGAGAAGTAGCTGCAATTTCTCTCCATTATGTCTGTTGTTTGCAGTCCTTGGTTATTATATCAGCTTGTCATAAACACAACTCTTGCATATGACAGCATGGCCAATATTTTCTGCAACTTCCTATCGGATTGGCACATCAAGTCCAGATGTATTGAAAATTTAATGTTTCTATTGACGCTTCGATTGTGCGGAACAAAGCGTATATATTTTTCGTTGTCTGTGCTATACAAAGGAAAATTCAAAGGCAAATCAATGTTGGCTCTAGTTTGATACACTTTTTTGAATAGGCATAAAAAATATGCCATTTTTGTTACAACGTTATATACTGGCTGGTGCATAAGATAATTATCTGTATACAAATATTATTTTTTGTACTCTAATAATTAACAATCGATTTAAAGATCATTCACATCTTTAACAAACCTCCCAAACAACTTTGTACAGATGTCATATAATTTAAAATCTTTCTTAAAAGCAAACTACACGTAATTGAAATATCATATTATAATTTCAAAGTTGACTAAAAATGCTTGGAAGTGTGAGTTAATTGTTTTATACATATGGTAAAAAAGTTATTCGTCTGAGAGTTTTGTGAGTTCTTCTCAGAATAGGGTGCGCAGAAACCCTCTTAATATTAGATTTTTAAAAATATTCTTTAATGGTATCAGTAGGTTTATATTAAAATCAAATAACTAGATGTGACAATTTAAAAGATCTCTAAAAACACAGACGATAAAAAAATCATTTAAAAAAAGAACATAACATAGCATCACGCCTCATTCCCATAGGGGTAGGCAGAGACAACATCCTTCCACTTGCCACGATCCTTGCATATCTCCTTCGCCTCCTTCAATCTCATCAAACCCTTCATACAAGTTCGTCGGTTTAGAGTACTCTTGACCTGGCCGTTATTTAAAATGTCCTGGATTTGGTCCAGGAACGTTCGCCTCGGTCTTCCTCTTCCAACTTTCGCATTCACTCTTGACTCATAAATCCTTTTTGTCAGTCTCCTTTCATTCATTCTCTCTACATGCCCAAACCATCTAAGCATACCCTTCTCAATTTTAGTCACTACGTCTTCTTTTATACCACAACGTTCTCTTATCACACTATTTCTCACTCTGTCACTCAGTTTTAATCCACTCATGCTTCTCAACGCTCTCATCTCTACCGCATTTATTTTACTTTTGTGATTCTTCTGCCATACCCAACTTTCACTACCATACATAAGTGTTGGCACCAACACTCCAGCATGCACTGCCAGTCTAGCCCTTTGAGACACCATCTGGCTATTCATAAAGGCGCGCAGGGCACCATTTACCATATTCCCTGCATTCACTCTCCTTTCAATATCACTTTCAAATATCACAATTCACAATAACATGACCTAAAAATAGATATAACATTAAATTTTGTAAAACATTGAATAACATAATAAACAATAATCATAAAAATGAGATAATAGCATTTAATTTATTGGGTCGCGTATGTAATTATCAGTATCAAGTGTATTCATTAACATTCTTTGTAAGGGTTTAATTAATTTAATTAACATGCAGTCTCATTTGACTGCTATTGATTCATAATTATCAGTTAATTAGGTATTGTTACGGACAACATATAATATGTTTGATTGTGCTTAGTGACCTAATTATCTCTACCACTTGAATTAAGTATCTGCCCAGATTTTTTTTAAAACATTTTTGTTCAAGTATGATTTGACAGCACCCTTAAATCACTTGACAAATACACTAATTAACTCATACTACTTCTAATGTATATGCCGATATAAAAAAAGGATTATAAAATCGACTATCCTTTTTTAAACCGCCACCATTACAATATTTCTTCAATTTCATTTAAGTTACAACAATTCATTTATCGTCTGATATCATCAAATTATATATGGTTTTCCTATTTGCTCTCTATCATTACCCGACTGAGGTTGTTGTGGGCTCTTCTCGGATTAGGGCGCGAAGGAACCCTCGAAACTTTATATTTTAAAACGTTCTGGAGTACCGTCATCAGACGTACATAAGAATTAGAGTGAGGAAAAGAAAAAATATCATTTGACGATTCAAAAGTGCTGTAATATGGCTACTTGGATAAAGATATTTCGATTTGATTTGATTTGATTTGATATAGTTGATAATTATCTATTTTTTTCTCTGATATAGCATTAAGTTTTGAATTGTTTGTTAAAAGTGTATTGTATTGTCCCTAACTCATCATTTTTTATTATCTTTTTAGTGGTAGTGGTAAATAAGCATAAAGTGTCAACAATTTGTATCAAAATTTTGGTTTGCAATCATAGTAACCATACAATCTCCTACGTGACATTGGTGAAATTGTGTGTGTCTTTTGGAAGCCAATCATTAAAAGAAGAAAAATAAAGCATACCTTATTAGAAATGAAATATAATATTTTTTTAAGGCTGATAGTATAGCGCTTGACTGTGATCTCACCTGATGATAACTGATGAGCCAGTCTAAGACGGAAGCGCGCTAATTTGGTAAGAGGCGACACACTCCTTATGGTTTCTATACAACATCGTACCGGAGCACAAATATCTCTTTGTTTTGGCGATACGTCTTTGCTGGTAGGGTGGTAACTAGCTACGGTCAAAGCCACCCACCAGACAAATTAGAAAATACAATTTTCTAAATTCGTCCTACCGGGGATCGAACCAGGGAGCTATCAAGGCGAGTACTCGCACCACTGCGCCAACGAGGTCGTCAATAAAAACTGTAAAAAAGTAAGTAGCAGCCCATTAACATCCCACTGCGGGGCACAGGCCTCCTTACTCCGAGGAGCGAGGGTTTTTAGATCATAGACCCACCACGTTGCTCCACTGCGGATTGGCAGCCATAGTACACAAGTGCAATCTCTATTCCGATGTGACGGGAATCTGACACGACCAGAGAGAGATCAGGCGCAGGACCGACGACTTAATGTGCTTTCCGAGGCACGGGGGTGGAATATACCGCCAACTTCCCAACTTCGGGCAAATATTGAGAACCTTATGTCTGTAGTCGAACATGCTAACCACTAGACCAATGATGCAGTTTAATAAAAACTATACAAAAATAATAACAATACTTGTTTTATGAAATTAAATCTAGATTTATAAAAGAACAACACAACAATATTGAAACTAATGGGAAGACATGTGTTTGATAATTTTCTTTTTAAATGATTTTGTAGACTCATTAAATATATTATGTTCAGCTTTTTTTAATATGATATTATATGAATTTACTATTCTTTTTAGCGGAGCAGTCTTACCTAAATTAATTTTTGGAATTATTAGCATAAAAGTTTGCCAGTTTAAAAGATTTATTATTTACCGGTGTATCTCATATATGTAATATAAAAATGAAAATTTTATAAGATCGCGGAATTTCTTATTGGATACATATTTCACCGCAACCAATCTTAACACGGATTTTATGACTCAGAAGCCTTGGTAATGTTTATGTGAAAGCCGCAACGATGCAGCAAATTCCTAGGATTTGTCTCTCCAACAATATTTATGTTAAAATTATTATAATTTGGTGAACACTTTACTGAATTAACAATATTTCGTAGCTTATCGTTCTCAAATTACCTTCTTTTAGATATATAACGTAATTTTCATGAAAATCTCTGTCATATTTTGAATTCAAGAAAAGTGACAGTAAATTATAATGCAATACTCTTTCCATTTCACTTTACGTAATCACTTATAGTCGACGTATACACTTCAAACTTATGAAATATTCAAATATACTCCCCCGATTTCATGCCGTGATTTTTCTAGCAATGATAAAAATGTCTAAATACAGTGTATGAGAAAAATTTATTTTTGAAGTGAAACTTCTTTAAGTGCATTAGGGTAAAATTTATACAGATGAAACGCGTGATTAGCGGCACGAAGATTTGCAGCGATTTTTATGTGAATTCGTTTAGAGGTTAGGTAGTTTTAATATTTACAAATAACACGTTGTATTTTAATTTGTCACTTTTTATTTAATTTTCTATTTTTCATATTTCATTAATTCCCTTTTCCAAATTTTAAATTAAAAAATAAAATTTCATTAATAATTTCTAATATTGAAAATAAATACGTGGTATTGTTATTCGTCATTTGAGATTTCAATAAATTATATGTATTAAATTTCGTCACTTGCAATATTTTAATGATAATTAAATTATTAACTTATCTTCTTTTTCCCCCCCTTTAAATCTCGGACATTTAAAGTTTTAGATTTGTATAAATATAAACAAGACTTAAAGATTGGCAAAGTAGTTTCACTTTTAACATGTGGTCTTTATTCACACACTTTTATTATTTTTGGGTGCCATTTTCACTGATTAAAACATATGTTACTCATATAATCATTGTTTATTGTAAAGTTTAATGTAGTAATAACGTGTTGTGTAAATATATTCGTGATTTGTAAGACAATTGTTGATATTAATAATTATTATATGTACACATTACGAAAGTCACTCACACACTCACTTTTCTTACACCATTGCTATTCAAAGAAAGATAATATAAGTTAAGACTCCTACGATATTTATAAGCTATATTTTGTATTTTCGATTATATAGCGTGTATTTATCAGGGCTTTGCTATGATATTATCGCATGGTATGTGAGAATACATGCCCTCACCCCCTTTTTTTTACTTTGGAAAATGTCTTTATGTACCCCGATTAGAGTAAATCTTATCAGTAGCGTGGGACTCGCTGGTAAACCAGAATACCCACTTAAGCCGCTTTTGTGGAGCACCAAAGGATCGGTAGACGCAATCTACTCTGGCACTCCGGAAGATTCCTCTGAGAAACTTAAGAAGAAGGAAGAAGAAGCGCAATCTACGCCTCCTACCTCCCAACCTCTTGCGCCGAAGTAACGGAGCGTCCACAGCTTTCTCCCTGAGCCTCTCACTGCCCTTTCCCTATCACCGGTGAGCATTGCGCCAACTATGCCCTCCAGGGAAACGACGTCAATAGATGTCGCTGGGGTCCCCACGCCGGGCATTCTGCCAGAGTATGCTGCACTGAATGCAAAGGTGCATCACATTCATGGCAGGCAGGCGTTTCCCCCCTGCGAACAATCCGATGCAGGTACTTTAAAATGAACAGTGGCAAGAAAATATTGAAATAAACCTCAAAATGTAATATACCTTTTCTTTCCCTTTTCGAAATATTTACAAAACGAAAATTGAATATCATCTACCCAATCGATTCTTTAAATCAAAATGTTTTTACTCATTTGCTTCAGTCAATATTCTCCATTACATACGCATAAATATGAGCGTAAGCTTTCGAAGCTCTCACCAAGACGACGCCATTAAACTTGCAAAAAGTTCGAGATTCATTCTCACACTTCCTACTTCTGCGTATCTCCATAAACGCCTGGTAATAAATTAGCAACTAACTTGAGAACTTTTGTATCAACTTTTTTTCAACACATTTTTAACATATATACTACGCCAATTATACATATGCCTTTAGAACAGTACAATAACGTTACTAAAATGTAGTTGACAATTGAGTATAATTTGTAATATAATAACCAGTAAATTTAAAATGAAAATGTAATTAATTCAAGTAGGCTACATATTAACACTTAATTAAAAAAAACTAATCGTTTCTATAATAAACTTCCCAAAGATGGCAATTATTGAATTAAAAACTTTTACTAAAAGAAAAGGTAGAAGAGAAATCATACAATAATTGAAAGGATTTTCTAGATGAAAAAGAAGCGTGGGTGTATTAATTGTTCTAGCTTCAATAAAATAAATTTTATTGTAATGATTGTGACAAAAAGATTCTCGACTGAGTTTATTATGGATTCTTTTCAGCAGAGCGTCTAGCAAGTCTCGTAACTTTAGATTTTAAATCGTTCTTTACTGTCATCATTCGTACATTGGAAATAAATACGAAGACGTCACTTCATTCAATGATTCAAAAGTTCTGTAAAAGTACTTGAAGAAAGAATTTTTGCATGACTTTGATAAACACCTTTAAAAACAACAATATTTAAAAGCTTTGTATGGCGCAAAATATCACAGTCCTTTTTACAAAAACAGAAAATTCCATAAATAAAATAGACAACACGAAACTTTTTTTATATTTATATTAAAAAATTAAATATAATAATAACATTAAAATGTTTATATTGACGAGAAAATGTTACAGTTTATTTAAACGATTCAATCTCATACCGACTTGACTAATGGTCAAGACACAAACTGGGATAAAGTACTTAAAAGTAGTTCAGAGTGAACTGAGTTTAACTTTTTTCTTGTAGAATTTAAACGCTTTGTTCCAATCAAAACTTGTAAACGAGCTTAAACTGTTACATTGAAGAAAAAACCGTTTCAATTTCTTGCTTTATTAACAAAGAAGCTGATCCGTGCAACTCGCTGTTTTAACATCTTCTAAAATATATATTGTAATGGAATACTGTTAAAAGCAGTTCTGTTCTAGTTGAAATGTATAACGTATATAATATATTTTATTAAATAAAGAATAAAACTGTATTGTGAGCCCCTTCGGCAGCTTACTCTTGCGAAGATTTGCCGGTTCAGGATAAATGAAAATGCCACCAGATTCTTCACCCAACGCTCCGCCGTCTACTTGTCACCAGACTAGGATTATGTATTGCGATCGAACTGTTGTAAAGCAGGAATGTATTTATTTTTTTTTTTTCGAACTGTGTTTAGCTGTTAGCCCTACTGGCTTTTACAGCGTAACCGGGAGGAGGACGGGCTCTTAAGGAGGCCGCCACATTTCGAGTGCGAGCCCTGAAAAGGGCTCGCTCTCCGGGGAAACGCCGCTCCAAGGGCGTCTCCTGCGAGACCGAGCCTCGGCTTGGAGCGACGTTATCGCTGAAACATCACCTGAAAAGGAAGAATCAGAAGCGCCCCCGGGAACGTGGGTGAAGTCCACGTCCGGGTGACGTCAGAAATCGGGGACCTCGACTCCGCCGGCGGAATCGCTGTGTAACGCTTGTGTATGTGTCTGTCCCTACCTGGTAAGGTAGATTGTCGATAGTTATCGTATCGTCGGGGTCGTTAAGGACATATTTAGGCCGTCTCTTCCTAGGCGGAACGTTAAGACGGATCCTATAAGAGGACGCGTTAACCACTAGTGGGTTCCTATGATTTATGGCTCTCTCGAAATAATTTTCGGAGAGCTCTTTAAAATAACTCTTTATCGTGGGGAGTTCTAAGTCCCTATGTAGATCGACATTACGGACGTACCAGGGGCATCCCGTGGCCATCCTCATGAATCTATTTTGCAGCGTCTGCAGACGGGCCAGTCTATAGGCTGGCACGTGTGCGAAGACGATGCTGGCGTACGATATGATGGGGCGGATGCAAGTTTTGTAGAGTGTCACCTTGTGGCGAAGTGACATTTTACTTTTCTTGCAGATAAGAGGGGATAATCTACCAAGCACAAACGCGGCTCTGCCACGAACATTGCGAATGTGCTTACTAAAGTTCATGGCTTTATCTAGGGTAACTCCAAGATATTTCCATGAACTTTAGTAAGCACATTCGCAATGTTCGTGGCAGAGCCGCGTTTGTGCTTGGTAGATTATCCCCTCTCATCTGCAAGAAAAGTAAAATGTCACTTCGCCACAAGGTGACACTCTACAAAACTTGCATCCGCCCCATCATATCGTACGCCAGCATCGTCTTCGCACACGTGCCAGCCTATAGACTGGCCCGTCTGCAGACGCTGCAAAATAGATTCATGAGGATGGCCACGGGATGCCCCTGGTACGTCCGAAATGTCGATCTACATAGGGACTTAGAACTCCCCACGATAAAGAGTCATTTTAAAGAGCTCTCCGAAAATTATTTCGAGAGAGCCATAAATCATAGGAACCCACTAGTGGTTAACGCGTCCTCTTATAGGATCCGTCTTAACGTTCCGCCTAGGAAGAGACGGCCTAAATATGTCCTTAACGACCCCGACGATACGATAACTATCGACAATCTACCTTACCAGGTAGGGACAGACACATACACAAGCGATACACAGCGATTCCGCCGGCGGAGTCGAGGTCCCCGATTTCTGACGTCACCCGGACGTGGACTTCACCCACGTTCCCGGGGGCGCTTCTGATTCTTCCTTTTCAGGTGATGTTTCAGCGATAACGTCGCTCCAAGCCGAGGCTCGGTCTCGCAGGAGACGCCCTTGGAGCGGCGTTTCCCCGGAGAGCGAGCCCTTTTCAGGGCTCGCACTCG